>JAWRVF010000079.1:0-600000 GCA_036785485.1 Physcomitrellopsis africana | reverse complement strand
ATATATATATATATAAGAGAGGGAGAGGTTTTATTTGAAGGTTATGGCTGTAAAAATACTAAAAGAAGGAAATCCTATGCAACAATTTATTATTTGAACAAACAATAAGAAAATTTGATGACTTGATATATAAGAAGATCTAGGTAAACTTTAGTCTTGTTGATTGTGATAGTCAAGAAGAAAGAGGTATACCTGCCCTTAAGTGAAATGTTTTGTATAGCAATTATTAGGAAAAATTGATTTAACTGGAAGATAAATAATCATGTAGTTTTCTATTTTCTATTTTCTTTATTCTTGTCTTTTTTTCTTTGCTCCAAGTAGTTCTACCCACCCACAATACTGAAGCAAATTTAAGAATCCAAATCACAAAATTCTTAAAACTCAATATGAGAAAGAAAGAGAAGAAGAGGATTATCTTACAAGAGGGGTTCTTTATATTACTTGGGGTCTGATACAAAAGAGGGTGTTTTGCAGACTCTTCTACATTAGATAGGTGACTATTTTTAAACCTTGATAAGTACAAAAAATAAAAAAATGAAAAAATGAAAAAATAAAAATTCAGAATGAATTTGTTTCGTGACATGAATTATTTCGATGATTTTCTATCTTATAATGTGCATTATTACTATTCTTACCTTTCACAAATTTAGTAAATGTATTATTTTTCATTGACATTATTCTTCATGTGGTGAATTGCCTTGATTTGCGAATCTTGCTAATTGTGTCTGTCAATATTTCATGGCTTTAAATGGTTCATTTGCAACATGCTTTTGTGTGGCGAATTTTCTATGTTATACTGGAGATGAAAGATTTCACCTAGTTGAGTTTTTCCCTCAAACTACTATTGCACAAAAACTCTTCCAAAGAGGTTTCCAACATTATTTTCGACAATGATTGGTGATTTTAAAATAAAATTTAATTTCTGGAAGAAAATAAAAATTTCATTATAATATATACTCAATAATACAAACTGTGATTTCTTCATGTGTCCTCATTTTTACATTGCCACCAACCTAAAAACATTTGTACTTTACTTTCGTTTGATTTTTTATTACATATTTTTGGTAATTTTCTTATTATATAAGTAAAATATTAAAAAACACACTCAATACCTAAATGGAGACGCAATTGTAGATATATTTATAAATAAAATAAAAGTTAAAGAACTCACAAATGAGGGAGACAATCCATAAATTCTTGTCACCACACAGCGTCAGTTACGATCTCTTTCCGCGCCTCCCGTTTCTTTTTCTTTTTCTTCCCGTGCCTTGGAGCAACGTCAAGAGTGCGTGTGAGACGCAGAGTAGAACCAGATCCTTTTCCTTTTTCTTTTTCCCACCGCGTTTCTTTCCGAACCTTCCATTTTCCTTTATCTTTATCATATTCTTCTTTATCTTCCTCCTTCGTGCAATGTCAAGAGTGTGTGTGAGGCGTAGTCTAGAAGCTGACGCCAACGCTGGCGATGGCGAAAGCTGGGCGGCGGTGGTCCAGGGGAACCCCACCTGGTGGCCCTCCCTCCATCGCTACCTCGCTCGGTGGATCGCTGCGTCTTGCAGCTGCAGAAGCAGTAGCAGGAGGAGGAGGAGGAGGAGGGATGGATCACATGCACCAACACCCCTTTTTCTGATTCCTGCTCTTGCATCAGGTACACAGCGATGGATGCAGACAGAGCCCCTTCTCCTTTGTACCCTCTTGACTCGCACTGACCTCTTGTACCTCGCTGTTTTCCCCTTGTAGTAACAAATCCCAGACCCACTCGTGTTGCTCTTGCCTCACCCGTGTCCCTGCGTGGCTTCTAGCCGGAGCTACATTGTTGTGATGGTCGTTTTGTGGAATGTGTGAGTAAAACTTGCAGCCGGTCTGCGAGTCTACGTTTGTTGATTTGAAAATGTGTGGTGAAGTGTGGAGGAGGAGCCCGCATGGATGAATCTGGCATCGAGATAATATGCTCTCCGTGGATGATGTCCAAGTGGAGACAGAGAGCGAGATGGTGATTTCACCGCCTCTTAACAGGGGTAAATTCTTAGATCTGTCGTGTGATGGCAGGAAAATTCTGTCGTGTAGTAGTCAGCGTTTAAAGCAACCCAGCTTTGGTGATTTGAATTGGGTGGTGTTGGCTGCAGCGATAACTGAATCTCGTCTGGGGCAAGAATTAATTTTGCTTCGTTGTATTTGGCGATCTGTGGCGAAGGGTTATTTTTTGTTTTTGTTCATCAAGGCAAAGGTTGCTTGATGAGGTCTTTTTTTATATTTTTTTTTATCTTGCTCGCTGAAGCTTGTTTGACAGCCTAGTGTGACGACGAAGATAAGCGCACTACTGTGTTATATCAGATTTGATGACTCCAGGAATAAGCCAAGGCTCTGCCAGTACAACGAAATGCAAAGCCCTGCCTGCAGATTTCACTTCAGACTTGACGCTTAGGGAATGCTGGGACGCGCGGTGAGAATGGGAAATACTTCACGTCAGGTGAGGTCTGAATGACTCAGTCAAAGAAAAGGAGGATGGTCGGCGCTCGCTATGGAAACCAACCCCACTGCCATGGGCGACCCTGTCAGACCTTGCAGCAATGTCTCAACGAAGCAAGTACCGCATGCCGTATCATCTCCGTGAGTGACAGCCTGCAAGTTAGCTGCCTGCCTGCCTGCCTGCCTGCCCTCATATGGTCCCCATAAAATGATTAATCTCACAAGTTAGCGCAATTCGGAGTTTAGTTTTCATTGCGCTCAATCATCGCACTGCCACGTTTATCATTCTCTGCTGCCAACATCACAGCCTCAGCCTCTGCTGCTGCTTCAGCGCTGTGGATCCTCTCTCAAGGCTCTGGTAAAGATAAATAGCAGTGCTGAGCTCAAAAGTCAATTCACAGACATACAAAGAATTTAGTTAAAAGTGTATTCGCTGTGTGTGTTTTCTGTGGCACCTCCTTACGATCAATTCCACCCTTCATCTGCAGTGCTCTGCTGGTGTTGAGCGCACCACCAAGTGCCGAACTTGACTCGGTTGAGACTGATCCTGCCTGGAACATTGGTATTTAGGTCGATGTCCATATCAGTCGAAGAACCTAGTAGGGCACAACAGTCGGAAGAAGAGAATATCCAACGGGAATTACCGAAGATATCATGTTTTTACAACCACCTGTGGTCTGGTCCAATGCGTGGAACCCAGACCTTCCTCTCCCTCGGCAACGAGATCCGGGTCCCTCCCGAGCTCTCCCTCTCAACGACAGTCAACTCGAGATTCATGTCCCCGAGAATTTTGTTCACAAGAAGAATAAATCACATGTGCACGTGATTTTTGCAGCTTCCTGTGGAGCTGGTAACCGCGCTGTTCAATGCAAGCCATGCTACGTAGTCAACTCAACAGCCTGGCTACGCATTTCGATGTTTCAGCAGTAGTTCCATCGCCTCTCATTGATACCATATTACTTCACGGCACAGAAACAGATATCCTTCCCTGCTTGTAACAGTGACAACAACCATGTCGAAGGCTCCAAACAAGAGTTTTGAAGTATCCAAAGACTATTTAGAATTGAAGAACTTCCACTTCGGAACACCATAGAGAACATGAACCGAACTCCTTCAGCACGAATAGCTTAAAAGCATGAGTTCGATGCTAGAGTTCAGCTTTCGTAGCAAAACCCGGTTGTAAACCCGAGACCATTCGGAGATCACGCATCCCATGGCTTCAACTCTCGGGTGCTTTTTGCCACGAGTTGCTCACAGATCAGAACATACAAAACCTGCTGCGAGGTCAGTGGGATTCAGACGCCGGCAAACATTGGATCTGAACTGAATGCAAGGTTAAAAAGTTCATCAGCTCATCGATCATGCTTGCAACAATCTGAGCTGATCCTGCAACGATGAAAGACCCAAGAATCTGTCATAGATGGTTATAGATCATTCGACGCTGCTCTCTGTCTTGAATGGAAATGTGGCATGTTCATGAGCTTAATGGCTGGTTGTTTAGAAACTACCCAATTGAGATTAACTGAAAGATAGAAGTGTGTTTTGAGTTGTATTACTTACTTTCATTTCCTTGGAAATAGTGGAGATTGCTTGTTCTTTTCACAAAGATTTTTTTTTGAGGAAAAATTGATGGTTTTTTTGTGTAGAGTAGGGTTTTATTTATTTATTAATTATTTGTGTCAAGTTGCTTTTCATTTCAAAAAGAATTAATACGATTTTGTTTGTTAACGGTTCATGCTGTAAAAGTGTATTATTTATTAAAACACATCCTCCATTGCTTCATACAGCTGTTAATGAATTTTTAATCAAACACTACAAATGGTATGAGCTCACATTTCATCAAACCAAATGGCAGAAGTTAATCCACATGATTCCAAGCCGATACTTCTAAATCTGCAATGGTCCTATACAGATCCTTTACACCTTTCAATAAATAGTGAGGTTCAATTGACACTATAAGTTGACTAACGTGGACAACATTTGGATCAAGATTGAGAGGAATCAGACAAATTCTGGTTATGAAACCAGGGCACATCCAGTTCGTGCAAGCACGGCTCGCAAGTAAATAAAAATAATCTTAAGGAAAAAGAAATTTTGTACACCAGAACCACAATATTTACACACTCACTTTTCTGCTAAAGTTCAGAATCGATAAAAGTAAAGTGAGATTTGTCAGAACAGGAAAACCGCAGTCGAACTAGAGGACTGTGACAGGAGTAACGGATGCAGTAGTCACAAGCTTCTCGGAGGAGAGCGATTAGTTGGCATCTCACACTGGGAACTGGACAGCTGCATTAACATGCACCTAGGATCGCATGGATTCCAAGGTAACCAAGTTGGAGAAACCCCTGGGAGATTCAAACGCTTCGATGAATCCCCATGCTGTGGCAGGACGAATCGAATGAAGAAAAAAGTAAAAAATTAAAAAATTAAAAAAATTCTAGAATTTCAATGAACAGCCCTTCATGACATGGTTGCTTTTCTATGAGGTATGAATGTGGGCCAATATCATACCTACCCCGTTCTCTGCTCCCTTCTTTGGGATCTCTGGCAAATCATACACTCATTTTTTTCTGTTCAAGGCCCTGTCTGTAGTCTCAAATGTAACTTGAGCCCAACAAATACAACCACCCATCGTCTTCCTAGTCTCCGCTAGGCTACTAATAGAACACTAGCTGGACAAGGCACTGCCTCTGCACAACTAGTGCTCCCATTCATGAATACCAACGCTATCCACACGGCCTTTTATGTCCGGCTTACATCTCACAAAATTACATCAAGTTGTTTTAAAATCGGAAGTCTGGCTCAACCTCCATAGCCCAGGCAAACTTGGAAAGCAAAGACTTGTTAAATATTTTCTCAATGGGCACCTCATGACGCTTACACCAAGCCACAGTAATACGAGGATCCATATAGTTGATCTTTGAGGTGCCCAAAGCCACAGTCTTGAGATCATCCTTAACCCTCATGTCTAACCTCATCTTGTCTATCTTTTGTGTTGTAGATGCAATCTTCTTTTCAAGAGCCTCGGGAGTCTGATTTCTCTTGACCTTCCCCTCAGAATCTTTCAAAGGAGGCTTACCTCTCTTTGCCCTATCCAAATCCGTCTCCAACTCTTCCAGCTGCTCCTCCAACTCCTGCATCTTTAGTTCCAATCTCTCCATCTGAGCGCTATGGCCCTTTGACACAGACCGTTGATGATTACACAGAATAGCCACCTCTTTGTTGGCACGCTGATAATCTGCAATAATTTCAATTGTGGTTTCTCCACGCGTATCCTGCAGCAAGGTGTCAAGCGTAATGGAAGCATTGTATGTACGAAACACCTTGGCAGTGAGACCCGGCATTATCCCCTTCAAATGCAAATTCAGTTTCGTCGTATCTAATCTCTCGAACAGGTCATCCCCCCCTTTCTTTCCCTTCTTAAACTGACCTATAGCTTTGTACACCCGCTCATCAACCTCCACTGTGTTGAAATACCGGATTGAATCCTTTCCCAGAAAATCAAATTGGAGAGATTTGGGTGCAATTAGGCTGACGTGTTCTACTTTGAGGGAGCAGCAACCCACTGTGTCAGCCTCATCTTCGTCCTTCTCGTTACCAGCACGAAGGGCAAGGCGATCAATAAGATACGTCGCTACAGCAATCTGCTGCTTGGTAGGGTCTGAAGATGAGAAGTCCTTGGTGTAAGTCCTTCGGATGTCATCAATATAGTCTTTGAGCGTACGCGCCTTCTCATACTTTAGCATATCACTTTGGCCTTTCAAGCTACTGCTGGCAGCTAAAAATACATACTTGAATTCTTTGTCATTGATTGGGTCCTTCCAGTAAGCGAGCCATGTCACGGTATTGTCATGTCGAATTTCCTTCCACTTTTGCCCAGGAATTGGACACTCTGGCACAGGTGCGTCTTTCCCAATATTGATCACAATATCATGCGGCAGAATCCTCGTCTTCAACTTCCCCATCTTGGGATGATCCCCACGGCCACGGAACAAGCCAGGAGGCTCCACCCTAAAGTTTCCGACCTTCTCCTTCACGCCGTCAACAACCGCCCACATGTACTTCTCCTCCGTAGCGAGCTTCTCTTCTTTCAACCTTTTCTTCTCCTCTGCCGACATGTTCTTCTTTCTCTCCTTCTCTCTCGCATGCCACTCAAAGATGGGAGTAAAATCACAAAGCTCAAACTTTTTAATCACGTGATTTTTCCCTAGGTAAGGTTTCCAATCATCCCAAAAGTTTTTGACGAACCTTTCCTTTTTCGCGTAATCGGTCTCGATCATCACAGCAAACATGGTTGCAATCTCCTCTTGCGCAGGCGTGAGATCCACCGGCTTTCGGTCGTACAACATCTTCACGCCATGAGGTTCATAAGGAGGGGGGAAGATGACACCGTTATGTTCTAAAGTTGTCCACTTAACACCATCACCACTTGCAGGCTCGATCTTTTTACTCTTAGTGGTCGTTCTCGTGATCATCTTCTTCTTAGTAACCATCCTCTGAGCCTGCAATCTCTTCACTTTTTTCTTCTCCAAAAGCTTTCTAGCCGCTATTGCAGTGGTCCCTGTACTGGAAGACGCTTTAGCCTTCTGCTGCACGACCTTCTTGATGAGACTGGTTGAGGAGGCCAATCGTTGAGCAAGAGGGATATCATCTTCATCATCGTCTCCGTCAGCTTCCATTTCGCTATCAGACTTTCCAAGAGATTGCGGAGTGGCAACGATTTTGGGGGTTTTCATAGATGGTGAAGAAGTAGAAGGTTTACTCTGTAATGATGCTGCCTTAACGACTCCTGGTTCCGTCTTCGGCAGCGAATCCTTCCGCTGATAAGTCCTTAAACCTAGAGGTAAGCGCGCTGCCAGGGGCTTGTCGTCATCCGAATCGTCGTCTGCGGTGCTTAGAGCTACTTCTTTCTGGACGCGGTGAGCAAGAGGCTTGTCGTCATCATCATGCACTAGCGGCTGCAGAGCCTTAGCCTTGTCTGTCATTCTTGCATCCGTGGTGGAGGCAGCAATATCTTTCTCGCTTTTCATAACATGAGACCCCTTCACGACTTTGCCTTTCGCAGCGACGGGTAACCGACTAGCCAGGGGCATGTCATCATCCGAATCATCATCGTCCATGACAAACTTCCGAGCAGGAGGTTTTGCCACCAATCCACTCTTGCGACGCTCAAATGACCGACGATCACCATCCCTCGGAGAACTCTCCCTAGTCCGTCCTCCACCTATAGACTTGGAACTTCCAGCAGTGCTAGCGCCATTCTGCCCATCCTCAAGCCTCTGCCGTTTCGCCGCCTGCGTCATTTCGTCATCTTCTCCCATCTCAGAAAAAGCGCCTCGCAGTTCGCTCCCTCTCAATTCCCGCCCCTCGCCTCAACGTGTCCTATTACAAACCGCGGCTGCCCCCGGCACCATGTACCATTGAGAAAGAACCCAAGAACCGTCACAGAGTGTCAAATTCCCAATGACACACACGTCGCCGAAAATCCTCGCGTTAGCTCTCCAAACAGCCACATCCAGCGACATTCCCAAGCGCACAACCCTCCACCATCAAAAACATGGAACCCCCCTCTTCATCCCTTCCGTCCACAGTTACCCTAATTCCCAAAATCCCCAACCCACCAAAAATTTTCCAGCACTCCTGCCGCTACACAGCCATTGGCAATAACGCATGAACCCTACACCCCGGAATTAACCCTGGGCGCCGGAACCCACCAAAACCCACCACCCTCATACCCTAAAAAACACACCTGGAATCACGACGCGCACACACACACAAAAAGACCACCTCTCCACACTCTCCCTGAATCCCGAATGGCAACAACCCCCTACTACCAGCACCAGCACCACAGAGCTCCAATCACCCCCACAAAGGGACGCAGGGAGGAGCCTTGGCTATGGCGGAGATGGGGAATAAGCATGAGCCCTGATGATTTCGGACCGTAAAGCAGGCTCCACACCAGATTGCAGCCCCCTGGAATCACTCCAGCGCTTCAAATAAGACTCTGGATTGAGTTCCGCGAAGTCACGGCGCACCTCGCGATGTCAAACCTTTCGACTATAATACTCACTCCGATGGACTTGGATTTTCCGGATGGAAAGCGATTGTTGTTCATTTGGTCTGGTCAGCGGTTCGAATCCTTCGCTGGTAAAAAAAATTCTCTTACTTATGGTAGAAAAGAAAAAAAAAAGAAAAAATTGTTTGTTGAGAGCTTTCAAAAAATTCAAACTAAAACTTTAAAATTGAGAAAGTTAATCAAGTTTATCAACAACATATCAAAACTTAAAACAAGTCTTTATTTCTTAAGTTTTTTTTCTTTTCTTTTCAAGGGATTGAATTTATTGGTTTGCTCCATGTACTCGTATTTATGGTTCTATAAAAAAATTTAAGTTGCATTCATTGGTTCTCTTTTCTTTTCTTTTTTTTGGATTTTTTCTTTGTCACTCTTTTTAGATTTTATTTGTTTTATTTGATTCTATCAAAAACAAGGAATTGTTGAAGGATTGACTAATTTTAGAGTTTTTTCTTTTTTAATGTTGTCTCTTATATGCCAATAAGTGGCCTATTACTAAAGACCATTTAATTTAAGAACATTTATTATATTAACTCTGTATTAACTTTGATAAGCTACAACTATTTAGCAATGCTATTGAATTACAAAGGCTCCAAATTATTGACAAATAAATGGTCTCAACCATATATATACTACTCAAACATATAAAGTTTAATAAAAATTACACATACACACACACACACACATATACATATATATATATAAATTTTAAACAATTAAAATAATGTCTACTTCTAAAATTAAAAATAGTTTTAAAAAGTGATTAAAACCTCTATTTAAGTATATTAATATTATAAATAATCACCATTGTATTGATGTTTATTAAAATTAAAGACAAAAATTATTTTTAAATAATTGGTGTAATACATGTTCATGATTTGAATTGCCATGGTCCTTAAAATTAAATTGACAATGAAAGCTTAATTTGACACAAACATATTCAAATAGATGTTTTTGAAAATACATGTTATACAACCACTCTTGATTTTTATTGATTTATTTGTATCATGTAAGTATGTCAGTATATAATGTTGAACTATTTCCAAGCAACAACTGCTTCTGTAAGTTTAAACAATGACTACTTTACAGTGTCTTGTAACTAATGATTATAAAATGGAAGTTCTATCATTCAATTTCATTTAGTCATGCCCTTCTCACTTCTAAAGATCATTGAATTATTTGAATTATCTAATGTCCAGGATGCATTATGTCAAGTTATGTCAAGTTGACTATGTAAATGGATTTTGTTTTCAATCTGAGCTACAGTGCAAGTATAGTTTTTCATAAACTTCTCCTACTGTTATACCTTGTGAAAATACACCAGTAAAATCACCTGATTAATTACACAAAGTGTGATCATTACTAAGAGTTAAGGGGTGAGCCACAACCTCAAGTGTTTTTGGCTTATAACCAATTTTATATCTATGACAGTTCTTGTAACAACCACCATGATAGAACCAGTTGTTTACGCTTCTAAAATATTTGATGGCCTTCGGCAATCTCACCATAATTCTCGACACAAACCCTCCAGCTGTGACAGCTCCACAACAAGGTTGTTGAGTAAATTCTACCCATCTCCATTGTTAACGGGCTTGACACACTGCAATAAAAAGAAGAAAATAAAACCATCACCTGGAAAGAACCAAATAGCTAAAAAAATGATTGTACTATTTGAATACATTACAATGAGGAACTTTTCCATCCTTCACAAATAATAATTTTCTGTACAAAGCCTTGCACCGTGTGATTCTATCAAATATAACTTTCAAGTGTGGCAAATAATAGAGAAAAACATGCAAAGAAGGATACTAATGCCACCAGATTCTTTACAAAGTGGCAGCTAATCAAGCATATCTTCATCCACCTCGACGTTTACACACGATCAAGTAATTCGCTGCTGATTTGTGCCCTCCATTGAATTCCTAGCATCCTGAAGCAAACACTTGATATATGTCAACAAATGTGCACTCTTTTACTGCCTTGTCACAACTGCTTTACTTAACATTCTAAAATGGTAAGGATTGCTAAAAAATACACACTCCAAGATGGGAGTAAAAAACCAAAAATTGCGAAGTCTACAGCCGATTGAGTGCAACAATAATCCGAGTTCGACATCAGGCCATTAACAAAACCACAAACCGTAAAAAAGCTTGCGTGAATATCGTTCGCTTGCATCCAGGTTAGATGCCAACATTGAAGCTCCTTATCCTCCTTGTTCCTTGTAAGGGGTCCAAATTAATTTGGAGGAATCTACGTCTAGGCCGCCTATTCCTGCAGCTTTCAAATGCTTGTCCAATAACTTTGGATCGGCACATATAACATGCTGGCCTTTGCGGTACTGGATAAGCTCAAGAGACTGAAGGGTGGTGATAACGTCCTCAGTCTTAATTGCCGTCATGTCACTTAACTCCTGCAAGTACACCAAAGGATTCATTTCCCATTCTGTATTCGTTCAGCCCCTGAGCTCAGCTTAAGATGATAGACGTAAGTAGTATACGTTGTACAAGCTCTCCTGATCCACTGAATCTTGTAAACTCAAAATGCGGCTCTTACTCTAATGTTTTGAAAACGCATGATCTGAAGGAAACATTCACAAGCATGGCACAACCAATGAAACTGCACATATCTCGAATCAAGGTGGATGAATCAAGTCTGTGCAGTCAGGCATATTATGTTCTAACTCTGGTTTAGGCGGGTAGAATGTAGTTGATTTACCTTAATGGATACATTGCCTCGACGTTTCTTTAGAATGTCCAAAAGTATCCGTGTCCAATAGCCTCGATAACTGAGCAGCCCAAGATCTGAAAGGGGACGTTCAGGAGTTCCCACTTTGCCCTCCTTCTTCGACAACTCATACGAGAAGGCAATCAGGAATTTGCCATATCCCTTGCGTTGATATGGAGGCAAAGTCAGAATACAAGCCAGGTTATAGCCTTCTTCTGAATGTTTTTCCTTGGAGAAGTATCCTACCATGTGGCAGCCCCGATCATCGCACTCGCACAGAATGTAAAAGAGAAACAAGTCGACATCATAATACAGAGTCTTGTGATCGAGAAACAACTTCGCCAGGTAACATAAGTTCTGCCCATAGGTCTTGTTCTTCTTCCCGTCGACTTCGAACATGGATAGTGAACCCTGACGATAAATTTCATCGCCAGGGGGATGCTTCAAGTCGCATTTCCGCATATGTCTAGCCAGTTGTTCCTTCCGCTTCATGAATGACAGACAAAACTCACAGAAAAAGAGCTTGTTGCAATCACTGTATTCGGACGGGAAGGGAGAGAAGTACCAGGTGTCGATCTCATATCTCCCAAGCTCAATCTTGCTAATGTTCTTCACCTTAGTGAATTCTTCATGCTCCCTGAGACTCGCAGCATCTAAATCCTCGTGCGCCCCGTCAGCGTGAGTCTCCTCAATTTTGCGCTTCTGATGCCGAGTCATCTTCAAGCCCCCAACCTTTGCTTCAACCTTTTCGTCGGCATCCACTACCACGGACTCAAGCTCGAGCTGGTCCAACGTTACCCACTCGTCTAGACGCCTGTTGAACTCGTTGTAGTGCACATAATACTGATAATCATCCGAGCCTGTGCTAAGCTTGCGACGCTCAATGACCTTCACCGGATGCAATTTCCCGTCCCGCCATCGGCACAGAACCCTCGTGCCCACTTCCAGCGGCAGCTGTATCGTTCTGCGCTTCTCGAAACCGTTCCCAGTTGCCGCGACAATCACTTCGTGGTGATAGCCCGCGTTCTTTTGCTGCTGCGAATTGTCCATCGCAGCCGCGGCCTGCGGCAAATTATTCGCAATTGGGATCTCCTCACGAAAAGCTCCACCTACAGTCTCCACTGCCTTTCCGCGCCCCGCGGACGTGTTTTGCTCTAATGAGCCCATCGATTCTCGAACACGCTCACGACCAACTGCGCGCAACTCATCGATAACTTCTGCTCCCTCTCTTTTTATTCCGAATCAACCCGTAATTGCTCGAAACCCTATTACGCCATAGCCAGGACTCCACGACGACGGTCTAATAGTTCGAGCTTGATGGCCGCACCGAAGAGTTTCGAACCTTCGTCGCCACTTTAACATCCAAACGACAGATGGATGATTATCTCTTCGTCAGCCACCCGTCATCTCTGCTCTATATTTGTTTTCTTTTTACTTTAACCTCTGTGCGACATTGTTCTTAATCTTTGTTGTTTCTACTTTAACAGGATACTTACATCTGGGGTGTATACTCCAATTTTTGTTCAGCAAATGAGCTTTTACGCCTACATTCTAAATTCAGGTGCCTGAGCTTTGTTTCTTAAGACATGTTCACTAAGTTGTGTTGCTTGATTCCTTGTGGCAAAATTATGGAGCGTGAGATTGTGGTTTTGTGAAAGATTTTTGCTCACGCTTCGGTATTCCCATGGCTTGAATCAAGGCACTCTCTACTTTGAAAGAAGGTGGGGCTGCATTTCATGGAAGCAATGTGTATTTACTTATTGTTGTATGTAAGAAAATTACATATTTTTACATACAACATGAAAGAAAATACATATTTTTAAAATTACATAATCATGTTTTAAAAAATTATGAATTTTCTTTCTTTTTTGTGAGATACAGTGAGTGTGTGTGTGTCTATATATATATTGATAATTTTAAAATATTAAAATAACCTGACTTATGACATTTGCATGTTAGTGAGCTTGTCTAAAAAATGATATTTTCTATATTAATGTATTAAGAGCATATTGTTAATAGTCATAGTAGATGGATCTTATGTTTCATAGAATAAAAAATTTATTGTTAAAGATAATTCAAATAAAAAATATTATTACTTCAAACATGACATATATATATATATATATATATATATATAACTTTTTTAAAATCTTATGATTTTTTATGTTATAATTTATGACATACATATAATAATATTATTAAAATCATTCTAAATTTTTTTATGTAATTATCATTGTGCATATTGACCAATAAATTACTAAAAATATTTTAGTTACCAGAAGTATAAAACAAAAAAATATATCTTGTTAAATTCACAATTTACTAATTAACATTGTATATGCATATTGTTGAGGTGATACAATATTTGTTATATTGTGCAACATGGCAGTATTGTACATGAATAAATGGATATTCGCTCTATAAGAATTAGTAGTGAAGTTATTTTATATATATTTACAATATTTTTGAATTTACATAATTTATCTTTTGTATAATAAAGACCATAATAAAGTATAATTAAACGGTTGGATTAAGATTTAAAATATATTTTAAATAACTTTTGTTTCTTAAACATGTCAGGTTCTATAGAAAAATGACAAGAGTTAATAATATAAATAGGGCATGGATATTTTGGTACCCCCCATAATCAAATTAATGATTTCATTGGAATTTACTAATTTTTTATACACATGTAAAGATATAAGTTTCATTAGTGTTGATTTTGAATATCAACTTTTGTATGTCAATTAGACTTTAAATCATAATACGAGAGGATTACTTTACAATATTTTGTATGTTGTTGCAACTTCTTTAATTTAATTGCAATACACTATATATATATATATATATATATATATATACCATGTAAAAATATTAAAATTCAAAAGGCAATAATTTTTTTAACATTACAAAGTATATGTTATATATAGAAATATGCGTAAAATATCTATTTGTTATGGTTATTAGAATCTTATTTCTAATATTCTGTAACCAATATTGTGTTAAAAGAAATTGTAAAAATTGATTTACAATGAGTAAATAAAATAATATCACACACGCAAACAAGCTTACAAAGAGTACAGTACACAGCAATCATATTTAGACATTTTCATCTTGTAATTGAAATTTAATTATATAACCCTTTTTATTTATTTTTGTTTCATGCTTAGTTCTTCAATTTCCCACCTATTTAACGATGAAAAATTGCAGTAGTTAAGAGGAATTTAGTCTTTTAAGAAAATGTAGATAGCTACCGTCGTCATGGCAACTGCATTATCCTCAATATTGAAAGGGCAACTTTTCATACAGTGAAACAGCCCAAACAGTAGTAACACTCAAGTATAATTACATATTTGATGACCCCATACAGAACTTAATCTGATAAATATTTCAGTAAAGAACACATGAGCAAAGTAATATCCGAGTGTGTAAACTAGTAGGTTAATGTGATCAAGAGCATATGGTGAGAACTACATGTTCATTTCTGTATGTACCAAGTCGTCATTCTCAAATAGTAAACCACTACATTTTCATTTTAAGCGCTGGATGGCAGCAACTGTAATCAAATCTCGATCACCCCTACAATCTCTTAGATACTAACATCTGTGGTGTCTGGGATATAGTCATTTTACAATACAAGGGTATCGCACACCTTACCAGTGGAGATCAATTAATATTGACCACTCCATAATTCTGGAAGTGGTTTTATCTGGTGATGAGGAAATCAACATCCCTCTTTTTCGCGATGGTCCTCAACTTGGCATCAATGAAGCGGATCCTTACATGCGTGACAAGCTTTCCATGCGACCCAGGAAACTTGGATTTCCATTACTTGCGAAGACCGTGATAAGAACGGTCTGCTACAATGCAGTCCAACTAAAGATATGGCCACATTCGAGGCAATATATCGATCGATGAAGCTCACACATGCTTACCAGGTTGCAAAGATACTAGCAGTAAATTTTTAGTTCCTCGTCATTCCAGAACCGCGGTCTTCATTCTGCACTCCTCATCCATTTTCTGAAATTTTGATCAACCCAGACCAAAGTCGCAAATGGGATACAAATGGACTACAGCGGCAGTGAAAATGGGAGCAAGTTGGATTCGAGCAGCCCTGGCTTGTACAAAGCTTTCATCATATTGCACGTGTCTCTCTTCGATCACCGATGCTCATAAAAGCCGAATCCAGATCAGTCATAGGTGCTGCATGAAAACATCAACAGATTAAAATCGACATTTTCCAGTAAGAAAAACGTTTAATGCAAATCCATGTTTTCAATCGGCTGAGTCTAAGTCGATTGATTTATTAATTGTACCCAAAAAAAAAAAAAAAAAAAAAAAAAAAAAATCTAGTAAGAAAGTTATCATATGGTCTGGCAAAATAGTCGTCTCCAAAAAGAAAAATCTTGAAAGAGACTGAAAGCCCATACCCAGCAGATTATCATATGTTCCGTCAAATGTTCTGTCAAAAGAGTTGCAATCCAAAAATAGGGACGGTGATAACGGCTGAAAATCATGAACATGTAATTCTGACGTTCTTTGGGGCAGATCTTGTGGGCTCTTCCAACTACCATTCTCCACATGCTGTCTCCCATTTAATCCCTTCCGCGACATGGGGCTCACGCCTCTCCGCACAAAACTTTGTGAATCTGCTGAATATCCATTCTTCTCCTCCACCGTTTTGTCCCGGTTCTCACTGGGAATGAATGAAGGAACATCATCCTTGCCAATATAGGTTGGTGACTGGTTAGTGTCCGTGACCACAGAGACTATTTCCCTGTTACTCTTTGCATGCATTTGGAAGGGACTTACAGGAGTAAAATAATGTTCTATACTAGTAGGCTGCTGTGTTATGTCCCTAATAGCAGAGGTAGGCTTCTGAAGAGCTGCTTCAATAACTGCTTGACGCAAAGAGGTGATACCTGCATTCCATGTTTCTCAGATTAAGAAAATATGAACTCTATTTTCCAAAAACTGGAACAAATTTGATGTGGAACTGTGATCACTTCCTCCAGAATGCTTCGTCAAAAATTTCAAGAACCATGTCAATAAACCAACATGAAGTGTACCTAAAAGCATTTCAATCAGATAACTCATAAACTTGGGATCCATCCCTCAAAATCCGAATTTATCCCTCTTTCTGTCCGCATTAATATTCTATTTAATACCATTAGCAATTAAGTACTCAAGGTCTTAAAATGCATATATTCTTTGATGACTTAATTACTAGTACGTGATAGAAATCAGCAAAGCATTAGCTGGGTTTTTGAAACAGAGTTCTCAGTGTTCAAAACTTACACATAAATGTAGTATCAGACTTCACCTTAATAAAAATAGGGTGGCTCAACCAAGTAAACATAGAAAAGCAACACACTAAGAAATCCAGTGCTAATCACAACAGTATCATCTAACTTGCGAAAAATAAACATAACCCTAAAACAATATCTAAGAATAAATCTCAATAAAAGACAAAAGACATACCTTCCGTGATCTCACATCCACCATTCCAAACGACACCATTGCTTTCCAATCCCTCTTGTTCTTGCAACACGTCCAAAGAAGGCATAGATGAAACTCCAGATGCAGCCTTTGAGAGTGTGAACACTCCATTAGCACTTGGAGACGTGTAAGGAAGCTTCAGTGCTGGGCTAGGGGGTATAAGCTCTAATGGCATCGTGGAGTTGCCAAATTCAAGTTCA
This sequence comes from Physcomitrellopsis africana, assembly GCA_036785485.1. Taxonomy (NCBI): domain Eukaryota; kingdom Viridiplantae; phylum Streptophyta; class Bryopsida; order Funariales; family Funariaceae; genus Physcomitrellopsis; species Physcomitrellopsis africana. The sequence goes on along the minus strand of JAWRVF010000079.1, from coordinate 583,035 downwards.
CTTTGCTCCAAATCTTCCTCCTGCAGAAATAAACCTACTGATAAGCAGAACGAACTGAAGAGCAACTAGGTATAAAACATCTACCTTATCCGAGCGCAATGAAGATCGGGGTAGAGGTCAATTACTCTAGAAGTAGCAACCCAATGGCTGGTTTTCGAAGACCCGATTAGAGCATTCTGTGCAGCTCGAGATGCAGCCATGATATCGGGACCATCTACCCGTTCCCGCAGAGTTGTTATTGCTGCCTCCATCCCTGGCATTGATGCTTCCAACTGGTTCTTGAGGGACTGATTTAGAAACACAAAATAGTAAAATGAGCTTATAAGATCTTTTGGAATAAGAAAAACACATTGTTATAGATTATGGACATATACACTGGATTATCACATACATCCTTTTCATGTGGAGTATGGCCAACAAATGAAACTATCATCCTCCATAAAGCGTAATTTTTCAGAAACTGCACTGGTACTACATAGACATGAAATGTGGGACTTACCCGGAGACTAGAAAAGTGTTGTTTGTGCTCCCCCAAAGTTGTACGAAGAGTGTGCACATGAACGCTTTCTTCCCCATGTGTAGATTCCATCATAAGCTCCGGTCCTGCTCCATTGTTTGATCTGGCCTTCAACACCAAAGCGGGCAGAATAATTGCCAACAAAACCCTCAGATACAACAACGAAAGTATTTTGAAGTATTTTCTATTTTGAATAGCGATATAACTTTTTAAGTTGGATTCTTCAGTCAAGTCATCTGCAATAATAACATGCTATACAGCCTCTACCAACCAGATAGAAAAGAGTTAAGCACAAGTTACCACTGAAGAGCTCCAACAATCCGTATCTTTAAAGTCCATTCACCAGGATTCTCTATCAGTGGAAAGAAAGATACTTCATGGAGATAAGATTATATATACATTCTCACAAATGACCAGGGACCAGAAGAAGAAGGGAAAAAAAGTACAAAAATAAAAACTAAAACAATAAAAGCACATAGGTACAGTTCTTACCAAGCGAAGTGTTTGTTTATGAACAGCTTGCAATGCGTGGGTCCAGCGACGCAGGATTTCACCCACATCCACGGGAGGTGGAGTTTTAGTAGACTTATCATCTTCTGTTGATACACCAACCTCAAACCTAGGTCGTTGGCTGTCATAATCAGCAGTTGAACAGGGGGTCGATTCCACCGGCAAATTAACAGATCCAAGGTCCACTGCAGCTCGCAAGACAGCTCCATCAATCCGGTACCTACAAAAAGAATTTGATTAGCATAATAGGATTTTGTAACATATAATAACAGGTAAAAAGTAGCTTAGTAACGTCTACATGCTTCCCCTTCCAGTCTATGCTCATTAAAATAAAATCATAAATTAAAGTTTTTTAAAAACTATCACCGAAAAAAAAAAAAAAAAAAAAAAAAAAAAAGAGTTCATTGGTGAATGGATTTTCACACATCAATGAGGATATAGTACCTGTGTTCCCGACGAGCAATGAGGTCCTCAATGGGCCCAGAAGCTAATTCTGCCACTCTCTCTGGAACAAATCATACGAAGAGAGTAGACTTCAGAAAGGCTTTCCAAAGAGTATCACATGCAAAAGGATCTACAGAGGACCTTCAATTGGACAGTTATACCAGACATAAAATACCAATTCAATTCTTGAATCATGCACTGTTGTTATTAGCAAAAATGTGTTCGAACAAAGCCTTTGAAGTAACAACAGAAATATATCACCCTTCCTGGGTGTCATGCGCTCGACTTCTAAGTCACAATCAATTATTTATAAGAGCAACACCACATTCGACTTCTCCTGACTTGTATCGAGAAGTTTTGACAACCATACCTGAATGTGATAAAATCCCTTTCCATAGCTGAGAGGCTCTAATAACAGGACCTGCACTAATTGACGTAACAAACCCTTCTGTGTCACTCACAGCAGAATCATCTGATACATTGGGGTAATTTGATTCCTGTAATTTTTCCAGTTCTTGATGTTGAAATGCCTGCAATCCAAACAACAAATTCAATGAAAGGTTATCTACACTAAAGATCTGCTCATGAGAAGATGCAGTAACTGGAGATAGTAATCTTACTGCAGATTTGGGTCAGAACTAAGAAAAAGAATGCACTCAGACGCAAATCAAAGGAAGCACGCATTAGTGTAAAAGATCCGAAATGCAACAGAAATAAAGTTGGTTAAAGTAGCAACCAACAGAGAGAAAATAGTACTGCAGTAATACAGTCCTGGACGTATGGGGTGAACAGCTCTCCTTGCAAGATATCTGAATCGGTAAATGCCATAAGTATAAGATATTCATAACATTTGATCAAAATGCTTCAGTATTACTGTTCACTTCACTCTTACAGAGCATGACTGTTAATTAAGCATGCACCTCTTCTGCGCACAAAGCCCGATACTCAGCTGTCATATCATGAGCCAAATTGGACCAGCTTGTCTGCCTTTCCACAGCTTGAGCCGCTCCTTTCATGAATCGCTTACGTTCCAAGGCGATCCGAGCCTGTAGTCCACGATGTACCAAGCATGAAAAAAATATAAATAGTTGAATTACAATTCTAAGACGGCGAATAATTCGTGCAGTCTCCCACTTAACAGATGATTGGATAGCAATACGATTATTATTTTCATTCATTTAAAATATTTCATACCCTATTGTACCTTGGTAACAGCGAGCAGAGAAACCGGACGAGTGTTAGGACCAACGAGTTCCGTCAAGGAGGCTGGTAATGGGTTTGAAGCTACATCTGCTGGGAATGTTCGTCGATGAACCTCCCGTAACGCATGGGCTGATAGATGCCACAAAAGCTCCACAAATCTGCAAAACAACGCCATACTTATCAACCATTATGCTAGATCAGACATAAATGTACATGTATTTTGATAAGATACACTTCAAAAATACGGGATATTACACCTTTGCCCACAGCATGTAGCTAGAGAAGAGACACGGGAGTTGCTTCGAGGTAGAGCTCCTTGGCTTTCCAGTTCATTGATTAGACCCTGAACCACCTGCATCAAGGCACTAACGTCAATCAAGACTTGCAATATAAGCCCAACAGAAAATGATCACTAGAAACTAGTTTATTCTACTTAAATCACGAATGAACTTTCAATGGATTGACTAATATGTAGAAGAAGCCATAAGTGGATACTGCAAACGATACATGAAAATAGCAATGAGAAATCCAAAGAATGAGAATTAATCAAATGGCATTTGAAGTACACAATACACTTCTACGAAATACCACTTGTAGTTCTGACAGCAGACATTATACAAGAGAAACCGTCATCGTTGCTTATCCTGGGATAAACTAACCAAAAATGCATTTTAAAGTCCAGAGCCTTTGCTAACCGACATAGAAAGTGATAAAACTTGACAGCTTACTTTGCGAAAATCGCGAGATTGAGCCGCATCAAAAATAGGCCACACTCCAGCAAAGTCCTGTCAATGGTATGAAGATTCGCAGATCACAATCAGTTCCACATGTATTGAGCTCGCAATCCAAGTAAACATTTAAAATTCACCAATTTGATAGGAAGCAGATCCCGACAGAAACTTAGCATATCTCAAAGAGTTCAGAGAGCATGAAGAATTTCAAAAAGACAAAAGTGTAAACATCAATCCTTTTGTGTTAATTTAAAGGCATTTCTTAGAGATTACCCAGCAAGATCTGTAGAGCAATTTCATACATGTTTCTTCTGTCAACAACATAACAAAACCCTAAACCTACCAAACACGAATACGAGGAAAACAAAACTAAACATATCACGTCCATGCAACTCAGGCATAAAGGCCAAGTCAATTACTACCATCGAGATTCACTCTTGGGAGAGGCTTGGAGAGAAAACATTTTAATCGACTGTCAGCTTTTACATTGAAACCAAACATCCACACAGCACCCAGACACCAGACTTTTACATATAGTACAAGTTTTATATCCTTCTGAATTATGGCATGTTCACACATATCTGAATTTGGTTGAAGACAATACAACTCAATTCTTGCAAATAAGCCCAGAAGATAGAGTAAAGATGTACGTACAGCGAACCGTTACACATGTAAGATTTCAGAATGAGCCTAAGATATAAACAGCATATGAGAGACAAAGTAATGGAGCCAGAAATCAAAGACAACAAAACATGAAATAAAATAAAATAAAATAAAATAACCTTAGCTGAAAGGTTTGGGCCCCTCAATGCGCACATGAGGAAGTGGAGGAGTGCTTCACCGAGACGAGGATTAGAGTGCCTGAACAGGCCAGCTCGCATACCAGCTCCCGGCCCAAGCACATTAGGGTCAAGTCCAAGGAGGAGACAGTTCGTATATAATGCTGCCTCCACATCTCCTTCTCTCTCCTTCTCTTTCTCCCTCTCACGTTCCCGGTCCCGATCAGCATTTTCTTTCTCTCGTTCCCTGTCTTTCTCTTTGAGTAAAGCGTCCATTTTCTCTATGTAACTGCCCTAAACACCCTTCAACGGAGAAACCTTGCAGTGTGCCTGCAAGAACTGTATCTTGAATCCTTTCTTTGATTTAAAGCAAACAACCTGCAACCGAGACCAAAATTTGATTGCTCGCTAAATAAGTCCTCAAATGTGTCTTGTATACAAGCCTACCAGAAAGTACCATCTTACAAATTATTACGAAGGCAGCTTCTCTGGCGCAAAAACCCTCACGATCAGGACGATAATTCCTCAGCTTCACACATCGCTAGAAGCCCCTCAAATTCGAACTCGAGTCAAGATCTGCACTTCTCATAGTCCACTGTGGCAAAACAGAAGCTAACAATGCTAGATCAAGGAGTCCATCGCTCTGTTTTAATGCTAGAACCTAGCACCTAGCTGAAATGCTGCTTCAGAAGGAAATAAACTCGTTGTAGCTCTAAAGAAAGCTAACAAGTTATGCTGAAATCGATTTCTCTCTAAGCGAACCTGCTCATCGACATCCAAGTCAGCAAGCGACCTCCCTTTGTGCACAGACAACGCACTGCTCCAGAAACCGGTGCATCCAAACATATCAGATACAAAATGTGTCCGATAAAACTCTCTCCGCGCACCAAAACTCCAAAACATGAGCCCTTCTCCTCCGCTACAGCCAAAGCATCAATCACCTATTCCAGTCCAGCCCAACCCAATCCAACATCATCTTCCTCTTCCTCGACTTCAATGACACCAGCAACATATCACGTCAGAATTACACAAGCTACCATGCCAACTCTCCAGCTCGCTCTCTCTCTCTCTCTCTCTCTCTCTCTCTCTCTCTCTCGCGCACACACACACACACACACTCATTCCCACGCATCGCCAGCTCTCCACGCAAAAGCTGGAGCCACCACTCTTGATCTCTACATGATCCACTACCCCTGCCTCAGTATCATCGACACTTCATCAAACGCGACACGCACTCCAATCTCCCGGCAAAGATCAAGCCAAGCACTCGGTTCCCTGGAACTCCACCTGAAGCCTGGCAAGCGAGCTTCGTAGAGCAGCTGAATTGAAGGCAACATGACAGTTGGGAGGCCGCCTGGGAAAGTGATAGACCCAGAGCACCAATGCTCGGGACTGTCCAAATAGCATCATACATCGTCGTCGAGCATTGATGGATAGTGACAATGAGTGAGCGAGTGAGGCGATGCTTTGAAGACGATAACGATGAGGATGGGAGAACCTCAGCCCTGCCCTGCCTGCCTGCCTGCCTGCCCTGCCTGCGGCAGAGGAAAGAGAGCCGCAGCAAAACCTCCGTGAAGGAGGAGCCGAATTATGGAGGCAAAGCCCAAGGCAACAACAACGCCCAAGCCCAGGGCCCAAGTGAAGGGATCTTGCGGTCAGCCATTCAAATTTTGCTCCCTCCCCTGTGTCCCTCCGATTGGATGAGATGCTACTGCCACCTCGACACTTGAAAAATTTATTTCGTTCCCTCTCGCCCACCGGGAACCGTTCCCCTGTTCTCTTCGCCGGTTATTACAACCACCTAAAAGGTTTGTAATACCTTTTTCTCTTGCAACAAGGAACTTTGCGTTTCCGTTACAAGAGTACACGACCCTAAACCAATGTTCAGTTGATTTTATTCAAGTTCTCTAATCACAAACAATTAGAGTCAATAACGATTGAAGCGATCACTTCTTATTACATTAAAGACTTTACATGGATTAAATCATTTTGGTTGCACGTTGTAATGTCGAAAGGAAAGTTGATTTTGACTTCACGGTTTGCTAAAAAAATATTTTGGGAAGCAGTGGCTTGATAAATATATCTTCTGGCTTGAAATATAAAGAATTTTATTTTATTTGTATTTTTATTTGCCGATTTTCTCTTGAAATGTGAACATGCGATCAATGCTTGATGCATCGTCGTGCCGGTTTGAACCCATAATTCAATCCAAATAAGTGGCTCAGCATGTTCTCTACTCATCACAAAATATATCTAAATGTGCGTGTGTGTGTGTAAAAAATATATATACCTATATATATATATATTTGTGTGTACACATTATGGTTCAATTTCTTAAATTATGAGTGGCTTTTTATGCACCTTAGATTTTGAAGAAAGCGTTTAAACAACCACTCCAGGTAATCAATGTCGATCCATTCATGTGCAGAGGCGGGGTAATATTCATGTGATGAAAGAGGCAATTGATAAAGACAACAGTTAAATTACTCAACATATCCCTGACACATCCTGTTTAAGAAGGCCGGATGAAAGCAGTCCCCAAGTAGTATGTTAGCGTTGCACGGCCCATTGTCGTGTCATTTGTTTTGATAAATCTAATTTCAACCCTAAAGTCTGATTTCGTAAACCCTAAATTAGTGTACGATATGTCCAAGAATAGGCATGAGAATACATATCAGTAGACAATGATCTGCGAGCACCGAGAATATTCCATCAAAATTAGGAACGACAACTTACGCGCTGATGCAATCTGTCTTCACATGAATCTTTTGGGGCTAGATTACACACAGGAACACCGCTCTTGGAAACGAAGCCAAGAAGTCAAGACTCTTTTGACATACAAATCGGCATTTCATGAATGTGTGACTTGCTGTGATCCTATGATTCAAGACACACCAGTTCCTATCGATGTCTGTGCAAACTACTACACTGCATCACACCACGAGAAGCATGTTAGTATGAACAAGAGCAGTAGCATCTCCCGCCTCTACTATGGACAGTGTCAGCATTTCTCAATTCAAAATTCAGTTTCACGTGTTCGATTGAATCGGTAGCGTAGTCGAGTTGACTTGAATCAGATTCTATCACAGAAACTCAGAGAAAATGCAAATTTGCCTCGATTCTAGGCTCAAATGTCAGAAGATATCGGATTCTGTGTCTTCCACACGAATTGAACCTGCCATTAGGGCGAGTAGTGGAAGCGTGCCTACGACGGGCGGGAAAATCTCGAGGGGTTGGAGACGGGGTTAAAGCAGATGCGCTTGGAGAGGCGTGCAGCTTGTGCTGCCTGGATAGAGGGAATGTCGACCACAGCGGAACGGAGATGAGGGCGGAATGGTAGCTTAAGCTTCTTCGGCAATGGGAGAGACTTTCCCTTTTGGTGACGAAAGAGATCTAGAGCGGACGCTGCTCGCTTCCCAAGGACTTTGTTCTTAATGACGCTTTCTTCGTTCTCCCGTTTACTTGGAGGATTGGATTCAAATTTCAAAGTTGAAAAGATATCATGGTGGCCAGTCCCTGAAGAAATTGATGCTCTTGTTGGGTCGAATGTAGATCCGCGCTCGGATTCCCGATTTGTACGATCGTCGAAGTTTTTTTTCTCTCGCTTCATGTTATCAATCCATTTATCTAGACAACTCTGGATGTACTTCGGCTTCTTCGACCGATCGCTTTTGCGTCGTGTGATTGTCCGTTGTGTAGGTCCAATTTGTTCGCGCCATGGTTCAACAGGTAAATGATCGAGTTCAGACTCTGGGTGGGGTTCATCCCAGAAGTTAAAACACTTTTCTGATGTAAAGTCTTCAAAGAATTTGGGATCCAATCGTAAAGCAGGCCCACATAGAGGAGGGCTAGAAGCGATATGTTTATCACTCGGTGGACGATCACCAAGTAGATCCAATCCAAGAATACGGTCAGGAGGAGAGCAAAACAAGTCTCCGTGCTCGCTGTTTGCGAGGCCATCAGCGATGTCTAGGTCAAAGTCACCATATTCGTCAAAAGCTGGTGAGAGAGAAGGGAAAATGCCTTGATGTGTTTCTTCCGAATGCATGGTACTTCCTGGCCCTTGTTCTTCCGTTAGTCTTCCATGGTCGTAATGTACTTTGAACAGCTTCAAGCTTTCCTTAGGCACCCCAAAGTCTTGAAGAGCGCTTGCCATATCATCGTGCGACCAGAGCACAAACTTTGAAAGAGGAACACCGAGGCAGAGGATGGCGTGTGCGGTCAATGGATTAATCGAGGGAAATTGATCAAGAAACAGTCCGCCATCGGTCATGCATTCTGGCATCGGGAATGAATATGGTTTCTTAGCCTCCTGCCGAACTCTTTCAATGCACGTTAAGACGAGATCTTCAGTACACTGCGGATTGCCCGACACGAAGCACTGCACTTGCATGCCATACCCCGCAGCAGCTTCGGCCAACTTTGGTGTGATTCTGAGGACAGACGAGGTGAATGCTAGTTCTCCTTCAAAAATCTGCAACATGTGACTTATTTAACATGAATGGAAGACTGAGAAAAAATTGCGTACCATATATGCACTAAAGTTATCATCTGATTCATGCAGCTGATGCGTTCGGAATCACATGAAACATTTATTCAATCTGTAGCCATAATGGTTGTTCCTTTTTGGCACAAGCCACGAACTTGTGAGTAGTGATGATTACTTGTTGTGCTGGAACTTGTTGAACAGTTATGAATAATATTGAACACTGTCAACACCTCCAGTGCATTAAGTGAAGCGGCAGAACAGCTCACCACGAAGCAGTTTTCGAAAGAGAAGCTCATTGCCTTCATGTGACAGTTGATATTGATGGCATCAATAAAGGCAGAACTTTCCATGAAAGCGAGACTGGAATTTTTCCTCCAATTAATCTTCATTGTCGCTGCTGTGTAGACTATCAAGCATGTTGATGGGCTTAGAATTAGATCGACGGGAAGAAGGTGTTCTCTTTCCACAATTTGCAGTTGTTCGTTCTCAAGCGCGAGAATTCTCTGATAGGAACTTCTCCTCTGCAGAAGAACAGGCCCATTTGGTTGCGTGGTATTTGCAACTACTATAAGAAGAGGTTTTTTGTTCGTTACCTTTGTTTCTTGTGATCCGAAGCATTTCTTGAAACTTAATTCTTCAGTTGTTGGGTGACTTGAAGGTGTCGTAGGTGTCGTGTGAGGCGGTTCTGTGAATGCCGTGGGGATGCTTTCAGAGGCAGGTGGAGGAAATGATGTTGATCCTCTTAGTCGATGTATTGTCTTTGAACCGAGACAAGATTTATCTTGCCTTTTGTATTGTTGTTCAAGTACATGCTCACTCGCACTCTGCTTTTAGATAGGCACAGATTTCATCGAGTTGTTAAGGTCATAGTTTGTTAATGGTTACTTAAGCGCTGCGAGTTACAAGCTTAGGTTAGCAAGTCAACAACAGCGATAGGTTTAAGCTTATTTATTTTGTTGCATTATATCATGGCATTAAAGCGTGCTGCAATTTTTTTACACATACTTGAAAGTGCAACATGTACCTTGAGGGATTGAGAATTATTTTTATGGCTGGTGTCTCCCATATGAGCATGCTTCCCGTTCATGACTGATGAATCTTTGACACCTTTGACGACGTCGATATTGAAAGAGTGCAACTGAGGACCAGTTGAGCACGTGGTTTTCTCGTCTGATATTGTCGAATGAGCTGAATTGTCGTGATCTGTTACTGTGCAGGGAGATCCCTTACCCGTGAACTTTAAGGTCGTCCCTGAAGCTCCCATTTCAATTGGTAATTGATGCTCTTGATGTCTTTTATCATTTTTTGGTTTAGCATCAGAAGGCATCGAATTCTTAAGAAAAGAATCATCTGAACTAGTTAAATCCACGAACTCTACGAATCTCGATGCAACATTCGCGTCCGAAATATCATGTGACCGATGTTCTGGGCTTGAAATTTGCTCAAATCGATCGACTTTGATGAACTCCGGCTTCTCAGACATTTTTTGGAGCCTGAAGCTTACTCCTACTGTCTCTACATTTGAATCCATGCTCACCTCTTCCATCATGTTCTCCCTCACAGAAACAGAGTGAGGACCATTCTGTGGATCAGGAGGCTGCTTTTTTATTTGAAGTTCTGGAGCATATTCCTCCATGGGAGCTTTGGAACCGAAGCTGTCCAGCAGGCATGCAAGGTCGTTGAGATCCTCAGGATCATTAGATTTCTGATTTCTGATTAAAGGTATAGAACAAGGCTCCACATCGTGCGAATCCGGAAATTCCGAAAAGTTCCACATTTCACAGTCGTTAGAAGAACGTATCTGAAGAGTCGTTTTCACAAGCTTGTCATCTGCTTCCAAGTTGGTCTGGCCTCCCGCATCCTCGAGCACAAGTAAGGATTTCTGTAAGTGTTCTTCCACAGTGGGAAGGAGGGGGTCAGAGATTGACGCAGCTTCGAAGTCTATCACCTGTACACGGACAGGATGCAATGGAGATATGTGCTTAAATTCGACCTTGAGTCAGCCGCCAAATCTAATCGCGCCAAATCAAATTGGATGCAAGCATACTTCCTGAACTAGAGACTAATTCGGCAATTGAGGGTGTTTTGTAATGTAGATCCTCGAAAGGACTCACATGAGCATGAATAAATTTCATTAGAACAATCAGTAATTCCTCCAGAGCCACAAGCGACTGATAAATATGTAAACACGAGTGCATCGAGAACTCCAGAAATAAACTGCATTTCTCGCATCGTTTCCTGGTCAGGTTGTAGAAAAACAGCATACAGTTCTAGAATGAAAGTCTGGGGTAAACCTTTAGTTTCGTAAAATCATCTGCTGCTTTGTCTACAGGCGAGGACAAGTTGATCAAGGTCTTATTAATTTGTACTTTTGTTTTGCAGGGTAGTTCTTCCACGTCGAGCTTGACCTCTTGCTCTAGTCGACACTCGCCTCCTGAATCATTCGTGGAGGTATCGTTTTCAAACCAGGCACATGTTTCCACAGGTCGAATTGGACCGTCACCGAAACCACAAACGCAACATGCTAATGGTTTTGGGAGAAGTAGCAAAATTAGCTTTTCTCCTATCCATGTCGGATATGATATATCGAGGTCCATCGTCGGATTATTCTTAATATCTATCACTTGCATATACTTTATAAGCACTTCCAAGGTCCAGGTAATCCTACCAGACCTTTCGACGTTAGCATTGCAGTCAAATATTCCATTAGTGGAGGGCAGATCATCAGGTATAGGTAGGACAATTACGTGACGGCTCTTTTCTGCCAGATCGGAAGAGTGTATGGAGTGGTTCAATCCAGGACATCTAAACTTCATCCTTGCTATAGCTGTGTATGACCAGCCGCGACTGAGGATTGTTTGTTTGTCACTTAAAGTTCTGCTAGGTACGCTCTCATTCACAGATCATAGTTGCTCGGAATTCATGAAGACGCTGGAGCTTGGAATTGAACATGTGGATCCGCTCAGATTAACAACTACATAAGTCAGGGTTGACCACGAAGACGCCTGTGCGCGTGCAAATCTGCATCTGAGCCAGGAAAAAAGAACTAAGAAAATGCCTAAGTAGACAAGTTTTGTAAGTCGCCACTGCGTTTATTCATTCTCTCACCGATATGTTCCACGCTATCCTTTCACAATTTACGACCTGTTTGAGCTTCAAGTCTAATCACTGCAATTACCTTGTCAAGAGTAAAATGAACATCACTTTTAGCGAGTACAAGTAACCAATCAATTAAGGCAGTCAGTTTACCTCTTGGTCTACAACACATGCTCTTAACTACAAATAGAAAAGCAACAAAACAGTCGTACCGTGGATTCTGAGTCCCGAAGTATACTCTCTTCGCCGGTTGAACAATGCATGCTTCCGCCAACCACGCACTACAATCACGTCATGGAACGCACAGTTGATACCGCTAAAACATCGATTTCATAATCCATCCCCATGAATCCACAACAAATGCTCAAAAAAGACATAAAGTCGTCGGGGCTGTTTTTGTTGGACAAGATCGGTAACAGTAATCTAAGAAATGGTCAGGAAAACAACGTCGAAAGCTGTGATCGCTAAGCTCCTCGATACGTAAACAATGATGTAGGAAATGCATGCGAGAGCAACAGCAACCGAGAGGTAGTGGGCAAACCTCATCGCCCTTTCTCTCCTTGTCGTGCTGGGCAATATCTGGCGACGTGTCACCGGCCTTTCTGGCCACCCGATACCTCTTCCCGGTCCCGTTTGAAATTTTAAAAATAGGTTTTTATGGAATAATACCACGTTTTTCATGCATAAGGGTCCTGGTAAGGGTTCTGGTCAGGGTTCTGGTCAGGGTTCTGGTATCAAGGGGCAGTGTAATGTCCATATCTTTTTTTTTTCTATCCTTCCATTTAATTTTCAGTTTAATTGTGATATTTATTAAAATTATTGGATTTCATCTAAATCATTTTATTTTAAAATTTTGAGTTTTTTTCTTTGTTTCTTTTTTTTTGATTTTTTTTTCCTAGTTTATAGTTTTTTGATTTTTGAATATTTTTTAAATGGTGATTTTGAATTTAAATAAATAAAATGTATGAAATTTTATTTTATTTCAGTACTATGTTGAAACTGTTTATAAATGATAATCTATTGATGTATTTCTCTACCTTTGTTATTTATCTATAATAACAAATAAATATTATTGATGTATTTAAATGATCACATAAAATAATAAAAAAAATTCTTTAGTTTTAATATATATATATATATATATATATATATACGTACATTTTTACATGTCTGTTTATTAATGTCTTTAGTTTTATTTGTAATATATAGCTCTTTATTTATTTTTAAATATATTCATATATACTATAAAATTTGATATGTATAATAAATAATTCTTTAAATTAAAATCCTGACTATTGTAAATAAGTATTTTTTAGTTTCAATTGTGTTGAATCAATTCAAGCAAATAATATCTTGAAGCATTTTTTGCAAGAACAGTTAACTTTTTTTTTGGAATTTTTATCATATATTTCATGTTTTTTACATGATTGTATCATTCTTAATTTTTAATACATATTTACCTATTAAATTTGATCATCAGCATTTCATTGATAAGCTCTAAAAAAATATATGTATGAATGAATCTAAATTTTTTAATTAAAAAAACTTATAATAAAAAAAGAGTCAATTATATATATATATATATATATATATGGGAATAACACATTTAGGAAGCACAAGAAATTAATGAAAAATAACTTTAAAATATTGAGTTATATAGAGACAGAAAAAACATATGCTATAATTCAAAACAAAATAGAATGCAACATTCATATTACTAGTGGGCATGTATACAGTCCTTCTCCACCATTAGAAGCCAATCCAAATGATAAGTCTTGGTATTCAAAAGCCAAGTATTGGAATGTTCCAGAGCAGAGCACCAAATTAGAATTAACTTAATGTTCTATGACTATGAACTACACAAATCATTTATACACAAACCCAACTCATGTAAGCCCAACTCACATACACAATGAAGGTTTACTGATCCACAAGAGACTCCATGAGAGTGCTACTTGCCATTGATGATCAGATGAGTTTATGGATCCTTGTGTGTATGTCTGTATGTATGTCATGAGCTAAGCTTTTGAGGTTGCCACTGCAGTCCTCGCTGCTGTTTTCGAAGCTCCATCGTAAATGAGTTAAGTTCTGACTCTCTGCAAAGCACTGAAGCTCTTCGTCGTTGTCCAAGTCCTGTGCAATAGTCTCACCTTTTTTATCTATTCAATATACACCACACTCAATGCAATGAAAGTTTTTTTTTTGCCTCTGCCGTTGCACCCACCATTGAGGTCAGTCCTCGAAGCCAGGTTTGGTCTGTAGATCGTGAGATATCCTCAAGCTGAGCTGTGACATGTACTTCATTTTGGCTGAATTTGACAAAAAAAAAGGGTAAAGTATGAATTCTATCCTCGGAGGTTGGGTCTCTTGATGCACCTGAGTCTGAGAATCCGTAACGGGAATTGTACTCTTTCACGCACAATCTTGGCAAAAACGAATTGTGACCTATTTCTTCTCAAAGCTGAACATAACCAAGTGGTAAATATCTAGGTTGTAGCCGATCACAGGATTCTGACCATGGAGGAATGTGCGGTTTTCCAATGAAGTCAAGACTCGGTACTCTCAATCGTCAAAAGCTTTTCCAGAATTACAGCTAACCGTTGCTGTCAACAGGAACAGTTGTTGGAGGTGGGTTAGGATGTGCAGTACTTACAGAAAATGACTAGTTGAATTTGCAGAGATTTCTATAGCCTTGACATACTATCCTAAAGTGCAGGTATAGCACAGAACTTGGTCCCCAGTGACGAGAAGCATCACATGCTGCAATTGGCTCCATCCAAATGATGCATTCGTAGTCCACGGGCGTGAAACGTATATACTAGGAGTGCATTTTATGTTTAACTCTCGACAAAAGATTTTGTCAAAAGCACGACCGGCGTTTCATAGTTTCGGCCTGATTAATTTCCAGACCTGATCTACATGTAATTTCGGGAAGCCTTTGTCACGACTTGCAGGGTGTCGTGATCAATGTTTGTGTGAGCAAGGGCTGGAGAACGATTGCTCAATGTGCGAAATGCACACTGAAACAGATGTTTGTGCGTCACACTTGTGTACTCAAATATATACTGGGAACTAATTATGATTGGTTAAAACTACCAAAACAATATTCTGAACATTATCGTCTCAGGTGGAGTATCCAGCCAATTCAGTAGAATCTTCTGAGCCCTTCAGTTTGCCATGAAGATCAGCAACGGGTATCTTGAAGCTGGACAACTTGTGCACAGAAGTGGCCATTCATATACGCTGAAATCCACAGGTAAACATTGTCATGGCTGATTTATATCTACCTCCTTATTTATGACAACCACGTCGGAAAGATTATGAGAACACGAGCTTGACAACGAGCTCTAGAAACACTCTTGTGACCTTGGGTGTTAAAATGTGTACTGATCTGCCATCTGACAACGGGAACAATCCATTACAGGAATGCAATCCATTCAAGTAGAGGATTTTAGTATGTGAAGTGAAGACTGCTGAGCACTTTAAGGTTTTCGTATTCTTCTCCAGAGGCAAGGCCAGGATCTACATAACAAAGCTGATATTCGGCATGCTTAAGCGTCTGGAGGCCACGCTTGAGCAACCTCTGCCATCCGGTCTTATCCCCCAACGCCTTAACAACGTCAGCCGTTTTCTGCGAAGGGTCCAGCACGAACAGGTTAATTTCCTCGGTCACACCACCGAGTCGCTGCCGTTTCTCAATGCCCACGATGGTTCTGGAGTGGCCCCTGTGTTGGAAGTACAATGGTGACTTCTTGCTGAGCACGATCGGCTGCCGGAGCTGATCAAATGCAGTGGCCGCAGAGGAGGAAGTTCGGTCGGGCCTCTCCATGAAGTAATTCCACACCCAGTCGACGATGTGTTTGTGTCGGGATCTGTTAGTGGAGCCGCCGTCCCTGCTTGATGGGTTTGCAGAGCAGCTTCCTGGTTCAAAATCCACGCCCTCGTACCCCTCTGCAGTGTCCCGGTCAGGCTTGCTGGAGCTGTTTCGGAGCTTCTCCATGCACCCCACACATAGATCTGAGTTTAGGTTGCGTGAGTGGCGGTATCTTACCCCTTCAATTGGATATTCTCCACAACCTTTGCACTCAGATTCTTTGTTATTCAAAGGCGAAACGCGCCTAGACCTTGAAGCTGACCTTGAATTTGACCGTGACCTAGATCCAGACCTTGATTGAGATACCGAAGTCGAGGTTGATGAATCAGGGGACTTAAATGAGGTTAGGCTACTTCGTGTGGGCACAGCATTGTTTTCCTGCTCTTCTCCTCTGCGACTCTCTACTCTACCCAGTCCAATAGATTGGAAGTCAACGATCCTTGCACGTATGCCAAAGGAGCGCAACAAGGTAGCACACTCGGTGGTGCCAATCCATTTGTGCGTTCCGACAATGTCCCAGTTGAAGTAGTCTGCCCCAGGGGTGTCAAATCCCTTCCTCCAGGCCATCTCCACCCACCTCTGCAGCGACAAAATGTCTGGCACAAATCCACAACCTCCGAATAAAACCTCCCTTGCATATGGGTCTGTCATAAGCAGGTGCGATGCCATCATCTGAATGTTTCGCCATCCACACCCCCACCCCAAATCTTCTCTGTGCCGGCTTTCATAGTGGTCCACCCACCCGGATATCACGATTGTGGATTGTCCCACCCTGTGATCCGACTCCAGGCATCGCTTTAACAGGTGCATAAGCCCCTCTTTTACGAGGGCTGTCGTCGTCTCCTTGACTTGATACGACATCCACGACCTCACATTCTCCTCCATTGACCTGTTCGTTACCGTCTTGCTCATCTCCCCCTTTGTATCCTCGCCATAGGAATTTCCTCGCTGCCGCTTGCTCAAGCCCCCTATGTTCTTAATGAATGAACGGGTGTTGTTCTCCTCGGTCTCCTCCAGGGCCAGATTATGCTGAAGGCAATGAGAATCCCACTCTTGGATGGGAACATCCTGATTGCAACCCCTGTCGCATGTCACGTATCCTCTATTGCTTGGTTTTGCAACTTCGCAACTCGTGGAAGCGATTTTCTGGGCGAAGGCTCTATCGCTTTCAATGTCCTCTACATCAAGGTGAGAATTCACATGGCTGTCTAAGAGCACGACAGGCACATTGCGATTACACAGGGGACACTGATCCCGCTTATCGTAAAGCTCCCGCTCCTCCATTCGCTTACTCAACACACTGAGATGAAGGCGTAATTATGGAGGTTGCACTTGATTCACAAAAGCAAAGCCTAAACACGTCGAAAGCGACGGAAAAATCTAACCGACCAAGTCCTCATCACCAATCCATACAACCCGCTCAAAATCCCTCTAAAAACCTCAAAGTTCTGCTACTCCTCAATCGCGTGATCACTTTTCCAAAGCAGATGCAAAATACCAAAAAGCAGGAATGCAATGCTGACCTAAAATTCTATACAATAGCGAAACGATCCTTGTCAGAAAACTTGGATTACCTCAAATAGGTTAGCCGAGTCCAGAGGAATGCTCCGCATCGCGACGCGATGACTTCTTCATCAGTGGTTGTCAATCTAACGATCCAACTCAGAACATCAGTAGCACCGTTGAGTGATCCTGTGCAGCTGCATCACCTCCAGAATTCTCTTCCCACGAAAACGCATGAAACAAAGCCTCAGGGCCGGGATTCACGTGATTGAAGTCACCCTGCCCTCGCTCTTTCGAACGAACACTTCGGGCGCTTTCCTTCCCAAAGTAGTACGGTATTTCCCACGGGAGTATGTGAGAATTCCTGCTCAGCTTAAAAAGCGCTATAAGAGCACAGAAAAATAGGAGGGGAAACCCAATTGGTAGTCTTCAAAAACAAGCTGTGGGCCAAAAGGGGTGACGCTTCAACCGAACAAGCCCCGCCACGCTTCACGCGCCACGCCGTGGAATGTTTTACACGTGGCACGGAGAATGACAGCTGGAGTGATGTGGTAGGACTAGGTGTTTTGCATAACCTTTGTGTGGGTACACTGAAGTGATACACACTCTACGTTGACAACCCTCTTCACAGAATGACAGGATAAACCTTGAAATAGTTTGTTCACAGTCCACTTGTCCGATACTGTTCACCAGGAAGATTTTTGCTGTGAAAGGCGCTTCGAAGGTATGCACAACAGATATGATTTTCGGTGCTAGACTTCGACATTGTGAGCAGGCGTAGAATGAAGGCTCTGGTCTGGAAGAATTAGGAATTGAATTGTGTTAACGATAAATCCGAAAGTTGCTCAACATTAGTCACGTTTCAAAATAAAACGAACAAGCCCATTCAATGAATGCCATACCACTGCCCTACTGTAACGAAATGGTAGTCGTGTGAGGCGAGAATATAAGTTTTATTAAAGTTTCAGTCCACTTATGAGACACAACTGGAGCACCAGAGGAGAGGATGTGTTTGAAGAATATGTGCCGATTTGCATCAAGCACACGCACACAAAAAACTAATGATCAAACTATGTTTTCCTCATTGAAAGCTGGCAACTGTAATGCCACTCAATTTCGTTCTTGAAGAGCATATAACCATGCTGCAAGTACCTGGTGTCAAGGTAAGGAGCAAATAATCGTCTAAAAACCATAAGGCCACAATCCTGTATAGCCATGGAGAGCGTGAGATTGAGCAACATCTTTAACCTACTTGGCGCTGGGATGAGATGCAATGAAGTCGATAGCATCTGAAGCAGACCTAATTTTATCAGCCTCAGCATCAGGAATCTCCAGTGCGAATTCCTCTTCAAGTGCCATCACTACCTCCACTTCATCTAAGCTGTCGAGACCCATATCTTTAAAGCTAGCTGTCTCCGACACCTGTGAAAGGGCAGTACCATGAATTGAAACCACGTAAGATTAAGCAAACGTGACCAGACGCTTCATTGCAGACTGTTCTAAAAACTATAGCGGTAAACAACCACACAAGCCAACACGATGCAAAACTGATATCGACTTATCTGCTCCTGCAGAGAAAATTCATGCACATAGATCCTCAAAACCTAAACAATTCACCAACCCCAGTATTTCATCAAGATAGCTGTCAACAAATATTACACTAATAGGAATCTGGCGGTACCCTAACAATTGTGTTCCAAAGGATCGCAGGAATCCACAATGGTCTGACGTACGAAGACGCATAGTGACAACTCAGGTCGAAGTTATGTCACTCGCCTCATGTCGGTAAGAATCCAAAATCATCAGGACAATGAAAGACAGATTAAGAGTTTATTTTCAGCATCAAATACATATTCCCAATTACGAACCATAAAGGTTTCAAGGATGCAACCACGTGGGCTACTCCACCTGGTGACCAACTCCCTTTTGACCCAGAAATCCTACGATGTTCATCACATGAACAACTAAACAACCGGAATGAAAAACAGCGACCGCTCGCAAAATATCCCTCCAAACCCTTCAAGAAATCCGAAGCTCATACACCCGAAACTGTCGAATCATGAGGTTACACCTAGTGATCACCAGGTGAGCCCCTGCATAGACGAGAGATTCGGCACACCATCCTCACTGAAACCTTTTCTCTAGGTCAAACGAAAGGACAAACAAACACAAAAACAAAGGCACGGAATCACGACGCCACACCTTCGAGGCATCGACTTTTTGATTGGATTTCACGACAGAGAGCACGCGGTCTACGACATCGCGCCGGTCCAAGTACGTCCCGTGTCCCTCGCCCGACATTGTCCTCGCATTGCCATTGCCCCAAAGGCCAGTGGTGGACGGAGCAACGACCGCTCTCACGCGCAAGTGTTGCAAAACTGACCCATGGACCGCCCGCAGCGACGACCTGACAGCCTGCATGGTGCTTATCTGTGGCAGGCCTCGACCAGTCTCTCAATCCCACAACCAAAATGCAAGCTCGCGAATCTAATCCGGAACAAACGAAAGCCCCTGCGAGGAAGACGACTCTGCCAAAAGCTTCTAGGGTTTGAGGCCCCGAAGGTCTTCGGTACCATTCGACCCCCTGCGCAGGTCCAGTCAGCCCTAATTTCCAATATAAAGTTCGAACCAAGTGTGAACAGGGGTTTCGAGGTTATTATTTTCGCCGCTGCCCGTAAATGAATTGTGAACAGATACGGAATTCCCATTGGCCTACGGCAAGTGCGGTCACGTTCCGAGGGAAATAAGATGACGTCACTCATGAATTAGACAAAAGAAAGATGGCTGTGGACTCTCCTATTTCACACCTCTGGCTTGTTCCAAAACAGCATTCAAATTGTGCATGGCCTCTTCCATAAAATTTAACTGCAACAAATTCTCTAAATCTGAAAAGCAAAAAATGAAGAGAATTTAAATCAACCAAAAATAAGAGTTGATTTAAGAACAACTTTAATGAACTGTATTGTGTACATTGACCATAAGATATTGTACATGTATTTATATTTGATATCAATTAACAATTTAATATCTTGAAATCCAAACATATAATCAATGAATACTTTTTATCTTTTTAATAAATAACTTACAAAAACTACATCTATTTAAGAATGTTTATTGTAATTAATAAGTTGGAATGTTTACTTCAAGAATGAGAGCTTTCTCTTTGTAACTATACAATTATTTAGATTTTTTATTTTTTTATTTTTTTATTGTTTTAAAATTCAAAGATTTTTTATTTTTTATTTTTTTATTGTTTGAATATTAAAATTTGAATTTTTTTCTAATTTTAAAATAATTCCAACTTTTTAAAAATATTACTATTTAAAAATTATGCATAATTCAAATTGAATTCTTTGTAATTCCAATTATTCCTTTAAATTCTTACTTTTATAACTAATCTATCTCATTTCTATGCACTATCTTTAATTTACTGAAGTTGAAACTTTTGTCTTGTCAAAATGTTTTCATATCTTAGAATTAATAGATACATCACAATATAATAAAGGATTCAAGTTCTTAAAATGGATCCAGTAATTACATTTAAGATTTTATGTTGATTTTAGTTTATAGTTTAGATAGAAATGTGTAATTGCAAGGGACTTATTAAGTTTGATTCAATAATCAATCTTACTAGTACACTGAAAGATAAAACCCATGTGTCAGAAAGGTTTGAATTACATGGAAAATAGGTTTGTTGGAATATGTTAAAACTAGATGAGTTAATCTTTTGATTAATTGATGTTTTTTTATTATATCCTAACTTTAGAGGTTTAATTAAATTAAATGGATAGAAAAATAATAAATTTTGATACTATTATAGATAGTAAATTGGTATGAACTTGTTGGCATTTAATTTTTTATTAATTTAGCAAAGAATAACAACTTAAAAAGTATGAGTCAAGTGAAGAAAATTATAATAATACAAGATTCAACAAAATAATAATAATAATAAAGGCTTTTAAGAAATTTTAAAGCTAATTTTGTATGAGCAAAGATTTTAAGCAAAATACACTTTAAAACATCCAATTTTATTACATATACATGGTAGGGGAAAAAATAGAAGTTAAGAAATATGACAAAAATAAATGTTTAAACTAGTTTATTAAGTTTTTCACTTTGTAGTGACTTCAATCTTTTGTCTGACTAATTACTAAAAAAGTCTAATTCAAACTTCTATATCTAAATATACAATGAATTAAGATTAATTTAATTTTGAAAAATCAATAACTGTTAGTGAATTGGAAACTAGAGGAACCTATGGTCATCTTGTACCAAACATATTTTTTTCATTCATAACTTGAATTTATGCTTAAACAGGATTAAGTAGGCACTTTCAAAATTAATAAAAAAAAATGTTTCATTAATGAGAAGCATATCAAATACTACAGTTTTGTTCAAAGCATACCACAACCTCTACTCAAAACAAAGCCAAAAATAAATTTAAATTTAATCTTAAAACTTCATCCAACAACGTCAATCTATGCTCACAAATAACATCTACATTTTTAAAAGCACAGAAAACTTTCACACTAACACATGTGGTTGGTCTTACATCTTAAACCTATTCTTTAAAAAATAATAACAATAAAAAGAAAACGAATAAAGAAACAATGGGTAAACTCTAATTAAAAACACATGAATAAACAAAAATATCAACAGCAAGACAGGGAACAGTAAAATGAAATGCAACGAAAACACAGCTCAAAATTTTACATAAGGACAAAATGGATGAAATATAGACGCAGAAGAAACCGCAGTGAACCGAAAGGATGGATGAGACTTTTACTGAGTAACGCGGAAGAGAGAGAAGGCTTCTATGCGACAAGGAACAAGCGAGTGCACACCGATCCTTAAGGGATATATGCGGACCAACATGCCGGGACCTGCACAGAGGCCGTGGCCACACTGTGCATGGATCCGCACGGCGAGCTTGCAAAAACTAGCGCCCACCACGCGGTCTCGTCACGGCGCGAGCTGACATAACATTGAAAACATGCACGCAGCGACGACACCGACGGAGGTGGGTTCGAGGAGAAATCACGCAGACAGAGAATGCAAAGCGGCTATGAAACTTGGAACTGGCATAAAAGCTGCAACGACGGCCCTGCATTAGATCATTTCCGATCCCTGCCTTACAAAACATGCGTGGTGGGTTTCAACATTTCTGTCGATTGTCTGATGGAGCTGTCGGCACACTGCCATCGATGAGCCTCACCTCGCTGCGGATTTCCTCTCCAGGCACTTCATGGGTTGTTTGATAACTGCCTCCCGAAACACGTTATAGCAAGCGTTGCCGTGTAGAGATCCGTTCAGTATGTACACAGAACATTCCAAGGACAAGGACTGTCAACGGGTAAAACCACAGCTAAAGCACTGCAACTTGTTCTTTTGGAACCCGGGAGACGGAGGATAGAGCTAGCTTGGAGCATGAAGTCTGCGTGAGCGGGACAGTAGTAGTTGCCGGGGGTAGGGCGTGTGCTAAAAGCGATGAGCACTGGGGGCAGACGAGGGCAGCCCTGAATGAGACTGCTTGCAGTGGGCGATGGCGCCCTGCACGGCGCTGTGGAGCTCGCTCATACTGCTCGCGCTGCTGCTGCTCATTCGGGGGCTGATTGTGCTGGCTGCCACTTTCGGGGAGCTTTTCACCTTGGGACTCAAGCTCATGAGCCTAGGACTGGAGCTTTTCACGAGGCGAGGGCTGCTTGACACCAAGCTGCTGCTGTGAGAGAGGAATGCGGAGCTCTTTTTGGCAATGCTGGGTCCGGCGGGTTGGGTGCTTGCTCTGGTGGTGTTGATGTTGCTGGAAGTGTGGAAAACAGCGCCTGGGTTCGAGCGGGGACGCAGAGGGGGCGTTTTAATGATGGCGGGCATGGATTTGGCTCGTGTGTGGACGTACTCCTGGGGGGCGGTCCTCTGAGGGGGAAGCGTGTCGCCCCGTGCGACGGTACCCTCTGATTTTTTGCCATACGGTGGTTTGAGCATTCGCATGTATTTCAACCACCGTTCCCGAATTCTGAGTATCCCTGTTTGGTCTCGCTCCCTGTCAGTAGAGACGACGGACTGCACGTCGGAGGAATCCGAGGAAAAAGGCAGCTTCAATGATCCTTGCGGTAACTTGGAGCTTGGCTGCCCCTGTTGCAGGAATGGTAGAGCGGGGAAGGACTTGGGCTTGCTCGCTGGCGCCTGATCCTTGTCGTCGCAATTCGGAGGGTTGGACAATCGCGTCACAGATCGCAGCTTAGAATCCGACATCTCAGCAAGCTTCGAGTTGGGGCTAGTTGCAGTTCGGTGATCGTGCTCAGTTCGTGCGACTAAACGAGCTGGCGATTTGGGTGGTTTTTTGGCGACGAAGATGCCCTTCCACTTGAGAGGTGATCGCAGCCAAGAAACGTTGGACGGGGTATTATCATTATCTTCATTCGCGACTGTCACGACAGACCTTCGATCTCGACCCGTGGGACATGGTACCGCCATGTGTATCGGTTTGGACGTCAATATTGGAGTTGTGGCATTATTGCTGCGACGATCATAACCTTCAAATGCCCGGTCAAAAGCCGCATCTGTGCTCACTGAGCTAGCGTCTTGGGAGCTGCCGTTGGAGTCTCGGCTGGTGCTGCTACACCCTGCATCCCTGTCACCAGACTCAGAACGAAAGCTTGAGCTTCGAGAATCCATTGCCGTTTCCACTGGGGCGACGTCGGTGGAATTAACACAGAACTTTGAATATTTCGGCTGGTACATTCGGGAAAGACTCCCGGGTGACAATTGGCTGAACGGCCCCGGGACGGTCCTCTGCGAGACGACAAAAGTTGGAGTTCGCTGACTACCTGCCTCCATCTCTGCTTGTTTTCTATAAACTGGGTGCTGATGTTTGCAGTTGATATCGGAAGAGTTTGCAGAGAAGCCTTGGTAAACGTCACCGTCTGTCTTTGACAAGCTAGTTAACGCGGGCGATACAGGAGCAGACTTGAACTCGAACTCGTGGTCCAAATTGGGGGATTTCCTCAACGCCATCCTCACCATAGTTTCCCAATGTAAGGCCTTCACATCTGCGTCGAAGTAAACCTCCTTCTCGCAGTAGTCTCCCCGGCTCACTTCCACTGGTGGAGGCCGCTTGAACGCAAATGCACACGTCTCCCGGTTCTCGAAAACATCATCCCGTCTGGATGTAATGAAGGTTCTGTAATCGTTCTTGCTCCAACTGTCCGCAGCCATGATGCCGGAGTAGAAGTGGCGTCTTGAAAGCAGAGAATACGGTGGATTACCAGTTCAGCAAACCACTGGTGTAGTCAAAATACCAAGAGCGGTCTTGCTCGATGACTCCATCTCACGAAGTATCGGCAAGACCCACGTCGAAGCCCCATTTAAGCCTGGCACTGGGCCTCTCACTGAAAGGAAGGATAGATCTATTCGGAAGCATTCGGAGCGGCTGGCTTCTCCCTGCATAGAAAACGATCCATTCAGTACAGGTCTATGTCCCCCGCCCACGGAAAGCTTCGGAGTATGTGGAATGTCAAGGATCAAAAAGAAAACCGTGGAGAGAAATAGATACCAAAACACCTTGTAGGACCTTGCTTTACACTCGAAAGAAAATCCCCGCCAAGAATCCAAATCATCCAGAGTATTCCTTACGACGCTTTGCATGCGACTCATGGACGTGCAAAGAAACATTGTATCGAGATGGTGAATGTCACCAAGATCGTGACTAGGAAATGTACTATGACAGTATCCAACGAACCAAAGTGCCATGCCTGCTCTGGAGAACACAGGTAGTGGCCGTGAAAGGTGTGCACAGCGACAGTAGACATGACACTGTCTCAATCGGTACAGAAGGCTGCACGTGATATGTTCCGTTTGGACAAAAACGGGTCATTCATAGTTGCAGAAACTTGATCACGTTTCTCGATACATTAACCAAAGAACGATGTAAAAACCTAATTGTGTCCTTGCCGTATTTTTGCTTGAAAGCAGCTGATCCCAGCACGTAAATACATAAGATATTTCTGTTGACTTCGAACAAAGCGCGTTCACAAGCATCCAAAGCATATTCTGCAAATAAAAACTGACGAACAACGGCCCAGTATACAACATTGAAATGCTGCAAATAGTTGTTGTGCCTCCGAAAACTCCCAAAAAAAAACGGAAACTCGTAGAGAAAATATTCGAAGTATGGGTTCTCAAAATCTAAGACGGTGCTAACGAAAACAACCTCGAATGTTGTAAGAGTGTTCGAACAAAGGACTCGCCCACTCCTCAACAGTATCCAAACGAACCGGGGCGAGAGAACGCGGAGAGGAGCAACCTGGTGGTGAAGACTAGCACCACTTCGCTAGCAACGTTCAAAAAATGAAACCAATGTGCACGGCCACATCCGTGGTACACACCACCTTGCGACTGTGACGAGAATTCGCATAGAGTAACAGCCCGTAGCCACTATCTAACCTCTAGCATAAAAAAACCTCAAACTTAAGCAGAGCAAGGCAAGGCAAGGCAATGCAACGCCTCTACCCAATACACTGAAGCGTGACACGTTCTCCCTGGAACCATACCCGTGAAGAACTTTCTTGCAGCGATCCTGAAGTGCCCAGCATTCACTTAACTAGCAATCGACTCTTGTAAGCGATCATCCTTCTACAACTACTCCACATAAAATCAGCTGAACTTGAAGAGTTGGCACTGAAACCCACAAGAGAGGATGGAGAGCCGACCCTTAAAAAACCAACACCGGAACTGAAACCACGACTGCTATAGCGCGGAGCGCAGGCCAACAACTATCACGAGCGTTTTCTACCAGCCATCCTTGCAAGCACGGGCCCTTCAGCAACGCGTTCCCACAATCTCTGCGGTCTCATCAAGGAGTAAACTAACGACGCCTCACCTGCAACTATGGCACCATCTTGACGTGCGGAATTGGCTCATCGCTCCAGTCCACGGGCCAACAACTGCGAGTCGATGGGTGTAGAAGAGTTCCGTGCCCACTCAAGCGACGAGGAGGAGGCGAGTGAGATGATGGCAGAGGGTGGAGAGGGTGATACTGTGCGAGCCTTCGGGTGCCGCGGGAACTGCAGCTGCAGCAGCGGCGGTCGGACAGCCGCGGAATACATCAACCCGTAGAGCCGCGACGCAGCCTTGCGTCAACCGATGCGTTTATAGGCCTCCGCGAAGCCGTTCCTTCACCGCGTGATTCTCGGGAAAGAAACCTAGGGTTCTATCTCCGTTTTCTGGACTTTACTTGCAATTAAACTCCAAATGTCTCGGGGAGCTCGCCACCTTTTGGACCTGTTCACACCGGAAACATTGGACTGCAAGAAGGGACATGGACTCTTCTCGGGTGTGAATGAAGGGGCAAGAATGAGTGAGGATGGACCACAAGACATTCCACCAAACCATGATGCTAGTAACCCATTAGCCCAAAGAAATTAATAAATATTATGCTTATAAATAAGGTGATTCTTAAGAGTAATTAAAAATTTAATTATAAATTTTTTTTTATTTTGGGATTGGTAGTTTAAAATTATATTTTAATTTGTACTTAAAAGCATGAAAAGAAATATTGTTCATAATCAGTTTTATGTTTTATTGATTGGGTTATGTAATCTGTTGGAAGGCTAAAAGTCTGTTGTCCCAATCTCTATTGACTTACTCGAAAAACGTTCCTAAGGAAAGTTGCTAACCGTTTTTTTCTAAAAACAATAAAAATAAAAATAAAAGGAAATTTGCAAAGTCTTATTTGCTAAGTTTGTAGAAGTAGTTTCTAAAAATCCTTTAGAACAGTTTAAAAATCTGTACAAGAATTTAGAAGATTCTCAAAAAGGAATTAGAAATCATTGCCTCCTTTGTAAGATGCAATAAAAATTTAATATTTAACAACTTTTTGTAATGCATACTGGTATATGTTACAATATTTTATTCTTGTATCAAACCTAAAATAAGGTATAGGGTTTCAAAATCCACAATGACTTGTTGGCATTTGACTTTGACCACCAACCATAAATTTCAGTATTACTGGTGTTTTCACAGACACCTTTTAAAATGATTTTGGTGTTGCAGCAAACATGAGTTATTTATAAATAAATAAAAATTGATTTCCATTAAAACCATCTAAACTAGCTACTTAATTGCAAATATGGTATTCTTTTAACTTAGCAGTAGAAAACATGCTGTCCAAAACTCCTTAATTCAAATGTTTTATTTTCAAGTTTTAAGGAAAAGTCAAAGTGGGTTTAATGTATTAAAGACTTAAAATAAAATATTTCTGTTTTATTTTTATTAAAGAAGGTTAAAAGATAAAATTACCAATATTTGGTAATTAATTGAATCAAGTTTTCTTGTTTCTCAAGACAAAACTTGGTGTTATTTAAAACACTCCAGCTATATTTGGTGTTAGTTATTTTATGTGCAATATCCTTTTATAACTGGATCAATGTACCAAATATTTCCACATATCTTGTCTTATCCCTAAATAAGACAACAATTCTTTCTCAAATTATTTCAAATTTATAAATCTAATTGAAAATTTTGTGAAATCCAGTTATCATATAAAACATGTGCAATATGACATGCATGGAGGGAGAAATACACACATAAACAGAGAGGGAATGTCATTCATGCAAAGTCATGTGACTTGGCCCAATTTATTGAAGCTATCCGCGAAGTCTTAGAGGGAACTTGATGATGTGCTGCATGGTTTGGACTTCAGGAATATTTAGTGCCCTGTGACGGTTCATCCATCCAAACTATTCATCTGCATCGTAGTATCATCCATACTGATTTGTGGTAGGGCCACTATGTGTGTAAAAAGGACAGACTTATCCACTTGACCAGCATTAGGCCTAGTTCTAGCCTTAGGTCATCATTATAAGCTTTAAGACAGTACACAAGAATCACAAATAGTGTGGTCCACACGCGCGCCCCACACGCACCAGAGAATGTCAAGCGGGTTAACTATTACGCAGCGAAAAAGACCCCTCGGGAGCCCATTCCACAGAGAAAAGCCCTTCTGCTCTCTGTACGCCTGCGGTCCCACTCGGAACGTCCCACTGCTGCCGATGTTCCCCTCCAGCGTGAGAACGAAAGGCTCTTGTCCACTGTGGATGCTGACTTGGCGAGGAAGCTGTAAGTTGGTGGGAGGGTCGCACCTGACATGTCAGCATCCGGAGTTGATGTTGGTACTTCTTTGCTTGCGGAATTCCTTCCTCAGTTTATATTGTACTTACTATACAAATAAAAAAACGATAGGTTGGAGAATTATTTTCTATTGTCAAAATTACAGGATGTCCATATCCTTGAGAGTGTTAGTCTTGAATAGAAGGATTGTCTTTTGGAGTGTTTCATATTTCAGATGATCCAGTATTCTACTAAAGTTCAATACCATATACATGTTTTTGTGATATAAAATTGCACAAAATATTAAAGAGTATATCTTAGATGAAATTTGCATATACAATATTCACAGGCCTTCCGTTTAAGAGTTCAAATGCATATACTTTTTCTTTATTTGACAATATATATATATTTATATATATACATATAATCTTTTTCTTTGTTTTGTTTACATTCATTTGCTTAAATTCAAATAAATTGATTAAAATAATCAATTTATTTGAATATAATCTGAATTAGTTTTGAGCATAAAAGTGATGCAAATGTGACTTTATCATGGTTCCAATCTTATTTAACATTATGTCAAGTTAGTTGCATATGGGGCTTTGTTTTAATGCAAAAATAATAATTATGTAGATTATATAGATTTTGCAAATCTCATATTACTTAGTTGCTCAATGTTCAAGACACATGGTAAATTTTTTGATGATTTTGTAAAGACATTGATCATTACATGAGTGTGTTTATAAAAATGCACACATAAAAATCAAACAGGGTATGTTATGTACCTGTAAAGCTTTCTTATCTCTGTTTTCAAATACCAGAGTACTAAAAAAAAAACCCTCACAATTAAATGATTATAACAGAAATAAATTGAAAGTTAATAACATCCTTCCCTGCTTTTAAGGTTTTAGGACATGGATTACCAAAACTGATCAAATTTCAGCAATGAAATTCAACAAGCATTAATATAAAGTATTGCTAACACCACCACAGTTTTTGCTACTGCCACAACAATGCACCACCCACTTGACATATTGCTTTAGTTTAGTTTTATTTTATTTTATTTTAAATTCCAATAAATTTTTTTTGTTAATATTTCTAATATAAATATTGAACCTTGATGAAATAGTTGTGGTGGAAGCAGCAAATTTTTTGACTAAAATTAGATTGAAATTTTCACGGGATTGTTGGAAGTAACAAAAAGAATTTTTGATTTTCATGGGTTTGTGGTGGCAGTAACAAAAATTGTGGTGGCATTAACAATACCCTTAATATATGTCACGTTACATAGTTTTATTCTCCACACACTATCAAAAAGAGTTCATCAATGATAATTTTGGATTACTTCAAAGAATGAGTGATGGGTAAAAATAACAAAATTAAAAATAAAAGAAGGAATTGTCTCTTGTGCACTACATTTAGGGGACAAGGTAAGAGATCACAATTCTTAAATAATTTGATCAGCTGAATTGCAAAGTCTACTAATCAAAAAATTTAAAAGGTGTGGCCTCTCACCTTGTCCCTTATTAAAAAGACTCCTCAAATTATGGAATAAGTTTTATCAAGAGCTATAAATTTCCGTTGTACTGGCATTTCAAAAACACTGCTTAATTGTTAATTATAAATAAAAAAAAACATTCAATGAGACTACAGTTTTCAACTCAGAAAAAGAATCCATCTACTCATCCATCTTGCCATCTATTTTGTTCCCTGTTTTCTAACCATCTACATTGAGAACCAGTGTAAGACTCTGGACACATACTTTTGAAAATTTTAAAACTACTGATTCATTCATTGCAAGTTAGCAATCCATAACTCGGTCATTCAAAACTGTGGTTATTGTTGTAAAAGCTCGTTAATTTCATCTCAGAAAGTTAGATGAAAAAGAAAAAGAAACCAGCAATAATAATCATCAGAAGTATATGAAAGGAAGAGAAAAAGGAAAAGTGAAGTCTATAGCTTCTGCAGTCTCAGAGTTTGACTCCTAAAGATGGACTCTCCCAACCCCTGGTTTAATGGATCTCAACTCCAGAGGACAAAACACCATTAAACAAGGACCCAAAATTCCAGCAACGATTGCCACGTGGCGAAAGAGGAATAGGCTACTTTACACTCCCTCCATTACCAAGTGATACGTACATTTCACGCCAAGTCATCAACAAAATGTGTACTTATCCAAGGGGCTCTTCGAAACTTTAAGCCTAAGCCTGGAGAACTGGCCCATTCTGTATCATTACTAACTTTATGGACCCACTACTGCCATTCCACGTGCCATGCTGACTGGACAAGACGAAAGTAGGAGGCATGAGCCGTATGTGGAATCTCATTAACAATACATTCTCACTTGAATTTTATTTCCGTTCATTTGTGTTCGGTGAGGGTAGTTAGATTTGGTATCCTCTTTATTTCTTTCATTCCTTTTAATTTTCTCCCCTCGTCGTCATCAAGTACTTAAAAGTGCTATGTCTTTGGTGTTTGTTGACATGAAAGGAGCTATTGAATTGGGGAAACCATGTTTTATAAAAGGTGGATTCATGGCACCATGTAAATTAAAAATTTAATTCTCAATCGTAAAATAATAATCTTACTCGATGAAAAGATAGCTCATGACACCCTTGCTCTACACATTAATGAAATCAAATAATAATTAGGAACTTAGTCAGAAAGTTGAATCCAGTTTTCATGGACAAACGGCCTTTGTGGGAAATAAAGTAGAAAGAATCCACGAATGTGTACCTGTATGATTGACATAAAAGGCATTTTTGATACTCTTATGAAGGACTAGACAAGTTTGTTCATCAATTAAAATAAATAAATAAATAAATAAAAATTTCACACACACACCCTCATAAGGAAATAATTGGAAGAAATATGTACTCTACAAACATGGTATAAGGCCAAAGCTGCTTTTACGGATGTCGTAGTCAACATACCAAAAGAAGAAGGCTCTCCTTTTTAAAAACAGACAAATCACATGTAAATAAATAAGTAAACAAATAAGTAAACAAATTACTGTACACACACACATTTCCGTACCCATATATACACTACAGTTGAGTGCAGATCCGAAAACATGAATAGTGAACATGACCAACGAGGGGTCGAATCCCGTTAGCGTCACCGATACTCTAGACACCGAGACTCTCATTGCGGACCGGTATCATTAGACGCCGAGCGGCGAAAGACGTTGCCGAGTTCCGAGCCATTCTGTAACAGGCGATGTTCCGTTGCGAAGCTCATGGATCCGAATGCTTCAGTATGAAGCTAAAAGCCCGCAATTCATCGAATTCACGTGCTCGGTGCTGGTGCGTTTTCCAGGGTCTCCGTTCCGATTGCGATGAGTTGAAGCTAAAGTCAGGTTTTGCCGGTGTGATGTTGAATGCACAATTCTAGAAGCCACCCCAGTTACTTCCAGCGACGAGTTATCACCCACTAGGATAATTGGTGGCTTCTCACGTACATCTGCGCCAGGGAGGGTCCCGCCCGCCTGCAAGGTGGGCGCATCATCAGATCGGATCGCCGGGGAACGAGAGGCTGCCGTGGTCTGCAGTGCCTGGTGGTCGACCTGCACGTGCAGAAGGATCTGGATGTGGCGATGGCCGTAGAGTGAGGTTGAAGTGTGTGTAAGACTGGTTAGAGTTTGGGCTTCTTCCTTAAAAGGTTGGGCGAGCTCCATGCCAGTACACATGGGCCACGGGGAGAGTGTACTCTTGGACACCCTGTTGCAGGGATTTGTTGCAGTAAGTAGGATGAGCCTCTCTCGCTTCTGACTCGGAATGTCGGCGTCAACGTTCATCGTTGGAGCGATTACGTGAAATACGGATGGTGGCGTGTTTTCCAGTATGGAAAGCAAGTGTTGAGCGTGGATTCAACTGCTGGTTTTCGCTCACTGCGTCCGCAAGTAATAACATGCCGAAGTTGGATTTCTGACAAGTGGTTTGCATGCCACTTACCAGCAGATTTTGTGATAATCTCTCTCTGACTCTCTCTACGCTGTGCACAGCTGCAGTGGCTAGAATGGTGGGGTTCGCTTCTAAATTAGTTAACCATGAATGACTTTCAGGAGAAAAGGTCATTTTATTTTGCCATTAATAACTTGGAACTGGAATAAAGTTATCATGTTGTTCGTCGTGGAGCAGGCACTCACAGTCTCCAAACATCATGGGCTGCCACATGGGAACCACTTGGTGGTCAGCTCATCACCACAATTCAGTGTCACCCAGCTACCCATCCACCTCGCTTCCCAAGTCCCTGTCGTCGATCATTTCCTCTGCTCGCTTATGGCTCCACATTACTTCTCGCATTTTCCATGACTTCCTTTACACCGCAGTACTACAGCGTATCATGCTACTTCTTGTCGCACTCCACTGGCATGAACCTCCCCAGCGTGGTTAATTCTTAACTGCCTCGGCCAAGACCCCTTAGAGCATATACAACCAAACTGTCTTCCCGACTGAACAAGACACCTATGGAATGCGAAGCAGTTCTTTTCACCATCCTGCACCGTTCAGCCAGCAAGCACAAGGGTGGTTGAATGAACTGCTATTAAAAATTCTGATGATTCCTTCTCAGACAGCACTCATTCAGGCGCATGTGGGAGTACGACTGCGCTCTGACTGTCACCTACAACCGGGGCGAGGGTGATTTTTTTATTAGTTCGCAGTTCAATTGGTGAAAGGTCACGTCTGGAGTTCACTCTGCCCGCTGCCGTGGAGCGGGATCAAACTTGGCGGCATGATCTGACCATTGAAGATCTTGTTAAATAGTGGGTAACTAATTCCTGGTGATGAGTGATTAGAATCTTTGCTTTGTTGAAATTTTCTCTCTCTCTCTCTCTCTCTCTCTCTCTTACTGAGACGATTTCTGCGCCGCACTTCTGCAATACCTGTTCATCTGAAGCAGAAGTTCAGCTCGAATTTCTAATTAGGGAAGATATTGAGAGTTAAAAAATTTCAGGAGGAAAGCTTGCTTGCATTTTCCAATGCCACGTTTCTAACATTGTAACTTGAAAGGAACACTCAAACATTGAGCGCTGCAACCCACTACCTTTAATCAAAAAATTGTCGCTCTCGTTGTCTTCAGCAAATGAAGAGCTTGGAGTGAATAATATTTTTGTATGTCCATCGCTGCAGTGAGTTTGCCTGTGGGTCAAAAATATTGCATAGGGTAGAGTTCTTGGGATGCGCAAGTGGACCAGCGCGACAGGTGATGGTCCCTCCTCACTGACTGCAGCATTGGCTGCTGTTGCAGTACATGCGGGTGCGTCTGACACAAACTTTCTGACGCTGTACATAATGCCCCGGCTCACTTATCACAGCATGAAGTCAGCTCACTGGTGATGGTGTATTGTAATGACCAGGAAGAAAGTTACTAGTCGACGGAATGGAACTTATAACTCTAGGAAAACTACCGAAGTCCTTTTCCAGATAGTTAACCCCAACTGCGCTAAGTAATTCACTTTGAGTTTGTACGGCCAGCGACCGATTTGACAGACAGCGGTGCTTCTCAAGTCTATATCCAGACACTTTGGGGACAGGGAGGATTCAGTCATGGAATTTAATCTTGCCACATTGGCATATCCAGGAATGCTGCATTTTGGAATCAGTTGGTGAGGGTGTCTAGTGTTTACTAGATTTGAAGTAATTTTCGGACGTCAAACCCAACTTTTGCACTTGTTGGATTCCGTAGAAGGTGGCACATGCCATCAGCTCACCTGAACAATTAGTTATGCAGAATTAAAACGCTTTGACTGCGACGTTTTTGTTTTTGTTTTTATTTTTATGCTCCCTTCTCTTTGGCTAATTTCTGGGTTATTGTTAGTGAGGCCATTGGATCAATTTGAAGTTGTCTCAGTGTTGGGAAATTATTCAACCTAGACATCTGGGGGTAGTCCAGGGTGATTCTACTATTGTTAAAAATCTAATTGGAATATAATGCCAAGAAAACAATCTGTGCAAAAGAAAATCTCGCAGGATATGTAACATGCAAATCAATTGATTTGATGCTGTAGGGCACGTCTTGATAATGTTTTTTGCAAAGCGACATAGCTCTGGCTACACATCAAGCCCGCCAGCCAAGCTATGATAAACGCAATGCAGAATACTGATGTAGAAAAAAACGATTCACTTGGGAATTGTTTCCGAGCATCGACATCGAAGAGTTGGCGTAAACATGGCTACAGTGGACTCAAACTGGTTGTCCCCCAGCATTATGTTTGCCGTCAATCTAATGTAATGGACAAATCTCAGTCAAGCACCTGTAACAGATTGGTCTATTCACGTACCCAAACTTTTCCTAATATAAACCTTAATCAAACAAGCACATCATGCTAATTAAAAACCTTCAGGTGCTATAGCTCTCACACACTGCACCATGGAATCATTCCAAATTAAGAACAATAACTTCCGGTTCCTCTCCCCAAAAGTATATGGCGGGAGGAGATTTGCTCCCATCGTCTCAACAAATGAGACGGCGTATTTCGATTCATGTCAGTAAGCGCACTAGCTCGAATATAGTAATTATTATTTTTAACCCAAAAGCTATGCGGAGTATGCGTTGGTCGCTGGAGAGATGGCGAATACTTCTCCATTTTGAGCTGCACAAGCCTTGTTCGGCACAAACCTCGGGCGGTGAAGACTTCTTCACATGGGGAAGACAAAGTTGAGATTGTACAATGCTTCAGCTCATGCTCCGGCAGGGCAGCGTGGTCAACAACGCAAGTACGTTAAGCTAAATCATGTTGTCATTACAGTTGCTACAGTGCATGAAAACTCATGAGCCTGGAAGCAGACAAATCTTTTGCAGCATGGTTAGAAACAGTACAAGCTTGTCCCGAATATAAAATGATACATTTTTGAAAACAATACAAACTGTAAGCTTGCATTTTTGCCGAGACCCATGTGGAAAAATCAGCAAGTTAATGTACTGGCCTTCTTTGGAAGCTTTCTTATTAAGCTGTTGTTGTTGTTGTTTTCTTCTTTTTCTTCTTCTTGATGTCGCTTCGATGCATGTTGTGCAATTGAAATAATTTTGTAAGTGGAAACATTCAATAAAGGGCTGTGTTATGAAGGATCATGTGTGCTGTGTGAAAGATGGAGTAGTGATCATTGTTGGTGGACAAGAGGGCCGGGGGGGGTTTTTGATGATTGACAGATCTTTCATGAAGGGGCCATCAAGTTTTCATGTCCCCGGTGGTTGGTCTATAAAAAATCAAATCTTCATCACTCAGGGTAGGTCAGTATATATACCCACAACGAATAAACTGTATTTCATGTGTTCAAGTGCACTGCAAAACTATTCTTTTATTGTTGACGAGGAGAATAAATGAATATAATACTTAATCTTCAAATAGCCACTATTTGAATGAGACAATTGCTTTTTTGCAAATGCATTCAATTTTGCCTGCAAAAGGTCTAACAACTGTTTGCTAGATATATATATATATATATATATATATATATTAGCAACAGGTCTTTAGAATGATTTCATATATATATACATATATACATAATTTTAGTCCTCATTTCAAAAGAAAAATACATTTAAAAAGAATTTAACAATTTGGGCTAATGATCTAATTTGATGGTGATATTAAAATCTCTAAAATTATGCATTGATAGGTGATTGAGTAGCATAAGGAATTAGCTTTTAGATAATATTAAAATAGTTAGTATCAAAATTTTAAAATAACTAAAAATAATTAATAATTAATAATTTTATTAAGTAAATTAGATAGCAAGTTGAGTAAAATAATATGCTATTGTGATTATTAAATTAATCTAAGATGTTTTACATTTTGGTTGCTACCAATCTTAACTTGTAATATTATAAGGATATTTGCATTTAAAGTATATATCCATTTAAAGATAAGTAAAGAAAAAAATTATAGATTTAATAAATATAATTATTAAAAAGATGAAACTTAACTCTATGTGAATAAAAAAATTTAAAAAACTTTTTTCTTCAAAACATAAAATTCCAATTATTCATATATTTATATACGTCTAAATTCTTATATTTAAAAGAATTTTTGAATTATTTTATTATCTTCATAGTATCTTATTATAGTATATTTTTTCTTAATAATTATTATAAGAACTTTTATATATAATATTTTTTAAATTTAAATTAAATCACTTTAAAAAAATCTATATAAATATATCTTATTATACTTCTATAGACACAAAACAAACCTCTATATAATAACAATTTGGTATATATGGTAGCATATAATAGCCTAGTTTAATATAAAGTGGCACAATATAGTTTTTATTATCCAAAGATGTATTATTTTATTTATTTAGTATATATGTATATATATATATATATCTCAATTATAGTATCAAATTAAACCAATCATTATAAAAAATACTTATTTATGATGCACTTTTTTTCTATAAAATTTTAATTCCAAAATCATAAGATTAAAAAAAAAACCTACAAACAAAGATTAGATCAAATAAAATAAGATAATTTGAACCAATTTTATCTTCTTTACTATTTAAAAAATACTCACACACACACACATATATATATATATATATATATATATATTTATATTTATATGATAAAAAAAGAAGAAGTAATAAATATCAGATTAATATTACACTAGATCTCAACTTATGATGAAGCATAGAAGGTTGATGTCTATTTGTTTGCAGAATCTTAAAAAATAACTAATATAATTATTATATTTCTTTATTTAATTATTTGTTTAAATATTTAAATATTTTAAATATATTAACCAAAATATATTTA
The DNA here is from genome assembly GCA_036785485.1 of Physcomitrellopsis africana. Classification (NCBI taxonomy): domain Eukaryota; kingdom Viridiplantae; phylum Streptophyta; class Bryopsida; order Funariales; family Funariaceae; genus Physcomitrellopsis; species Physcomitrellopsis africana. Next base: position 546,026 of record JAWRVF010000079.1, on the reverse strand, counting down.
TTTTTGAATCTTTCTTAAAATTTTAATTATTATATTTATTTAAAATAAATATATAAATTATAATCAAAATAAATTATTTTTGTAAATAATAAATTAATTGTATTGTAAAACTAAAAAATAGCAAGTTATAATATAAATACTTGTTGGACATAAGTTTATATATAATTTAATATAATTTAATCTTTTTTTATTTCTAAATTGTATATTTGGTATTGCAAAGTATTATGTTTTATGTTTTATAAAGTTATTTAGAAATTACCATTTTAAAATATTTAAGATATATATATATATATATATATATATGTATTATCATACCAATAACTATAATTCAAGCATAACTAATTAAATAGTTAGATTGTGATTTTTTGATTTTTAGTTTATTTTTGAAAAAAAATAAAAATAGAATATCTAAAAATTTGGTTAAACAAAAATTTAGTATAATAAGGAAATTCATAAGCAAATTGTGCGTTTTCATTCAAATATATTATAAAGAATGTACTTGCATCTAAAACTATTAACACAATATACCAAAACAACCAAGATTTATTGCAAAGATATTGCATATAAATCTAATATTAAAAATTAAATTACATTAATTAAAATATCATTATTCTTTATTAATATAAAATCAATTAAAAACTATGATTTTTTTAATATTATATTTTTTGCCACTATTATGACAATTATGCCTCTTCTTATAAATATTGAAGTAAAAATATTAATATATAAAATAATTAAATCTACATATTTTAATTAATTATAATAAAAATATATCTATATAATTATTATCTTTATCTAATCCTAAATAGATTTAATAAAAAATCAAGAAACTTTAATAATAATATTATATTAGATAAAATATTAAATAAATTAGCCATTTTTTTTCTTACTATTGTAGTATATTTTATATATTTTATTCAATAAAAGAAGCAATTTTATTAGAATTAAATAAAGTCTTTAGTAAATTCTTAACATTTTAATGTACAACAAATATTTTGTAATTTAAGTATTTAAGTATTTTTATAAATTATATAAAAGTATATAATATAATATTTGTACATATTCTAATCTCTTACATTTTAGAATTTTTTACATCTCAAAGATTTAAAAAGATTTAATGATAAATATTATTTAATTAGTTTTAAAAAAATAAAAAAATAAAAAACTCTAAATATAAATTTATTAAACCAAAAATTTGAAAATTTTATAGTTTTATACCAACCAAATAAGATCTAACTTATTTATTCTTTAAATAGATATCTTTGATTCTTTATTTATATATTTAAATCTTTATGAATTTGTAGATTTAAAAAATATTAAAAGTATCAATTTAATATAGACCCTTTTAATCTTAAATTTGTATTATTAAAAGATATAAAATATTATAATTATTTTGGATAGTATTGCATCATTTAGTCAATATTACATGATAACAAATACATTCATTACAATTCCAATTACTTCAATAGTATAAACATAAATAAACTTTGCATGGATATTGCAATACAAAGAGGTATTATAGACCATTAAGTCATAATATTAAGATGTTTTCATGTCAATATTAATTGAGTAGAACCAAAATTTTTATGGCTGTAAGTATGCTTTAAATATTGCAATTGACATATTATACATATAATTAAAAAAATAATAATACACCAAATCAACATTCAATACCCTATTTAATTGCATTATGATAAAACACAACATAACTTAATTATATGAAAAGTTCAACCAAACAATAACTTTCCAAAAAGTTATAAAAACAAAAAATAAAATAAAATAATAACAATAAGAAAACCCTAAAACAACAACCAATCTAATATACAAGCAACATTTTAGAAGGCTGTAAACCTTGTCAACGTGGTTGACTAGAGAGGACAATGCTTTGTTGTGTGGAACCACCCTTTCCACATTGACAACCCTAACTACGTACCCTACATTTTTTTTACATTTATTAATTTTCCTACCCTACTGTTGATGTATTTTCCAAGGAGGTGCACGATCACTTCAAATTATTGTATTCTGATTTGTCCACATGTTTTCTTTAATAATTTTTTTACTTTTTATTTTTGATATCGACATTCATTTGTTCTCTCTAACCCATACTTGGAAACATGTAAAAGAAGATCCTTGTTACAGTCAAGGACACTTCACCAATCCAGGCAACAACTCATTAACAGATAGTATTAGCCAAAGCTTCAGTGTAGGGTATGCAACTCTCTACAATCAGCATGATCTAATCACAGGCTTTTGAATGAACCCACTGGATGAGCCTGATTAATTTGTATCTAGGTTGCTGTCCTTAGTTATCTCCATCTTTGTGTGCAAGTTTCATTTGAAGGTATCTTGTTTACTGCATCACAGAGTAGGTGATGAGAAATGTCAGACTTGTTAAATATTATGAAATTTTATGAGTCTTGTGTTAGCAATTCCACCAAGACATCCTTGCAGGTATCTCCAAAACTGATGTCTTGCAGTAAGGGAAAACGTGTATTTATTTGACATGGTCTAGTACACAGACTTCAGAATTGTTGTCAACCTACCTAATTGTGTGTTTATTTTAGCTCCTGTCTTGAAGTCATTTGGTTTTATCCACGCTTGTCGATTCTGTTATTGCGGATACTCCACAAGTCCCACCGACAGTGGAATTTGGTGCAGTTTTGGAAGTTGTTCAGCTCACATTTTCGATATGTTGCAGTTCAAACCAAACAATCGGCATTCAACAATGTTATGGGACGTTTCATTCTTCACGAGAACTCATCGGATCTGAACTCTATCGCTTGATTATATGACCGCGTAGCAATACAACTGATTGTCTTTTTTTGCTTTCAGAAATCTGAATGTGAGAGTATAAATTCAGCGGATTTTTTCCTCCGCCTTTCCTGCTACTCAACAGCAATGCAGAACCTCTAAATTGAGGTTTGTTAACTAGGCAATCTAACCTTGAATGGTGACTTTTTACAGTGGCGTTTCACCATGATGCCTGCTTGTTGAAGAATTCACAGGTTGAAGAATTCTTAGATGAACCGGAGTCCTTAAATGGACATGGGATTTTTGTACAGAGGGTGATCTAATTCCTCGGCCTCAAGACCACGATGGAATGCGTGGCCATGTGAAGGCTAAACTGGCCTCCAGATTCGGTCACGTCAACTTTACTCATTCCCGGAGGAGGAAGAAGGTCAAATTCTTGTACAAGACGTCCCAACACGATGGCCAACAACGGCATGGCAATTGCGGTGCCAGGGCACGACCTTCTTCCAGCACCGAAAGGAAGGAAACGGAAGTCTAAGCTTTGGTTTTCAGCAGCTGCAGGCAAAAACCTCTCGGGAATGAATTTCTCCGGCTGATCCCACCATTTAGGGTTGTTTCCGATCCACCATGCGTTCACGAGGATCTTGCTTTGTGGGGGTATGTCGTAACCGGCAAGCTTAGCCTGCCTCAAGTTCATGTGAGGAACGAGAAGTGGGACGGGCATGTGCAATCTCAGGATCTCCTTGACAACAGCGGTAAGAAACGGCAGCTTGTTGTTGTGTGTGTCAGGTTCGGAGACCAAGTTGCCCTCCCCAATCACCTCGAGAAGCTCCGTCTGCAGTCGTTTTTGGACGTTTGGGTGGTTCACGAGCTCAGCTATGCCCCATTCAATCGACAGCATAGTTGATTCTATTGCTGCATAGATGTGGCCACATTGACACATTCCTCGTCAGTATTTAGATAAAGGGTAGATTGTTTTGATCACAGTTCCAGGGAGATAAAATCAGCCGCGACAACAAAAATCCGCAACTATTCGACTGAATCAGATTGTGGGTTCGCACCTGCCACGTTGATGTTCTCTATGAGGTAAAGTACATTGTCTTCGCTAATCTCTCCCTTCTTCTGGGCCTCCAGCATGTGGTCGATGGCACATTTTTCTTCCGCTCCAGAGACTCCAACAGCATTCACCAATTTTCTGAAATTTAAAAATAGTCGACAACGTCAAAAGTGAGTTCAGTAAGTGGTTTAGTTCATGAGTGATTTATCTTCTTGCGCGGTGAGCAAAGAAACCGACTTACCTACGCTCATCAACGAAGTGCTCTTTGAACAACGCGAGCCGTTTGTCTCGAACTTCCTGGCAAATCTTTAGGTAACCTCTTATGAATGGCTTTAAAACAGGAAAGAAATCGGCGTAGTTGTATTTGAAATTTTGAGCTGGCAGTCGGCAGCGTTCGCCATTCAAGCCTTTCAGCTTCAGATACAACGGATCGTGCTCGCTCGCAAACCGTGAATTGAACATCATTCTATATACGATATTGTACATCATGAGCTGGAATCGATGCCGGAGAACAACTCCTGCGGTTGCCGACTCCGGTCGACTCTGCACGTCCTTCATGACCTGGTCCACCTCGTCCTCCCACGCGAAGTGGGCGTGCTGGAGGACCTTGCTGGTGACAAATGGAACCGTCAGTATTCGACGCATTCGTCGCCAGTGGTCGCCATAGTTGGTGAAGACAATGTCTTGGCCTTTTCCTGCGAAAATGTCGAAGACGGCATTGCGGGTCCGACACGCGAATTCAACACCTTGTGTGTGTAGAACCTCTTTTGCAGCCTCCGGAGACGAGACCACCACAAAGTTTCTCCAACCCATTTTCAGCATGAAGACGTCGCCGTATCGTTCAGACATTTCCGCCAACGTCCTGTGCTTCAAGTCATTACCAACCTGTCCAGCCAAGGGTGCGAAACTTATTTTTCCATGATGAATGTTACACACTCAGACGTCAGAGATACAAGAGTTGAGAGTTAGGTCATCACAAAAAATTGAACGACGAGCAGAAGCCTGCAAGAAGCCTAAAGTCAGCCAGCCAGTCAGAAACATCGTGGGCTGTCCGAGTAATTCACCGAAGACTGACCTGCAACCAGTTTCCAACCATCGGAAATGCCGTTGGACCTGGTGGAAGATTCATCTTACGGTCCTCCCTTCTCAAAGTGATTACGATCGCAGTAAACACAATCAGAAGTAGGCCCTGCAGACAAGGACCCAAACTGAAGACGAAGTCTAGTGTAGATGGAGCTCTGAATTCTACACCAGTTACTATTCCGATCACGAATATCGCCAACAGACCTCCGAATGCCGTTGGCTTTCCCATCGTGATAGACCAGTCTCGGAGGAGCAACCTGAAGGTTTCAATGTCTGCACAACGCACGGGCTAGGATCAATCAGTAGAAGAAATCTTCATATTCTTCAATGTAGGTTGCACACTTTGTGCGTTTGGCAAGGAATCACTTCGGTGCTTCGAAATGCTCGACTTCGACTAGTGTTACGGGAGAACTGAGAGGGGTAGCTTATCGATGGTACTGTGTTGACACAAATTGGCATGCGGGCAAAGAATGAGTAAAGCTTGACGGAACAATACGAATGCACCTAAAACACATATTTCTGCCAAGCTGACATTAAGTGATAACTGCTATTGAATTGTACTCGATGGTTCAAACCTTGACTTCTACTTTTGTGCTGATCGGCTGAAATATGTTCAGCCATTCGAGTTTGCGACCTTCGACTTGTTGACGTAACTTCATCATAGGTTTTATACCAGAACTTGAACCAGAGATTCTCCATGCCAAACAAACGTGGTAATCCTAATCTGTAGCTCCCACCATCTTTCGGCACCTGACATGGAGTTTTCATCGGTAAAAATAAAAAACGAAAAGGAGGAAGGAAGAAAGAAAGGAATACCCTCTTATCATTTGTCTGTTCTGAATTTCTAACAATTAGACTTAAGCAATGTCGGTGACGCTGTTCACAGCTACGGATCAACAAAGGACAATCCTCGCACATCTGCGACTCTGCGACTAGGACCCACCGAGCTAGAAGCACCGCTTTCAGTGAATTAGCCATGAGCTGGCCCAGAGCTCTTAACAATGCCGTTTGTGACTGTAGACCTCAATTGGTCGGCGCCGGCTGGAATGGCGAGCCGCCCACACAGTTCTAATTGGTTGCACAACTTCGTCACAATGTGTATTTTCCGCTGGGTTCGAAAGTTCGGAGATGCTTTTATTCCAGAAGTAGAGCTGGGGTCAAATTCCACGCCATCTGCGACAGAAGTATCATCTCTGATCTCATCAATGATCATCACAAAGCAAAATTCGGTGCTCAACAGATTGACAGAATCCACACATTCTTGCTGGCGCTCATGCTGTTGCCTCCCTGGATGCCCCTGATGTCGCACCGGCGCTAGAAGCACACTTCTCAATCAGTTCAACAACACATTCCCTTAATTCTCTCTCCCACGTGCATAATCAGCACCATTTTCCCAGGTGCTACGTCCCGATGCCGAGTTGCCAAATAAAGGTCAGCCCCGTCATGTGTGTATTAATAAACATCTCTTTTGAAAGTCGCTGATGTGTTTTCACCGCAGAAACAATCTCCCCCACCTTCCAGTTTCTAACCCTTGTCGCAAACCCATATTCCAGGAAAAAGCAGCGGTCGTTTCTCCTGCGTATAGAGTGCAGTTTTATTTTATAGAATTCAAGCACGTGAGGGAATCCAGTGTTTCCTTCCAGAAAAGCTAACTTATAATTGGAGGTCATAGAATCTCTTGGTGTCGCATCGAGTATGACAACCAACGAACTCGTCACGGATCTAGGGTCACCACTATGAACCAGCGCAGATCAGTCCACCAGCTACCATGAAAACAGACGACTAGTATGGGCTAGCACAGCAAATTTTACTCGTCCATGCACGTAAGAAACTTCTAATAGTCAAAGAGCTCCTCAGATCTCAAACACTGCCGACGTATTGCCCATTAATCTTCGGAACAGGACTGCGCCTGCCTTGTAAATATCGGCGCCCCAATTCCGAGCACGGCTACGTGGAATGCACGTAGTCGTCGCGTGTCTTGCATGGCGCCGTGATGGGCTTTTTATAGCTTGATGTTGTCGGCCATCTGATTTGATACCGATGCTACAAAATTTTACCTCGGAGAACTCCCGACCACCGATCCCCACACATATGCTCCTGCTTCGAATCTCGAGACGGAAAAAAACGATTTGCAAGCAGGATCGGCAACGTCGATCCTCCTCACACCTTCTCGAGAAACGCACCAAAAACTCAGGCTTGTTCAACTGGAACAACCCTTCTTCTATTAATGCATCCTCACCAAACATAACCATGAATGCTATAATTCCTCTTTATCTCATTCTGCAGCAGTGAATGTCACTTCTACCCACATCTCTCACCTCTGTATTGCCACCGAAAGAGCCATGGTGCCGAAAAGCAATGGCTTCTGACACACGTGTCTGTGCACAATAGAGGCTGGTGGCCATGGCGCTGAGGCGGCCCGTAGCCGCCGTCGTAATTGGATTTCTTCATTCTCACTCTCTTCTACTTTATTTGGATTTTGATTTACACTAATCCATACTTTGCATCTAAAAATAACGACATTTGATTGTTGGCTTCATAAGGCAAGTTTTTAGGGGCTTAGGCACCAATCAAAGTATCCATTAGGATTTGTAGGCAAGGAAGCAAATATTAGGGTATTTGGATAGAGAGATAGATGGCCTCAAGTTAGGATTTAGGGGATGATTAGTAAAAGTTGATATTCATATAATTGGAGAATTTAAAATATTTTTATTTTATGCTTGTTAGTTTAATTTAGGAGCTCAAAATCTATGGTCTACAAAAGAAGAGAATTCTAAAGGATTTATAGCAAAAGAAATATGAAGAGTAAAGAGTAGTCAAATAATAAAAAGTAGTCAAATAGGTAAAATGAGAGAAGAAAGAGAGAGAAAGAGAGAGTCTAAAAACTTAATAAGTTAAGTCAAGAAAATTAAAATTTAATTGCACAAGATTTATATTTTAGTTGTTGTTGCTTAAATTTGACTTCCAAACCTCATAGTTGATTTGAAAAGTCATTACCACTCGCTCTAGTCTTTGTCGTTGTTGCAATCTTAGCTAAATATAATTCTATTTATTGAATTAAGGGTTTTGCTACTCTATTATCCATTCATTGCCTTAAAGCAATAGGTACCTAATGGACTAGCAAATTTATTTTCCAAATAAAAATCTATTTTATAATATTTATTTGGAGATAATTTTGCTTAAACAAAGATACATTAGTAGAAGATTATAGCAGGTATAATGTTAATAGCTCCACACAATATCATAGTGATTTGTACTAATATTATGTTGTAAAAAATAAGTTATTCTTGTGCTAATAATAAGGTGACATTAAATATAATTAAATATAAAAATATATAAAAATATTATTAAATATAATAATATATTAAAATTAAATAAATATAAAATTGGTATATTTATAATATAGAATTCTTAATATTAATGAGATATTAAAACTCTATTTTATAATTATTCTATAGATAATTTCTTTTATAAATATAATAATAAACTCAAAGTAAGGCCTACCAATTAACAAACAACAAATAAAAAAAAAACCTTTAGATGTAAAAATTTACTAACATATTTGAGTATAAACACTTTGTTAATGGGCCAAAAATAAGTCTCAAATGGCAAATAAGGACCTATCTATCTAAGATAGATAAAAGAATCTTACATTTATTATTATTATTATTATTATTATTATTTGTACCAACAATTATACAAGGAAATTTTTATTCTATCAATTGTCAATTATAAGCAATAATCATTATCTGTGCAAAAAAAAGTGATACTACTATATTAAAAGGAAAAAGTGACACAATTAAAAAAAAAAAAATCTACTAGAATAAGATATAAAGATATATCTACTAAGATGCCTACATTTAAATATTATAAGATAAAAAAAAGATTTTTTATACAAAAATAACTAATTTGGCTATAGACAAGACCTTCTTCTTTATACTTTTATTAAAAGCATGGAAATAAACATCTTATTCTAAAATACAAGAAAACTTATTAATGCCTCAAAGATAAAAGAATTATCTATACCTAGTCAATATGTCATTTTTCTTAATTACAAGAATATATCTTAAGTAGAAGTAATGGATGAGAATTTAGCTACAAAGTATAAAAGAAAGTAGAACTTGCTAGATAATATTGGCTAGATATTAGAAAGTGATTGAAACTTGACAAACAACCCTAAAGATAAATCTTCATATTATATTATAAATTTATTGATTGTAGAGCAAAAATTTTAGAGAGAGTTTGAGGATCATTTGGACCTATATATCTTCTTAGTTCTATTATTAATTGCACATTTTAGAGTATTATATCAAAGAAGAGAATAAATTTTCAAATCACCTCTTCATTAGCTTTTGTATTGAAGCTATCTTCTCACTTAGACAACATGCTAATTACAAGTTAAATTTTAGATATATAAAAGATGAGATAATAAAGGCATCAATACAAGATATATAAAGATATTATAATAATGCCTCTTTTACATCTACATTTTAAAAAACCATCTTATATTATAAGAATTATTATAAAAGATTAATCTAAAAAATATAAAAAGATATAATAAACAAAGAGAAATATATTAAAAGAGACAAATATTACATTCTACTATAATCTATATAATACTAGAATACAAAGTAAATTAAAAGATTAACAAGATATTTTTTCTTTTTTTAAAGAACAAAAAGCGGATGGTTGATTAATAAGAGTTAAAATTGAATGAATTATAATAATAAACTTTCATTTAAAAGAATTCTATTAAGCAATAAAAAAAATTATTATAAAATAAGAATTTATATTCTTAAAAATGCTACTAATAATAATTAATAAGAACCTAAAAAAATAACTATTGTTGGCTATAACTATTTTTTCAACTATATTAAAAAAAAAAAACTTTTTATTTATTTCAAACTTCAGAATTCACTAACATCTTGAATCCTTATGGATTGGATAATAAAAATTAAAGGCTTTGTAGAAAAAATGCCTTTATTAACAAAATAATATAAGATAACTAAGGCCTTAAAAAACTATAAGATATATCGTCTTGACAAAGTTGGCATAAAGTAATTTAAAACTTTTTAGAATATTACCAAATATGACTACTTCTAACTCATTAAATACTTTATGACTAAAAATATATTTCTTCAAGTATTTAAAAAGTATTTTATATTATTTATTTTTTTAAAAATATTATCTAATAAAAATACTTATTTTAATTTTTTATTTTTTATTTTTATTTTTTTAAGATTCTATAATTAAAAATTTGATATGTTTTAAAACTAATGAACACTCTTTTTCTTTTGATATATCTTGAATACCATAGTCTTAGTTCACAAGGCTATAAATGAGGCTTATTCTTGATAATCATTTTAAAAATAATTTCAAGTCAGATTTTTTTAGAGCATACAACTACATTGATAATGACTTTATCTTTAAAGCCATAGATGCTTTTTGATTTGGTCTTTAACTTATTCAAATAATAAAATTATTTTTTTATCAAGGACAAAAATTCAAGTAAACACTAACTTTTTCTTCTTAAAATTTCCAACTGAAAGAGAAGATAGAAAAAATTGTCATATGGCACCTTATCTATTGTTTATTGTTGGAAAATATTAATTTTTTGTATTAAATTGGTCACTAAGTAAGTATTTATAAAAAAATATAATTATAAAATCAACAAACAACTAATCATTATCTAATTTGTAAATGATTCTATAATTTTTCTAAAAGAGTCAAAACTAAATATTGATACAACTATTACTATAATCAACACCTTCAATTTAACTTCTAGTATCAGCATAAACTATCAAAGATCAAATATTATATTGATTACTTATTATTTTATATTTTATTAGATTAAGAAATACTAATAGATTTAAAAATAGAAAGATAAATTTAGCCTCTTTTTGGAATTTTTAGAATTAATCTATATTTTTTAATGATACAAAATTTTTTTATTTGAAGAATAAAAAAGATATTAATGTATTAGTATTCTAATAGAATCTATATAGTTATATTTTAAAAGGTAATTATATTAATTATATAGTTTCTATTTATTTATTTATTTATAGAATAGAATAGATATATCCAAGTTATAAGAGCTATAAAGAAATTGGCTAATAATTTGTAGATTAGGAAAGAAACTAACACAAGATCCAATGTTTTTTTAGCAAATGGCAAGCTAATTTGTTATTTATTTCTACAAGTTTAAAAATTAAAAACTAAATATTATAAACTATTTGTAGATCTTGGTGTTGTTTAACATAGTTTGCTTAGATAGACACTTGTGATTCTAAATTTTAGATTCTACATCAATAAATAATAATAAGGACCTCCAAAATTTAAAGTATAAGATTAGATGGGATTATATTATAATCAAAATATATATTGGTTTTTATTTTTATTTTAAATTTATAAGATAAGATATAAATCCAAATATATATATATATATATATTTTATTATAATATTTAATTTAACCTAAAACATATATTTATTAAAGCAAACAACTTATATTTTGGTAAGCATATTAAAGTAAGCACATTAGATGAACTTTAAATGATAGAAGATTGAGTAATTAAAAAAAATGTGAGTCTATGTATTTTTAAAAAATTGTACCATAGCAAGGGTCTTGGATTTCCTATATCAATCTTTTAACCTTCTTTAGTGTAATTAAAAAACTAATATTTGATTCTAATGACTTCTCATGAAAGGATAATTTTCCTTTAGGAGAATAAAATATAAAGAAAGATAAAAAATTGGTCGAAAAAGAAACATTTTTATTTTTATTTATATCAAAAAATAAATTAGAATACTTCAACAAAAATTAAACACAAATTGAACTTCTATATGGAATAAGTCTATATCTAAAAAAAAATCAATTTTAATATCTTTACATGAAATAGAGACATTACAATAAATTTGTAGAAAAGAAAATTTAGTAGAGGCATTAATGACTTTTGTTCCTTTTTTACTTTTTCAAAAATAAATTATAAATAAATTTTAGAAATGCTTCATTGCTCAACAAATTTGGAAGTAAAGATTCATTATTCTTTAATACTTAAATAGATTGGATGATAGTTGATATTTAATTTCTAATAAGAAATATTTTAAAAACCCCTTAATTTTATCCAAGATATAAAAGTGTTGTAACCACTAATAGTTGGCACATGATTTTAGACTATTTGGAAACAACTCAATGATAGAATATTCAATCATTGATTAAATTGGAAAATAGAGAGAATAATGTAGTTTTGACTAAAAATTTATAATAAAGCTTGGTGGAAAAAAAATATTTAAACTGAATCGCAATAAACTCAAAATAAACTTAATTACTTTAAAAAGTTTAAAAAGGCTTAAATTAGAGAAAATAAAAAAATTTATTTAATTGTAGATACATCAATAAAGTGAAACTATGTAATTTTTGTCAAGATATTTATATTGCATCCTAGGTCCTCATTCTAAGACTTTTGTTGTATGGATTACAAAATAGTAATAATAATAATACTAATAACAATTATTATTATTATTTATGCCTTTTTAAAGTATATCTAGAATAATGTTGCTGATATAACCTCTGTTGATTATTTTCTACAGTAGATAATTACACATTACTTCCAGTATTAAAAAATTTATTGAAAAGTAGAATAATTTGAAAAAGACCAGACAATTTTTTAATAACTTAAGAGTTATTTAATCAACCATTTATTAAAAGTCCTCAGAGAACCATGCCTTCCAATGTCAAATTACAAAAACACCAGAACAAGATTAAAAGATTGATGAACAATACAGGTAAACAAAATCTCAATCTCTTCTTCGTTTCTTTCTTTCTTTCTTTCTGTCTTCTTTCTTCTTTTTTTTGGCTTACTGTATGTCTGTCTGTCTGTATGTTAAAAATTATAAATAAATAAATAAATAAATAAATAAATGCGTGTGTTCCTTGCACTCTGTGTCTATATATGTCTGTAGGTTAATAATTATATATGTATATATATATACACATACACATGTAACTCTTGTGCTCTAAAACTGCATGAATGGCAGCGTGCGTTGAATTGCAAACCTATGTCGTCCGAAGCGTTCAGTGACTTGCACCATCCGTTCAACGGTGCATCCTGTGTTTCGACTCACGTTGGCTAAAGCCCTTGCCAACCTAGAGTCAGAAATCCAGCAGCGAGGAAGAAAAAAACAACAGCCTTCGACAGGTCCTGTGTGCTGGTAAGATCCTAACCAGGCAAACAGAAGAATAAAAAGATACAAAAAAAAGAAAAAAGGAAGCAGCAACTCGACCTCACAGTCTCATGCTCATAGTGTCCAGGATTCAAGTCGATCAGGGAACTGGCCACCCGATGCACCCTGTAGCAAATCCCTTAGCCAAGATATTCAACCTGCCATCAACTAGACGGCGACCCGTCAGATCAGGTCCAAATCGCGCAACAGTGGGTAGGAATCTCGACAGGAAACCACGAAATCAGTGTTAGAAGCTCCGTTGCAGCATTACCGGATACTGGGCTCGTTACCAACATAAACAACACGGGAGTTTGTGCCGTGGACGGAATCAAGAGATTGACAAATTCATTACCAAATATCCTTAAACCCTGAAACGCAGCCGGGTCAACCAGCAAGTGCAAGTAGGTCTCTCTCTCTCTCTCTCTCTCTCTCTCGTTGCGTTGTCATCGGCCTAGCCAGACCCCGCTCCCTCCATCGACTCACCGCCCAGGTACTAGTCGCAGATTCCACGTCGAACATGCACAAAAACAAGCAGATCTTGTTAACCTTGTTGGCTTCGCTTGCTGTGTAGTCGAAGCTCGTGGGCAGTGTCCTTATGAACAATACCATATTAGCATGCAGTGCTCTTCACATCGTTTTTTAAGTGTAGATTCAAGCTGAAGGGGCCGTGGAATGCTATTGGGATGATGGATTGCCCCCAGATTGTGAAAATCCCATTGCGCTTGTGCGACTGGTACTGATGAAGCCTGGTTGTATCGGTGTCGGTACCGTTGTCGGTGTCGGTGATGTAGTCTGGGTGTTTCGGAGCTGAAAATTGTGCCTGTTGTTGGAATTTTAGGTGGGGTTTTTCTTCACAAAGTATTGTAGCTTTTGTTATGCTGTGTAGTGGTCTTGTGACTTAAGTTTATTTATTTAAATTGTTGAATCTGTTGATAAGTTTGATGTTGGTTTGTTTGTTTTATTTTAAGTATATTGTTTGTATCACTTCAAAAGAAAAATATAAAAATAATTGGATACATATTATTGAGGTTTAAAATTTTAAATAGTAGATGACATGATCAATATTCCTTAAAGTAGTAAATGAATTTAATCTCTAATTACATAAGTTTTTACAAGGTTGGTTTATTTTACTTGTTGCAACAAAAATATATGTTTTGTTCTTGACTTAAAATAAATTAATTTATTCAGAACAGTAATTTAAATTTAATTTAATTTCTGAATCTTTGAAATCTTTCTTATTTTCCAATTTATATCAGAAAAATTATTTAAAAAAAGTAAGAAATATATGGACCTTTCAAATAAAATAAAAAGAACACTTAAAAAAGAAGTTAGAATAAGAATAATATTAAAAAATACCTTTAAAATTATAAAAATATTTATCAGTATGAAGTTTCTATTTAAAATTTATATTTATGTGTACATAAATTACAATAAGTTATTAATTGATTATTTTTTACAATTAAGTTTTAAAAGCTTGCAAATGCAAGAAAATACTACTGTATAAAAATTTGAAGTATTTTTAGATCTATTAATGAATCTTTATTAATTAATAAAGAGTTACAAAATTCTACTTGAAATTAATGAAGAAAAAATTTCTTTAATTTAGAATAAAACTTAATATTTTAATACTTTTATAATATAATGTGTATTACCTTTTTTTCATAATTTTCTTGTTCTTTTCTAAAAATTTGGAAGTTATCAAGATATCATCCACAAAATCAACAAAACTTTATTTAAAATTATATAATTTTATTTAATTAGATTAAAACAAAAGAAATATCTTAATAGTTCTTATAAATATTCAATTAAATTTAAGATGCTATATTTCAAACAAAGATGCCAATTTATATTTTTATATTTATTTATTTATTCATTCATAGAATATATTAAATTATAGAATCTTCTATAAAAAATATAATATTATATTTGACTATTATAAATATAAATAATTAGTATCAATTTTTATATTAGTAAATTTAATAATAATAATTTAATTTATGATAAAAATAAAATATTTAAACAAATAATTTTTTT
The DNA here is from genome assembly GCA_036785485.1 of Physcomitrellopsis africana. Lineage (NCBI taxonomy): Eukaryota > Viridiplantae > Streptophyta > Bryopsida > Funariales > Funariaceae > Physcomitrellopsis > Physcomitrellopsis africana. The sequence continues at coordinate 530,880 of JAWRVF010000079.1, read as the reverse complement.
TCTTATTTGAAAAATTGCAAGATACAAATATAAACTTTAGATGTTAAATATTTATTTTTGTAAGCTATGCAATAACAAAATCTATAAATACTTTATTTTTTTTAAAAAATAAACTATAAATAAGGCTAATTATTTGTATATCTTGAAGAATAGATTTTATAGTTATATAGCTAGTATTTTGAGAAGAAGTTTTTAATTTTTTCTTCTTAATTGTAATTAAAAAGGATAGAATACCCTTGTTAAGGAATTTTCGGTAAAATTTTTTGTTAAAAAGATTATCAAAAATCTTGTAAAACATGCTCTTATCATCTTTAATCTTATTTTACATATTTTTTGTGTTATGGCTTTTAGAACCTACATTTTGTAATGATTTAGCTACAAAATTTTTTTATAGCTAGGAATCTTTATTTTTTGCTTGTTAATTTCTTAACATATTTTTTTATAATAATCTAATAATATTTTTTTTAAAAATAATTTTTGGTCTTACAACTTATTTTGCTATAATGCAAATACATAACTTTTTGCTAAACTTTACTAACTTTTATTTGTGACAATCATATAAATTAAATGGCATAATTTTGCATATTTGTATATTATATATTATGATTAATATAAAGTCAATGGTTTATTCTTTATTTTGACTGAGTTTACAGTAAATCTAGCAGATTCGAAGTTTAGCACATTAGTATTAAGCGAGTATGAGTTTATTGTGTTCATTGTATGTAAAATGCAAGACAGTTCATTTCTAATACAAAATATTTACATTATTATGAGTTCACTAACACCATAATCAAAGTCCAAGGAGTGGGCTGATTGCCGAAAAAGTCACTCAGATCAAAAGAACGACCAAAGGAGAACAGGTGGTCAACAAGTAGAAATTGAGATGGGATTTCCTTTCTTCATGCCTGGCACATTGAACCAGTGTTACACACAGACAACGTACAAAAACATATTGGCCTTTCAGAAAATAATATGTTACATGTATGCTAGAACCAACATTCCCCACTAAGTACAGGTCAAACTGGGCGTGTGAAAATATTGCAGTTATACCATGGTGACAATCACCCGAAAAATTGTTAAGTCAACAGTAAAACAAGGCCGTGGATTTTGCAATCCAAAACATTAAATTCTAAAAAGGAAAAATGTCAGTTACGGGCGTTTCAGGTTCCGGAGACATATAGCTGCATAAAAACACCGAGTGGGGTCATTAATCGTCTGCATTTCGGGATTTCTTACTGCCATATTGACGTGGACCATTGCTCTTTTCTTGCCGAGCTTTCTCACGATAGCGATCCTTTGCCTCTTCACGCCTCCTCTTTTTGGACACCTCTTCTTGGGCAGATTGCTTGAGTAAGTATGCCTTCCGCTTCTTATCTTGCTCTACCTTTCGCTTCTTTGCCTGCCCAAACAATCAACACAAGAATATATCAGAAAAAGTACAATTAATCAAGTGACAATCATATGATCAAAATGTAAAAGTAAATGGTAGACTATACAAATCGTAAGATAAAGCAGAGCGCAAATGGCAAATGTGTATGTATTGAGAGCAAAGCAAATACTCACTAAAAGAACAAGACGATGAGGTAATACCTTTTCATTGCGTATTAAACTGAGTTGATTGACCAGCGTAACCACGTGGCGCTCATGTGGTTCCATCAGAACAGCCCTCTTCGTCTCAAGCAGTGGTTTCTTCCGCTTTTTCTGATCCTTTGGCTTGCTTTTAAATGGCAAAGCCTCTTGCAACGATTTTGGTATTTTGAGTGCGTTGAAATGTCGAGGTTTCCTCTCGATTTTCTGCGGCATCAATACAACTACCATGAGAGTAGGTGACGAAAGTTAATGAATGGTACCATTTGATTCAACTAATTTCAGCACTTGACAACTGACTCAGACAGATCATGTTCAATTTGTGAACCGGAAGGAATACCTTGTAAAGAGAGTCTTGGTTAACCGGAACTGGCAGATTCTTTTCCCTTCGAAGCTCCCCAACTGTCTTCATACCCTTCCATTGAGCATCCTTTGCTTGGAGCAAGGTAGTAACCGGATTGAAAAATTTGGGAATGTCAACTTTAGTCCAAGCACGAAGGAACACAATATCACTCATTAAAATTTTGTCTTCAAACGTACACCTGACGCTGCCCTCTCTCCACTCTTTCCGTTCTTTCCCTTGTCCTGCTTTCACTGCCTGCACCATTTCAAAATGATGCAGCAAATTAGTATGCTTCGTTCAATCAGCTTTCAAGACGATATTGAAATGACTTGGTTGACTTAGACTTGGGTGACTCGCGGTTAAGTTAATATACGTATTGAGTAAGCTTGGTACTCAGAAAACAAAGGTTAGCTAGCATCAAACGGTACTCTGCATATCTTAAGTCAATAATATTATAAGAAACTATGCACATTGATTAAAGCAACTGTGTCGATGAGGCAAATAGTGGACAACACAGAGCACCTCAGTCCGGGTTCTAAAAGGGGTTAACCATGACTGTTGTAAGTTTGGGTGCTAACCTCCAGTTGAATGGAACAATGGATATACACATTTCGAAGGGAGTGCAAAAAACCAAATAAGTTCTTAGACAGTTGGTTGATGAAAAGACGGTTCAGTGTTCTGGCAAGAAGTGTCACGTGTGTTTCTTACCTTCTTGATCTGACCACGAATGCCACTAACTGTGCGAACTGCAGCACCCTCAAAACGGGCGACTTCTAATGCAGATGTGAACATATCCTTCACGAAGGCCGTCTTCTTAAAGATCTTGTACGGGTAGCCTACAAGCTTCAATTTCTTAACTACTGAGACAGATTGATCTTGGTCCAGAACAACACCAGTTGCACTGATCCGGAATGATGACTGCAGAAAACCAGTAGGAAAAAGGCATCTAGTCAGTTACACTCACGACGGGTTCTGGACAAAATACTAGCAGCCTCTTCCTAGAAACCTAGATAGTAGAAGCTTCAGAAGAATTGAGAAACACGATGAAAAAACTAAATTAAGTTGCCATCGAACCTGTGCGTTGTTCAGATGTTGGAAAGCAATGAGACCGGAGTTTGGAGGCGCTATGGGACCCCAAAAACTGGCTAAACAATGCATATGCTCGGGCGTGTATTTTAGCATTCGATGGCGTCCATTTCTATCCTCTATTGAATACACAGGCAGCGTTTGGAACCTTCGCCATCCAACAGACACAACAAGTGGATCCCGATTCTTGAGAACCTTCCGATGCCATCGATGTCTTTTTATTCTCACCTGCAATATAATCTCTTATGCATGAAGAAATCGTGCATCGTGTACTGTAATTGCGGATGCTGTATCAGAATCGCACATTTACATTACAAACTTCAACGAACAGAAATGATGCATAATAAAGATACTATCGTCGTGATACCTGCATATAGCCGACAGCTTCCTCCCCACGACTTAATCCTCCAACCAGCAATGGAATAGTTGGATCGAAGTACTGGACCATTTCACAGGGCATGCTGTGAAGCTCAAGACGCAAGTAGGTACCTCCTCGGTATCCTTCCATCTCTATCCTGGTTATTTCATCCACCTCTGCAAGTTCGGCTAGATTCTTCTGTTTTCGCAAAGCAATCTCGTCCTTAATCTGCGGATTTAGATACAACATGAAGGTTAGTTTAACAAACAAAAAAACATGACTTCATAGTCTAAAATTGCGTCTTGATCTATTATAAATTAGTGGAGGACATGCTAGTTGCACTTGCAAGTAGAGTTGCGATCCAAGCCACCGAACAGCGCAGGCTCATAGGAAAAAAATAATACGTATAGAATAAGGGATACATGAAAGTCAGTAAACCTGATCGAAGTAGTCCTTCTCGCCAGATTCATTTGCAGCACCTCCATACTTCTTACGGTTCTCGTTTTCTACTGGTTCTTCAGCCACATCTTCCGACCCCTCATTATACTGTGCATCAAATCTGGCTCGAAGTGCAAGCTTCTTAAGACGCCTCTCCTCTTCTTCTGCAGAAAGCCCACCAGGCTTTGCATCCTCCTCATCATCTCCCTCAGGATTAGCTGCAACATGTTGTTCTCCTGTTTCCAAGTCCTCGAAATCTCCAAATACTTCATCGTCCCCAAACATCTCAGCATCGTCATCAGCGCTTTCCCCTGCCTTACCCCTATTAGCCGCTTTATTCCAATCTCCAGTGACAAAACGGTCACGTATTGATTCAATAACTTCAGGATTACGCCAATCTTGGAAGGAGTTTGGATCCTTATCTAGCCTACTGCAATCCTCTGCGTCAGCATCATCTAGGTTTGTGGCTCCATTACTGGAACTCTGCAAGCAGATAACAAAAAAAATTTTAAAAATTACTATCCAAGTTACCCATTGAAATCCACGTAAATCAGTCACTCGGCATTTCATTAATACACAAAAACAGGATTAAACTGAAACGAACCTTATGCCGCTCGTTTCTCAACCTAAAAAGTTCCTCGTCCTCGCTATCAGAGTCCTGGTTCTGTAAAGAGCTTCGTTGTAAAGTCTCTTGCTGACCATACACCAAGCGCATCAAATCTATTTTCTTCTCCACATGAGCGAGGGCTCGTGCAAACAACCCCTCCTTCCACCGAGAAGCATCTCCAAGATTACCCTCTGAAAAATGTGGTATTCACGGTCATAAGGTTATCCATGGGAAATGACAGCAGTCAATCGGGTTCCACAAATAATACACAACGTAGACTTATGGCCTGCATTGTGGGCCGAACAGCATGAAAAAACTAGATGCCTAACCTCTTAACATCTGTTATTACCAAGATATATTCTCAGCCCAAAAGATGCCATCAACTTTAATCCAGATCTGGAAATCATAAAAATAGTATCTGTTAAGTAAGACATGCAGACACCACGCTTTCACGTAGTTATTCAATTTAGGGGATTTGACAATACCTGTCACTAAATCATCATCTTCTGACAGACCATATTGTCCTTCCGCTGTTTTTTCGAGTTCATCCCTTGTGGGCCCATTCATGTCAGAGTCGTTCTGACTCGATTTCCTAGGTTTTCGCTCGCCCTCTTTTTGATCTTCGGATTCATCTTCATCGTCATCTTCCCCATCATCTTCTTCAGATTCATCTTCATCATCTTCTTCAGATTCATCGTGGTCAAAATCCCCATCACCGTCTTGTTTCATCTGCTGGAAATAAAGAGAAACTGGCTTAATGACTATTCCCATCGCAAAGAAAGATCCTTATCCTCGTAGAGGTGTACCGTGATTGACACAAAGATAAAAATTTGAACTTTTACTACGAGAACTATACAATCTGATGCCATAAATATTGCATGGAGTATGTCTGAAAACATTTCAACGACAAACAGGCATACCTTCTTTGGCACGTCAAGATCCTCAGATTCATCGCTTGAGTCATCAAATTCAACGTTCTCTTGACTGTCTATCCTCGTAGTTCCAGTTTCGATCTCTTCATCGTCCTCAAAAACAGCTTTACGTCTTATCCTGCCATTTTTGAACTCCTTTACTTCAGACGGTTTAACGCGTTCAGGAACTGCCTTTGAAAGCTTTTTCCCTGAAGTAGACTTTCTAGGATTGTCTTCTTCCTCGTCAACATCTTCGACGTCGCTATCTGAACCATCACTTTCCTTAGTAATCTTTCCATTAGTTGAAGGAAGGATACGTTTCCGACTCAATACGTCCTCTTCAACCCCTTCATCATCATTATCCTCGTCCTCGTCCTCGTCCTCATCACCTTCCTCCTCGTCATCATCTTCATCTTCCTCATCGTCGTCATCTTCTTCATCCACACCACTTTCTTCCTTACCTTTAGAATCAGTAGCCTCTAGCTTCATAGGGCCACTGCCACGGAAGAGCTGGATAAAGCTTTTCTCCAATTTCTCATCTATGGAATATTTAGTATTTTGAAGTGTCTTCACCATAGCCACGCCGACATCATCGTTCTCGACTCCTGATTCTAAACTTTTCTGCTCAGCCTCATTTGGCTCAGGTTTTGAATACTGCACCTGATGGTCATTAATATCCACATAAGTAGCATCTTTATCATAAAGCACCTCCCCAACGTTCGACCAAGGTGAATATAGAAGTTTTTCTTTCTCTCTTAGCCCCTTCTTCTTTGAAGCCGAAGGAAGAGGACAGGGATCCTCAAGTGCCGATACTCCAGCTAACTTGCAGTCACCAACCCCTGCTATGTGCACCTGCAGTCCAGAATACAAAAACATCGATAAAATTGATTACTTACAATTGACTTAAAATGATCGAAACTTCTCAGGCAAATGCAATATGATGGATCCACATAGAACTGCAAAAAGATTGCATAAATAGTCATCCTATGCTTGTAGTAATTAATCTTAGGAGAGCTTTCTTCACTTCCCACACTTAAGAGAAGGCAAGATGATCACGAACCTTCATTCCTAACTTGAGATTGCTACCACGCAGGTAACCAAAAAGTGCTACATTGCGATCACATTTGGGGTCTTCTTGAACTCTTTCGGGAGGTGTCAAATCTTCAAAACGATCTGCTAAGATATAGGGATGCACTGCCCGCCATGAAAGAGGCCGAAACTTTGCAATTGAGATAAATCTAGCCAGATTGTGGACCTCTCGCTTTGGATATCTGCACGTTGAAAGAAAGCGATGGGTTATCATACGCAATAAATCTGGAGCCTCTACTACAAATCTCGAAAGAATTTTAGCACAACATCCAGGCCAAAGCTGAAGCATATAGGGAATGCTTACTTTCCATAGACAAGTCCAGAGAGATAAAATAATTTAGCACCATCATAGATTTCTGTCCAAAAACGGTTTTTCAATTTTTTCTTGGTTTTCCGCAAACGCTTCGCGTCTTTAAACTTGTCTAAGTGCGTTAGCACTCCCATGACTTTTGGAAAACCATGAACTTGCAGAATGTTGAGAAACTCAAATGTTTCCTGCACAATCAACACTTCAAATCAGATCCCACATTCATCCACATTTGAAAGTTGAAATACGAAGAACACTATCTCTTAGATCACAACCAAATCTACATAAAATTCAAAAGTTTAACAGCTGAAAGTGAATTGGATTGATGTAGTTGTGAGGTAAAACACACCATCTCAAAGCCATAGCTCCCATCTGTAAGGAGTAGCACTAGGTCCGCAAACTTGGCAGCATCGATCATAGCATTAATATCATTTGCACACTCCACAAACTGAAGCCTCCTCTGCTTACCTGTAGTCATTCAGAAGTGATATTAGTGTAAATAGACACGTTTGAGCTTGAAATGCATGTGGCGATGATAATTAAAACGAAATCATAAGAAACAGTAATCCTGTCAGAATTTCCATACGATCTATGCAGTCTCATAACTTTCACGTATAATAATCCCACGATGACCACCCTGCTCTCAAACAAATAATGCGGTGAATAAAACGACTAATCTCTTAGAAAGACCTTCCGGATATATCCCTGATTATCCGAAAACGTTTCAAACAACCCTCTTCAGAGAAATTAAGTACCGTTTATCAATTATAGCAGTGTTAAGAGATGCATTACCTGATACAACAGTGATTGGACCTCGCACTTCAGAAAGATTGTGCTTTGTATAATGTTTCACTAAGGATTGAATCAAAAGAGTCTTTCCAACCTACAGTAAGAACCAAACACATCCTTAGAAGTACGGAAAGCAACTCCACTACAAACCAGACAGTGGCCTCCTCATGTACTTCCAAAAAAACAGCGGAAGTACACAAACTAACTCAAGCTTCTAGATAGTTCAGAATATGAACCCGTCGTACCTGTGGTGGTCCATGGACAACAACTACGTACGGTGGGGGTTCACCAGTGGCTCGATCTATTATAGGTACATGAAGTCGTCGCTGGTCTTTCTCTGCTGTGCGGGCCTGTAAACGATGAGCCTTCTTGGCTGAATTGAAGGTAAATGCCTAACCAAAACCACAGAAAATCAGTATCAGCCAGAATCCAGACTACCAAGGCATGCAACTTACGCCATACATAATCTAACACTGCTATCCATCTTCTTAAGATTACAAAGCTAACCTTGGGTTGCCGTTAGGGTTTCCCAATTTAAGCTCTGAGAAATCGAAGTGGCAAGCACACGTTCGGATTGTTATGTGTAGACTAAAGCTGGCCGATAGTAAAATAATACTAAGAGGACGTCATGGTTTCAATTAAAAGGGAACAATCCTTCCAAAAACATCATAATCGTCTACAGGAAGATTCACAAAACGTCGTAGGAGACGCTATATTCCTACACTAAACTGTACCAATCAGGGTCCGGAGCGGCGCGATTTGTACTTAGTAGAGCGCCTTCAAAATGCACGCATTTAATGTGAGGAGTTGAGGCAGAAACAAGATTTATGTACCTTCTAATTAGCCCCAAGTTGAAGGCCAAATAGAGCACCACAGCAACTAAACCCCAAAGTGGACACTAAGTTAAGTCGCTCACAGAGACATCAGTGCATACAGGGCAACTGTCTATGAATATGAAACAAATGAATTCGAAGAAACTGAATGCTCAATCGCGGCTTGAAATAGTCTACAACACAAATCCTTCCAATACCGAAAATGGACCGTGCAGAGTCTCGGCAATGCGTCAGATTACTGTCATTTCCAAAACCTTGGTGACTAGTGCGCGCAACTTTGCGCACAATTCTAAGAATTCAAGTGACGGAGCCCACAGTAAACCGCATCGATGACAGTTACACAACTATACACTCATGAGAATCGTATTATTGCGTGAAGCAGAAAAACCACAAACTGACCTTAGGGTTTTTTTCCTTTCCGCCATCCACACCACGTTTCTTTTTGTCAATTTGTTTCTTCTTCTCCTTGGCAGGTCCTGCCTGCGGCCCACGGTGCTGCTTCTGCTTGCCCTGGGAGCTTTTCCCCGCTAAGCCCAAAGCGGACACCATCGTGTTTGATGATATCACGCCACCGCCGTGAATTCAATCCAAACACACATCACAAACCTGAAACTCCGTTTAATACTACAATCCGAATTTTACTAGGAGCGGCACCCTAGGAACACCAGCGGCTTAGATACACCAGAACACTCAAGAGATATCCCAAGCACAAAAACCCGAATGCAACTGGGGTTTAAGGGTCAAAGGGACCACAAACCCTAAACCCTAGCTCGGTGACTACTGGGAGTATTATGACTGCTCCGAAGTCGGTCTTCTACCATTGACCTTTAGAACATGCCCTAAATTCAAAAGTAAATTCTTAGACCTAAAACCCAAGTAAATCCCTCTCTGGGAAAGTTCCGTCAGAGCTATCCATAACCCAGAAAGGGGGCGTGTTCTTGGCTTGTTGATAACCGAGTATTGTTGTAGAGATTCTGTAAGGTCGCACATTAGTATCTTGCGCCAGCCTACATAATGTTTCTGTGGTCCCCTGGTACAGCACTGTGTGTCATTTGTGGAAGGGGAAGAAGCTTTTAGAGGATATCCGTGGATGTCTCTGCCAATTTGCAATTCTGATATACTTCTCCGATTGAGGGTGTTGTAGCTTTCTTATCTGCAGTGCTGCTCTGGTTGCCTTAAAATATCCTGCCTTTTATATACGAAGATTTGGACTGTGGCTGGTGAATGATACGATCGTCTGTTCGGAGAGCTAGGTTTTGAGAGATTGTTTGCAAGACGATCAGGGCTGAGAGAATATGTAGTGTAATTGTAATTGATGGATTGCTTTTGCTTGCTATCGCCAGGTCTGTGATTTACGACTGGTGTGTAGTCATCTGGCTGTGTGATTTTAGTCCTTGAGCACCATCTCAATGGAGCTTTCGAAACTGGCAAGCCGTTCCAGGCACTGTGGCTTTGTTGCCCACCGTCGATCATCTATTCCTGCGGACTGCCGTTCTCAAATTACCAGTCTATCCTTCACTGATACTACCAAATCCAGAAGCTTGATGCCAACTCTTCGTCACGATGTTTCTTCAAAAGAAGGTCGTGTACAGTTCGGCCGGCGTGTGGAAGCGCAGCGACTTGTCAAATGCGAGAGTTTGCAGGAGGGACAAGTAGGGAGTGTCGAAGAGAAAACAGCTTTTGCGGGTAGATTGGAAAATGGTGCAGAAGACTCTAGACAATCCGGAGGTCATGACGATGGGCTTGCGAGGGCAAAGCTTGCTGTCTTCGTCTCCGGTGGGGGCTCGAACTTCCGAGCTATTCATGCTGGATGCAAGGAAAACGCAATACTTGGCGATGTTGCCTACGTCGTTTCAGATAAACCTGGTATTTCACTTTCTCTGTTGTTGATGTTCCACGAACTCTAAGCCGACGATTGCATAGTCTTTCCTTTTCCTCTTCTTATTCTTCAGTTTTAATTGGTGAACCCTTTTTTTGATTGACACCTTGGATTGTAGTCGTTTCTTGCATGTATTGAAATTATTTTTCCACCGTCAGATTAGGCTTCCGTGTACATGGTCATGGACGTCAGTTATGCAATGTATGCTATAGAAGCAAGGGGTTGTTGACGGGTTTTGTCTGGTTTGCCTTGTATATTCAGGTTGCAAGGGCTGTGAATATGCCATCGAAAATAACATTCCCGTTTTAGCGTATCCAAAAGGCAAGCATGCGCCTGAGGGAATTTCTCCTACTGAGCTTGTAGAGCAACTGAGGTGAATATAAAGAATTATCTTCTATCTCCTTTATCATGTTGTGCTTCATTAGGCTGAAAAGTATTCTGCTCCGGTGAGGTGAATAAGCTTGGTCTCTCATCTATTGCTCTATATCCTATTTGAGAGCTATCGTCATCTTTAGTCTTCAAATTGTGTTAGATGCAGGCATGTGAACTGGTAAGCCTAACTGGTTGATCTTTCACATGGGTCCCTAACTCTATGCAATGCATTTCAATGCGCAATCTTATTCAGTATCATAGCTATTAGCTGATACATCATAGTTATTGTATACAATACAGTATTAAAATGAGTTATAACACAGGGGTGCAGGTGTGGAATACATCCTTCTAGCCGGGTACTTGAGATTACTTCCTTCTGAGCTAGTTCACGCATATCCTCGCGCAATCTTAAATATACACCCTGCCTTGCTTCCGTCGTTTGGTGGGAAGGGGTATTTTGGAATGAAAGTTCACGAAGCTGTCATCCGTTCAGGTGCCCGGTAAGTGGTTGAAATTGAAAGTCTCTTGTATTTCATATGTGTAAAGATTTCTCATCAGATTCAATACTGTGCGGCTTATTCACTTAATTCTCCCTGCAAGGCGACTGTTGAACAATTTCTTGAGGGTGCGAGGTGTAATGAATGACGCCTTGTGATAGTCTTCCATGGTATTGATCTGCGCGTGCAGCGATGTTTGTATCAACAGTTTGTCTTAGGGCCTCAGCGAAAAAATATTTCTGAACTTAGTTGACCAGCATCTACCCTGAACCGAATTTAAAAATTGGCGTTGCAGTTGTTTATGCTTGTTGCTGAATACTGTCCATAGATTCCTCCAGTGAATGTGACTTGGTTTGTGGATATTTTTCTTCCCGGATTTGAATATCACAGTTTGTCTGATTATAAACGACGACAGCAATTTATTTCCTGAGCCTCACTAATGGACACGGCTAGCAGCTTATGAGTCGTAGATTGACCCTTGGGTGTGTGGACTCTGATGCTGAACATCACAGCCTGTCTGACCGTGACCGATGCTGATAATTTCAAGTCTGATCTCACTCTCCAGTGACACAATGATTCTTGAACTCGGTCAAAATAGTCTGAAATATTTTCTTATCTCGTATGTTGTAGACAAAAGTGGCATTTTTTCAGATGGACGTATACCTTCTATCGAATCAATATTCAACGTGTATTTGGTGCATGTATTGCAGATTCACCGGAGCCACAGTACACTTTGTAGACGAGAAGTACGATACTGGTCCCATTCTGGCCCAAAGAGTCGTACCTGTGCGAGCTGATGATACCCCTGCTGAGCTAGCTTCTAGGGTTCTAAAAGAGGTGCATTTTTATTGTCTTGATTCTGTTGCACGTGTAATTCATTTTATTTTTTCAATGTGTCTTCCTATGCTTCCAGCTTTCATATATCGAGTTTACTTTAAACTGGATTGTACCCTTTATTAGGCCAAGGGTTTACGGTGATATAGATCTTGTACTATGTCGTGTTTTTCCTTACACAAGTGCATATGCAATGCAGGAGCATCAATTGTATTCGTTTGCAGTTTCCGCGCTCTGTGAGGATCGCATCTTCTGGCGCGAGGATGGTGTGCCAATCATTCGCAAGTCATGGAACGAGGCAGAGTATGTATGATGATATTCTCCAATCATCTAGTGAAGGTTCTTCGAGTTCATTGGTGTACATCATGGTCTCAAACGGGAATGTATTTTGTGTTCAATCCTTGTTGCCTGGTTTTGGCATTTTGGATTGGCAATCAAAGAATAATCACCTGTACTGAGGGGGCTGCATTTCACACTTCATGTGCAATGCTCCCCAAGCGGGTATAGCATTCGTCTTGCAAAAGTGTGCTGATACAACGTGAAAGGTTGTTGACACACTGAGACAGAGGATCCGTTCACTAGAAAGTTAGAAAAGTTGAGTGGCCCTTGTGTTGCCTTTTGGGTACACTTATTACAGCTGTGGATGGGGCTTATTTCTCTGTTTTGAGGAGAACGGAGAGGTTGAGCATCTTCTCTAAACTGTGTGGCCTTAGAGTGGCGAGAATAATGTTCCAGCGTGGAACTTTCCCTCTGCTCTTGGGCTGCCAGCTTACTTTCAAGGGACGTAGCATCAGTCTGCGAGACTACAGAAGGTGAAAAATCCTTCGTTCGAGAGCAAAAAAGATATTCTGCATTTTTGTTGAAATGTTGCACCGTGTGCACTTGCTTCTGAGTGGTTTACTTGAGTATCTAATTTTGGTCATGATGTAGCATCTTAAGTAGTTTGGTCGTGGTTGACAAAGATTTTTACTTTTTCATGAGAAACTTATGAGAGATTTGTGACGTTTATGAAGGTCACAATGACTGTAATCGTGTGAATCGTCTTCACTAATTTGACTCTTAATTGGTATTTACAATAACTGCAGTACGCTTGTCTCGTTTATACATGTCATGTACATCATATCATTAATGTACCTTAAACCTTCAAACGATGTCAATAGTTAATACATCACACATTGATGCCATTTTAAGGTTTAAGGGTTATCCCAACTCATCAGGTGAATAACATTTGATTCCGTATTTTTAAATGTCACATGTAGATACTAGGGCTGTAGTGGAACAGGTACCCAGCTGGTACTTGGTACTGCATGAACAGAAAATCCAAATTGCTCTCTGTACCAAAACATTTTAATAAAACATTAAACTCTTAACTTCTTTCTATTTGTTCCAAAATGATTTTGTGAGCTTTTTTTCAAAACTTTAATTTTGCACCCCTACTATCAATACTTAGGGACTCCAAACATTTGGTTGCCCGTTAATGAGCTGCTCACAAAATTTAAGGCAGCTACACGACATCTACGTCTGTAGACACGCATGGATGATGGGGACGGACGAAGCAAAAGGGTCAGAGTGCAAACTGGGTACCTGTTCTGCGAAATCAAGACACTTAATGTGTATAATGGTAATAGGTAGAAACAAAGTTGTGCAACTGTTGAGTAGCACATGATCTTTTTGCACAAATGTAAATATGCATGCATTACCTGTTGTACAACCATGTTATAAACTTTTCACTTGAAAAGCAAATATTAAAAATTGATTTCAAGATACACAATTATGTAACACTAATCAGATTGAGGATAAAATCATTGCAAGAAAGGATTAATTTGTGCAAAAATATGTTAAAGGGATGCATCAAAGTCACATTATTACTTAGTACTATATTATTATTATGTTGTATATAGATATATATATATATTGTTGTTTAATTTTCTTCAAATATGAAGGAAAATGGTGCCAGTACTAATTACATTGTTTGTAACACAAAAACGTATTTAAAAAAACATAGAATCAATTGATGCTTTCATTTCAGAAACACAATCAAAAGCAAATTCTATTTTTTATAGAAAAACTAATTACATTTATAATCCTGTTTGCAACACAAACATACACACACAGACTGGAAACATGATTGCACTGCGGTTAGCTGTTGTTTTCTACTAAACATGAAATGTTTAAGAATATGGAGACTGTGGCCAGCAAAGTCCGTAAGGGTCACAGAACTCTCTTTGATGTTTACCAGTGTGACTTCCCGTGCAGATGTTGGAGGCCTGATCACAAGGATTCATCGTTGGCTCATCAGACTCTTTATGTTATGAATGATCTCACTCAAATGAAGCAACAGAGTAAGTTCGATCAGTTTCTAGCCTAGAAATGTGTGAAGTAGGTTTCAAACATGTCGAGTAGAACGAATCCAAATTTCATCACAGGTTAAAATTTACATTTTCCATACTTCCAATTTGAAAATGTGCCTGTACCTTGTGCCATTTCAGCTAGTGAAAATTTCGGAAGTAGCTGCATTCGTTAAGAAAATTAGCCGACGTTATAAATTTCCCCAGAAAGTATTATACCATCGCGTTTGGCGTATCAAGGTGTGTGACGTACGCATGCAAATCAGCGTAAGTATATCCCAGTGTCATTCGATCTCAACAAACGTGTATAAAATTAAGTTGTATTGAGCATTCCCTCGTTGCCTTTGAGTAGTGGGTGTGTGGCTTACTGTGTTACATATATAATGTGAACAAGGTTAGTCAAATTTGATTGAAGACTTGATGAGAGTGTTGCTGGCGTATGAGGAAATGCAATAACAATATCACCAGGTTGACGACAGCTGTCGAATACAGCCAAAAAGCAAGTACCAGAAATCATGGCCACAAGACAAAGAGTAACAAGGGAGTGCAGATTCACTGAAGTCAAGCGCAATTGAGCAATTACTTGTCTTGTGTACAGGAGAGGCCAGTGAATAAAGTAGCCTTATGATATTACAATGGCGAAAATATGTCAACCACCAGATCTCCGTCTTGTGGTTACTGCAGGAGGTACGATTCTGAAGTCTCGACGAGTTAATAATCTACAGCACAGATCGGGGAATGAGGACATGGGCGATGGTGTTGTGCCACGGGTCAGCCAAGTGAGTCTTCAAGTTCTCCAAGGGACCAGTGCCAGGGTAGGCGACAGCTTGGATTGCAAAGCCCAAGAAAGCCACGAGGGCAAGACGGCCTGCAAAATTCCACACATCAAGAATATTAAGAATTTTACACTACTCAGCGACGCAAAATTAGAATGTTTATCACAACTATGGGGAGAAACAACCAGCATTATCACTGACACATGCTGCAAACTGGAATGAGATTGCTTACCGTTTTTGATCTCCTTAAGCTTAAGTTCTTCGAGGTTGGCACCCTTCGAGAAACCCAAAGGATCGAAGGGACCACCTGGGTACTTCCTTTTCTCGGGATCGGGCTCGCCATTCCTCTGCGATTCGGCGAAGGCGATGGCAACGAATTCAATTGCCAAGATCAAGGGGAGGTTGCCCCATGGAACTGGGATGCCGAGGTAGGTAGCTTGGCCACCAGGTGTAGCTGCCCACTTTTGAGCAGACACCCAATTTCCGTAACCGAGAGCCTCAGGAATCAACACTCCGGGCTGCATTCAAAAGACGTAACCAGGTCGATATCAAGAAGTTCACGAGGGTCACGAGGATCTAAACATGGCAATTATTCTAGTCAGAATATTTAAACTTGGGACAACTGGAATCAGTAAATGAGCGAGACAAAATTTCTTATTGGTCTGGCACTTACAACAGCAAGCATAGCCCAGCGAGCGTGAATCAGTTCAGATTCCTTGAACCGTTCCAGGTTCTCAGGGACCTCTCCCAGACCCAAAGGGTCGAACCCAAAGTCTCTGCAGGCATACAACACCTCTGATCAGCAACCATTGCACTTCTCGTTCAGGGCACTCATTCAGCATTAGAGCAGCGCAAAGCCTGTTCGCATCATCAATTCCGGGGCCCTTGAGAATCAATTGGGCTATCAGAAATTCTCATCGCCGTTCATGTCTCTTGCAAAAGTGTGTCTAAGTTAGGGTTATCTGTTTTATTCATTCGCGTTGACGTGTTTCCGCTCCAAAAGACACAGCCCAGGAGACGATACAGCGAGACATTCTATACAATCATGTTCCACCCATGCAAGTGTAACCTTAAGCAGTTTCACATACAGCGGCAGTTCCGCTCGAAATCTCGTATTTTCAGGTAGAAACAAATGGGTATAACTTGCTACTGAAGAATCCCAACTCCAGATAAATACCAATGTGCAACAACAAGAAGCAATGCCTAACACCCCGGCAGAGGCAGCTACTCACGCACAGGCAATGTAGGCCATGTCCAGGAAAATACACTACATAAAATGACAGCAGTCAAGCGCTTACATCAATTCCCAACTCTACATTCAATGCAGCAACCACGATTCCCAACAACATCGCCAAACATGTACAGAAATCAATAATCACATACCCTGGGGCGGAGCCATCGAGGTAAGGCGGGCGAGGGTTGCCAGGAAGCCACTCGGCCATGCACACACGGCTGCCATTAGAGCAACCCAGCAGGGAAACAGAGCTGGAGCCGGCGAAGAAGCTGGACTTTTGAGCTGTGGCGACTCCGGTCACCACACGGCTCACCTGGGCAGCAGCAGCAGTGGCCATTGCAGACGCCATTGTTGCACACACACACTGGGGGATTCTTCGGGAAGACACAACGACAACAAGCGCACACGATGAGCTACTGAATAGGTAGATGGAGGGTTCAGCTTAACCAGAGCGCGGTAGAGGGGGAGTAGAAGCAAGCATATTATCCCCATGGGTGGTGGAGAAGGGATAAGGAAATTGGGGAATCAGGCGGCGTTTATCCCATTGGCTCTCTCTGGATTGAGTCTCCGTCCAGTCCCCGCTCCACAAACTGTGCTTTGCTGATATTTCATCCCCATCTGTGGCAATTTTTTTTTTGTATGCCGTGCTGGACTGCTTTGTGGGTGCCCTCTTCCATTAAAAATGCCACTTTGCATCCACTCTGGTCTTGCTATTCAAACTCCCGCCTTTACCATTCTCGGCATGTCGCTCATCATGTTTCTGGCCAAAGTTGAGGCGTATACTTCGAAACAATTTCTTACTCTAGATATTTCCTGGAGCAGGTGGATGGATGTCCTGTGTTAACTTCAGGGAAAATTATCTGTGAATGACGTGAGGAGGGATTGAACTTCTCTGGTTTGTTGAAGTTGTTTATGCTGCGTTTGTTGTGCGCAATTTCAACAAGCTCCGCCGGATATTAACTCCACTGCCTTGGTCAACGTTCCAATATCCTTTCCAACACCATATTTACACTGCAGTGTGATGTGAACTGATGGTAAAGTAAGTGAATATTTCTGTTGTTCACTACTGTACAGCACTTCCTTTCCCATATCCACCCCTAGACTGGGATCTTTAGGATGATTAATAAATTTTTATTTTCATCCCACCAGAGATTTTGGACAAGTTTGATTTTTAATTTTTTTTAATTTTTAAAAATTTAATTATGCTTTTTTGAATGATTTGGGAGCCCAAAATCCATGGTCCAAGGGAGAAGAGAACTTCAAAGAATTCCTCTAGGTCAAAACAAAATGAAAGGAGAAACAATGAAGGAAAGAAAGAAATATTTTGTCAAAATAACACTTTAAAATTAAAATTCACAGAATACTAAACCACCCACATTGCAGCACAAGTTTAAATTGTAGCCTCTTAGAAGCAAGAAAGAGCTTTAATTAGCTTTTCTAACATCTACAACTAATATAAAGTTTATAAAATTTAATAATATTTAATAATATTTGTTGAAAAAAAAAGTTTTGTCTAATCTACTACCCTTTTGTTACTTTGGTGTAATAGACAAGCAATAGGTTGGATATAATTTTTTTTTTGTTGATGATAGCCTATTGTGTAATATTCATCTATTATTTAAACTATTCTATCTAACTTAAGGTTGAATATAATAGTTTCACATCTAATTTTATTAGAATTAAGACTAAAATGTTAAAAATCCTTTAAAACAAAATTCATTCTAGATGCACTTTAGAACAAAATCAAAGTGTTAGGATTGCAGTTCTAACATATTTTGTTACCAATTGTATCAAAATAAAACTAATTTTAATATGTTTCAAATAGAAAGCATGTACCAGAGAGGTTTTCCATACAATAAAGATAAATCTTAATAATTCGATTATCTGAAGTTTGTAGCTAGTTGGTGACACCTATTTCACAATTTCTTATGTATTGGTTTATAAACCAAGCCACATTGTTTTGAAACATTGCATCTTATCTTGACTTGCATTGTACATGACTACTTATTATCCTTAGGCCATCTCCTCTTTGGCTACTCTCATCACCCTTTGACTATCTTTTCTAGGAGTATTTATCATCCTCAAGTTACAAAATTTAGTGGTGTTATATTACATAAAGTCTTGTTTAGAAATGTACTTAGCATTAGTTGTGGAAGGGAGTTTTTGATGGCTTTACAACTATTTGATAATCTAAAAAAAAAGTGCTTAAAAGTAATCTTTTTTGACAACCTCAACCTTCTTAACAATACTAAATCATATGAATCCTAAATCCTAAATCCTAAATCCTATCAAATCTTAAATCTTAAATCTTTGCAACTCCAAAGCTTAAATCCTATTAAATTCTAAACTTTAAACTCTAAAAATTCCTAAAAAATCCTTAAAAAATCCTAAAACATTCTAAACAAATTCTAAAAATTATAAAGAATAATTAATAAATTTTAAAAGATATAATATGTTAAAGAAAATAGATAATAATAGATTAAATTGCTAATGATCAAAAGGTTGATTCTTGAAATGTGGAAGGACTATCCTATGGATGAGTCACAAGGACAATAGCCTCGAAAATAGGTAAGAGCATATAAAATATGCTAAGAGATGTGTTGATGGTAGGTGAGTTGTAAAAGGATGTCTTAATGGTAGGTTGGATGAATATAACAAAGAATGAATGGAAGTTGTCTATTAGGGCAGCAACTTATAAGTAAAGGAAGTTGGAAGTGCGAATTATCTCATTCCACACTTCTCTTTGTGTACAACCTTGCTGATGCTAAGTATTGTGGCTTCTAACTTCTAGTTCTTTAATAGGTTATGGGCCTACTCACATTTGCTTGTGAATTTTTTTGAAGTTTTATGAAGCTTTTGTTGTTGTGTAGAATAGATCTTATGGTGTTTGCTGATGTTAGAGTTTGTATGATCTTAGCTTATGTTATGGCAAGAAGAGATTCTAATTTATAAGCTTAGAGATCTGTAATATTGCTTTGTGGGTTCTTATCTCCTTGGATAGTGAGTTTAAGACCATTGTAAAAGACCTTGATAGTGTCTTTATATGTTATTGAAGTTGTTTCATTAACCTTGTGCACTTTGTTAGATAGTGAGTTGAAAGAGTGGAAGAACTTGATTGAGAGGTTCATAAGAGTGCATATACTGATTAGAAGCTTTAGAAGATCACTTGAGAGTGCTTTGAGTGAGAAATCACTCTTTTATTCACAAGAGGGCATTCTGAGTTTTTGCTAGTGCAAATTTGTTTTTGGTGATTTTGATCACATAGAAACTCCTTTTTTTCAATATTCTTTGATACACTACTCCTTAAAGATGGCTTCTAGTGAGGGTGAAGGTTTGAGAGTGATTGAGAAGCTTAGAGGTGATTTGTGAGCATGAAAGTGATATAAGAGTGGTAAATTAGATTTGAAACATTTATATATACTTTATTGGACTTGTAAGAAGTCTTAGAAGTGAAGTTGAGAATATTTTCAAAGTGAAAATATTAGTTTATTCACAGAGAGGTTATTTTGAATTTTTTAAGGCAGCAACACCTTGTTGTTAATTTTGAGAGCTTTAGGACTACTTCTCATGATCTTTTTTGACACATTTCTTTCTTAGATATGGCTTCAAGTGAAGGTGAAGGCTTGAGAGCAATTGAGAAAATTAAAAGAATGAATTTCTACCATAGAAAGAAAGAAAAAGAGCATCAAAGTCAAGACTCAGTATTCTATTCATATCAAAGAAGGGGCAGTTATTCAAATCAATGAGATAATGTCAAAACTTGCTTCAATTGTGGCAAAGTAGGACATTTTGCTCAAAATTGTTACAAAGGCAAAAATATACCCAGGAAGAATGCAAATAGATTACAAGATAACTTTGGAAGATAAGATTTTACATTCATGGCAACAAATAAAACCTCTATGGGTGCCATGGTAAGATGGATTGTGGATTTAGGTTGTTCCAAGCATATGACACCTTATAAGTGTTTATTTGACACTTATGAGGCTATTCTAGCATCAAATGTGATCTTGGCAGATAGTAGCATATGTGAAGCCATTAGAATTGGCTCTATTACGGTAGAGGTGGTTGTGAATAGACAAACCAATAGGATAAGAATCAAAGACGTTCTCTATGTGTCCAAAATAAAGCAAAATCTACTTTCGATGAGTAAACTTGTAATGGGAGGTTTTATGGTTTAATTCAACATGAATGGATGTTATGTGAAAACATTGAGTGGAAACATGGTTGCTAAGGGCTCTAGAGAGGAACATTTGTACTATTTTGATTGCAAGAAGGTTAATGGAGTGGAGGTGGCTGCATCAAATGAAGCCAAGTTGAATACATGCATTGTCGCCTTGGCCATTTGAATATAAAGAATATGATAGAACTCAAGTCTATAGTAAGAGGTTTGAATCTTGGTAAAATAAGCCAAAATACAATTCAACTTGAATGCGAAGGATGCATAAAAGGTAAATAATAAGGGGCTTCATTTCCAAGTGGTGTAGCAATACGTGCTACAAAGTTATTGGAGATTGTCCATTTTGATGTATGTGGACCTATGAAGACCACAAGTATTGGAGGAGCAAGGTATTTCCTCACTTTTGTTGATGATTTTTTAAGAAAGGCTTGGATCTACATTCTTAAAGCCAAAAGTAAGTGCTTTTGGAAATTCAAGGAGTTTAAAGCACTTGTTGAAAAACATAGTGAATGCAAGATCAAGGTGCTACATATGGACAATGGAGGTGAATATATGTCTAAGCAATTTGATATTTTTTTGAAGAATGAAGGAATTGCTAGACAAACAACTACTACATAAATTGGTGTTGCTGAAAGGAAAAATAGAACCATTGTAGAGATGGCAAAGAGCATGCTTCATACTCAAAATCTTAGTTATGAATTTTAGGCGGAAGCTGTGGTGAATGCAATATATACGAGGAATAGGTGTCCAACAAATGTTCTTGCATCAATGACACCTCAAGAAGCATGGAGTGGGAGACAACCTTGTATTTCACATTTGAAAATCTTTGGATGCATTGCATATGCAAAAGGAACAAAGTGTGTGTTCTTAGGATACTGTGAAGGTACCAAGGCTTATAGGCTAATGTGCTTGGATAGTAATAAGATCATCAAAAGTTGTGATGTTGAATTTTTGGAACATAAGAGTGCTTGTGAGCACTTAGAGATATATTCAAGTAGGAATAATGGTGTGTTTGTAGACACATCTTTAAATTCAGTAAAGAAAGAAGAAACTAAAGACAATGAAGATAGTGGAGATGTATACCAAAGAAAAGAGCTTAAGGAGATGGATAAGATGGAAGCTTCTACAATTGTTAGAACAAGCAATGAAGAAAATAAAGATGGAGGAGGTATGAATAAAAATGAAAAGCCACATAAGATTGAAAAGATGAAAGCTAGAACAATTGGTAAAAATAAAATAGAAGAAAATGATGATGTCAAGGATTATGATGATGATCATCATAATCATGAAGAATATATACCTTTGAATGAGAAAAGACAAGTTATAAGAGAGAAGAAAGTTATGGAAAAAGGTGAATGTTCATCTTCAAATGAAAGAAGATATCTTTTAAGAGAAAGAAAACTACTTGGTGAATGGTGGAAGAATCATATCTTTCCTCAAGTAAGTGAAGAACATGCTAATGTTGCACTTGTTTCTGATTCATTGACATTATGTGATATAATGAAGTCTACAGATGCTATAAAGTGGGAGAAGCCATGGAAGAAGAGTAGAAATCTCTCTTGGATAATAAAACATGGAAATTAATTCAACTTCCATCAAATCGAGCTTCAATTAATTCAAAGATTCAAAGATGAATGAAATGGAGATGAAAATGGCTTTCTTGAATGGAAAGTTAGAAGAAGATATTTATATGGATTTGTTTATAAAGATAAGTAATACCTAATTTGAGATGCAAATAATAGAAGGTCATTAATGGCTTAAATGTTCTTTGTTGGAATGGGAGCAATTTCATAGATTGCTAAAAGACAACAATAATAACAAGGTTGTCAACAGAGATGGAGTATATGCCAACAAGTCATATTACAATGGAAAGAATTTAATTAAGACCAACTTTGAAGGCCATTCAATGTTACTTCATAAGGAAGAAGATTAGAATGGGAGTGACTAATATGACATATTATGCTATGGAAGATATGATTGCTGATTAAAATCTTAGTGAAGGATAGGCATCACATATTAACATAGGCAATCGATTTAAAAGCCTTTGACCAATAGCAAAGTGGGAGTGTTAAGGAAAATAGATAATAATAGATTAAATTGCTAATGATCAAAAGGTTGATTCTTGAAATGTGAAAGGACTATCCTATGGATGAGTCAGAAGGACAATAGCCTCGAGAATAGATAAAAGCATATAGAATATGCTAAGAGATGTGTTGATGGTAGGTGAGTTATAAAAGGATGTCTTAATGGTAGGTTGGATGAATGTAAGAAAGAATGAATGGAAGTTGTCTATTAAGGCAGCAACTTATAAGTAAAGGAAGTTGGAAGTGCGAGTTATCTCATTCCACACTTCTCTTTGTGTGCAACCTTGTTGATGCTAAATATTGTGGCTTCTAACTTCTAGTTCTTCAATATAATCTATAATTAAATAATTAAATCAACTTCAAATTGTATACACTATTATTTCTATTAGTTGTTTAGGATATTTATAAAAATTAATATAAATTTAATTTAAATATAAATATATATTAAAATAAAACTTTCACTATTGTTATTTAGCGTTCTATTCTAAGTTTGAAGAAGACTTCCAATAACTAAATCTCCAAATCCAATTGTTATTTTTTGCTCAAACTTAGTAGAAAACTTGGTATTAATATCTTCTATTAACATTTCAAATTATTTTTATAATATAAAATTTAATAGAAAATATATTAATATAAAAATATTTAAGTTATTTAAAGAAAGAAGAGAGAATATAGTCTCACTTTTCATATTAAATTCCTAAAATTTGCACAAAAACTTCCAAAAATATATCTTTATTTAATTAATTTATAATACAAATATTGAATTACTCATACTTTATTAAATTGAAATAAGCTTTGGTTGTAAATGACAATTCAAATAAAATTCTTATATCCTTCAAATTAGTTAATAAATATTAGCTTACAAAGTTATATATTGTAACTCATAAAATTAATCTTATAACATTCTAAAAAAAGAAGAAGAAGATATAATTAAAGATGTTATATCCAAATATTATATATCATCAATTAGCCTATTCTATTTTCAAGAATCTTCCATCTCAAAATAAGCCATATCAAAAATTGACATCTTAAAATTGACATATTGAAGCAACAAAAGCAATAAAACATTAAAAAATGTAAGAGATCATTCTTAGAATAAACACAATATATATATACAATTTTTTCTTTCTTAAACAAACCTCATCTTTAGGATTCTTAGACAAAACAATCTTAATACAACCAAATTTCTTAGATATTTGAAACAATTGCCAATCAAATCCACAGAATATTTTATATACTGTGAAACAAATGAAGGCTAAGAAACAAACTCCACTTCATTTGGTTACTCAATCAACATTTGTCTAATTCCAAAACTCTAAATTCCACCATCTCCCATGAAATCCCAACTCCTATTAAACTTCACTTCTTCCCCCAGACATCCGAAGAGAGCACATGAGACTGAAATTCAACAAAACCTAAGACCCCTATAAAGATGGCTCAAAGAACTCGATGCCGAGCTGGACTGATTATGCACAAAGTTTGTGAAACTTGAAAAGCGCCGGAATATGGCCATGGCCTTCGCCATAGCCAGACACACCAGGCTTCTGCTCTGCTCGGGGACTTATATTGCGATGCGAGAGGCGCAAATCCTTCCATTGGTTGGCGTTGTTGCAAATTGAACCGGGCCGCCGGGGAGCTTTGTTGGATTATTGGTGACTTATTGGTGCGGATCTTGTCAACATTGTGGCCTGTCATGGCAGTGCATGAGCGAAGAGCGCCATTCTTTGATTACTCCACCGTTTGATGCCGTAGTCTACTTCTGAAGTCGAGGATTGTTTTTTTTTTTATTATTATTTTTGTTTTGATATTAGTGAAGCTGGTTTCTGCTTTGGAATTGCTATAGCTTTGGTTTTGTATGTTGTAATTTGAGCTTTCCGCATTTTATTTTATTTTTGTTAATCTCCTCCGGTTTAGATTGCCGCATGAATATTGCTCGCATGCTGTCGAGGTAATGTGAAGAAGCAGTTAGAGATTCTGTGTTTCTTGGTTTCTGCTTGCGGTGGAATAAGAATCAGACTCATTGATGTGTTTGTAACTTGAAATTGGTGAAATGTTTTGCACTGTCAGTCTTGGGAGTATTCACCTGATCTAGTTGCGGGTGATCGGCTCAGGATTCTAAGGGATTGAAAGCAAGTGATCTTCTCATATCTGTAGGCGAGGTACTTTCAATTTTCAACGGCCTTGCCACCCGGTGGAAGTATGACGGGCCCCTATCTCGTGCCACGACGCAAGCTTGGCTCCCAGGGTTTGGAGGTAAGTACTGAATTTACAGTTTTCATGAGACAGATATGGGTGCTTACAATCTCTGCAGTGAAATTAGATTAACGCGTTAAGCACGAGGGAAGCTGCAATTGAGACATACAAATGGATGTTGATTGCTAACATTCCTCAAAATATCTGCATGCCTGACTAATATTCATGAAACGGCGTTGATATTTGCATTATCGTGAAACGGAAATATGTGTTGGATGAATTGTAGGTGTCTGCGTTGGGGCTCGGATGCAGGAGCTTGTCATCATCACACGAGAGACCTATTGAGCTAAATGATGCGCTGGATGTTTTAAACCTTACCGTCGACAACGGAGTAACATTCTTCGACACCAGCGATTTCTATGGTACGAAGCATAGCAACGAGAAGCTTCTTGGTGTGGTATATCTCGCTATCATTCTCACAATTTTTCTCTCAACATGCCCTGAAACTTATCTGATTTGTTAGGTTGCGATGCCTTAAACTCTTCAGTAGAAACTTCGTAGGAGAGAACGGCTTCTCCAAGCTTTCAATTTCCTCTGGACTTTTTTCTCATGAGGTTTTACCAAGCATAATTTTTACTTTGGCTCTACACTATGTTTGACAGCATGATTTATTTACTTCGTACCTCAGGCATTGAAGAATTTGCCACGGGAGAAAGTGCAAGTGTCAACTAAGTTTGGGGTCAAATACAACGCAGCCGGACAGGTTGTCATTGATGGCACACCAGAGTATGTGCGCGAATCTTGTGAAGCTAGTTTAGAGCGTCTTGGCGTGGACTACATTGATTTGTATTTCCAGCACCGAGTTGATCCGAAGGTGCCCATTGAAATTACGGTATGCTAGCAAGCTACGTTCATTACACTCCAATGCACATCGAAATTCTTGTTGATGAGCTATATGATGAAAGAGGTGGTCATCTCCTCCAGACTGCCATTGCTTAATCAAGACAAATCATGTATGGATAATACTCTCTTGTTTTGTCTTCCTGTCTTTTAATTTGTCACAAAGGTGACACATTTGGTGTCTTGTACGTGCATTTCTCTTGCTGCTGAAGTGCCTTGACATTCTACTTTGTATGTTCGACAGGTCGGAGAGATGAAGAAACTAGTTGAAGAAGGGGATTCTTCAACTAGTTGATGAAGAAACTAGTTGAAGAATTGGAATAGTGCCCTATAGCCCTCTTGGGCGAGGATTCTTCTCTGGGAAAGCCGTTGTTGAGAAACTGGAAGAGCAAGACTATCGATTTGTAAGTTGTCAATTCTTCACAACCTGCTACCAATAAGGCCTTTATTCTTTCATTTTTATCTTGACTTTGAAAGCACAGATTGACTTGCTCTAATAGTGGTAATTGTGAATGTTGGTTCCTGATCAGGTGCGGCATCCACGGTTTCAGGGTGAGAATTTGGAGAAAAACAAGGCTTTATTTGATCGAGTGGCATTGTTGGGAAAGAAGCACAATTGCACACCTGGACAAATTTCTCTTGCTTGGCTATTGCATCAAGGGGACGACGTCGTACCTATACCAGGTTCACCTCCAACCTTGACCGTATCGTAGATTTTACCGCGTAGTGACTTTCTTCAACCATCATTAACTGACTGGTACTTGTTGTAAATGTTACGTGTTAAATTTAATGCTCAAATTCATCCACAACCACTTGGTATGCTCAATATAAGATCTTCAATAATATCTTAGTCATGCTCATTGTGTCGGATTGTGTTTTTAGTGCGAAGAAAAATCTGTCATTACCTGAAAGAAGCGTTAACCAATTTACAGTTCTTGTTGATTGGTAATGACTATGCAGCTTGCTTGCATTTCAGGTACTACTAAGATTCCCAACCTCAAGGAGAACATCGGCAGTGTATTTGTCAATCTTACTCCAGAAGAGGTTGAGGAGATTGCTGCAGCTGTGCCAAGTCATGAAGTTGCAGGGAGTCGCATCAATGTTGATGGGTCAAAATTCGATTTCGTGAACAGTCCACCATTGGCTTCATACAAGGCACCAGTCTAACCATGACCTCGTAGCAAATTTGTAAGGGCGTGTAACCTGAGCTTAGGGTTTATGTTTGTCTATCTCATTGCTTAAATTTTAGCATGACTGAGGAGTAAAGATACTGGAAGGCATGCAAAGCTATCTTCATAATCAATCAACTTGTAAATATGTGTTGTTATTTCTCGAACCTTGGTATCAATTACCAGTAATAACCCATTATTGTCAAAACTGGCTTGAGATGCCACTGAAGTCCACCACTGCAACAAGTAGTAGGAGCATTTGACAAATGTGAAGCCCGTTTAGCAGGAATATAAAAACAGTTGCATAGCTAAAGGTCTTCACATGACTAAATCCAAAATCTTGATTTGGCAGTTGCAACAGATGCAATGACTCTGGATACTTGAACTAGACTACCTAAATCTCTTGTTTGATTGGAACTCTTGTATAAACTCCTCCCATCTGTGCATTATTCCACTTTCCTGAAAGATCCCTACATCATATAAGATGAGAACTGCAAACTGAAATTGTTTCAGTTCAGTACAAAGTACAAGAATTCAAAGCAATTAAGTGGTATGAGACCAAGGAAGAACACAGAGCTGAACACCATACCGATACAAGATTGATGTTACGCGGATGTATGGTGCTCAACTGGGAAGCATGTGATAAATATAGACATCCTTGTTCTGTATTATCTAGGTGTCATCCGATATTTTCAATTGCAGCAAAATAACACCACATTTCTATGTGGGCCGCCAATAATCCTTTCCCAAAAATCTTTCCGCGCACTTAAACGCTGAAGAGTGTGGACAAGTCAGATTGACATGTAGTGCAATCGTGCAAGTTAGTGTGTTCCCATCCAAGCCCACGAACAGCAAGACTGTAAGTGATCAGAAAATAAACATCCAGCATGTTTGAGTTGTATGCGTCATTACAGCTCATGTCTCCAAAGGGAGAAATAACTAACAATTGTTCATAAAAAGCGATGTATGAAGAAAAAACCATCGCTCATGATGATTAAACACCCTTTGCGTAGCTCATGGAGCTGGTCGTGATATTACATGCGCATCATTAAAAACCATCCCAAATGTAAGCCAATATAACCGTCTTCTGGATAAAAATCGATTCAGCCATTCGCACTCCATATAAGCCCAAATAACCCAAAAAAATATATGCACACCTATCGAAACAGGGGAGGGGCTAACAGATCAATACTTCCCCCAATTGGGATCTTCAGTAGGACCTGAGCACAAGGTCAAGTTCAAGGGAAGGGGTTGCACAGAACTAAGACCACGTGGTTCCAAGGTAACCATCTGGTGGCCAGATGTGCCAGGATGTAGCATTTGCAGCTGATGCCTCAAGTCGGCAGCATTAGACCTCAGCACAGAGTTTTCTTCATTCAACTGAGCGTATTGCTGTGATGCAAGTCTGTAGCGATTTAGCAAGTGGACGTTCTCGGCTCGGAGGTGAGAGATCTGTGATCGCAATTCATCAAGATGCTGTTGTTTGCGGAGCCGTGATCGTCGAGCCGATTCTCTGTTTGAAATCATCCGTTTCTGCCTCCTCTCGTCGATAACAGGCTGGTCATCATCAGATGTGTGATTGCTCTGACCTTCTGGTTTCTTCTTTCCCGGACTGGAATGCGTTTCGCCCCCCTTATCATGCACCTGTTCAGAAATTTCTCCACAAGAATCTATCGATAACTCCGACAACTCACTTTGGTTCAAGTTGAGGCCCAAGCGTGCTCCTGCACAACCCAGTATCCTTCAATAGCCAGTTGCCAATTATCTTCTGAAAAACCTTTAAATCTCTCTGCATAAAAATTACATTAGCATTGGTTTGGCACGAAGTCAATGTTTCAACGTTCATCACCTAAGTATAGATGTATGTTTTCCAGATACACACATCACTGAGGACGTTGTCGGTGGACAACACATTTACGATCCCAGTGCCTAGAGAAAGCATTTTGCCTTCGCATTAGTTATGACAATGACCAAAAATTACTTTCAGACGAAAAGAAAACAGAGCCCAAGCGTAGAAACCAGAAGCCTAATAGACATATTAATTCACACGAACTCAACACTCAAAAGGAAAAAAGTTGCTAATTTGATTCGGAGAGTGAGCAACGAAGGTTCTACTGAGTTCCGTCTGGTTGTATTGGTTTAATAGATACTTTCTATGCTCCCGAAAAAATCGTGTAATTGTTAAATCTCCCTACGAATCAAAATGTACACTACAGGCAATGAAACCTGGACTAAGAACCTAGAGCTCAGTACCACATACTCACCGCCAGATGCAGATGGAGTTTTCTCGGCTGTTGCACTGTGAACTATGCTTGAAGATGCACACACATTTGAGGCTGATGTATTTCCTCCTTCCTTCACTTCTTCATTGTCAGGCCCCACCCCCGAAGAGTGCATATCCAATCTTCCCATTGGCACAAAAAGGTCATCTACGGACGGTGCTCGAGGCATGCTGCCTCCTTTCTGTACATCTTTTTCTTCTCCAGTCACCTCCATCGCCCCCATAGAAAGCTACACTATGTCCACTTCCTTCGAAGAGACGCTGTGAACATTAAGGTAGAAGGGAAATGGGTTGATTCTGCAATGACGAACAACTGATCACTCGTTTTTATCAAGCTAATTAATTCCAACCTCTGTCGCCATGCTCTGACGACTATGCATGGTCAAGGTTGTGGTGTCTCAGAGAAAAACACCATCAAGAGCGAACTTAAATAACTAAATTTCGTAGTGACATTAAAAGACGATTTGCACTAACTAAAAATGTCGGCATTTGCGTTGATGATTTTCGAATCCAACAACGAACATAATAGTGAACGGCTTCAGTATCTTACCCTATCCTGACATGCCAAGGAATGGCACAATACAGTAATGCGTTCAAGGAGACAGCCTGGTTCACAAGGAGTCACTCAAGAAAAGCCACTTCTAGCGAGCGAACCAGAAGCAAGCGTGAACGTGGGAGATTTCTAATTGTAAACGCTTGATGGTTCGCACAGCAATCTGGAGCTCGATTTGTAGATTATGAGCACCGAGACGTTGACTAAATCTAGAATTCACAAGGCTCTAAACAGGTTGTAAATTAAGACTTTACTTACAAACTTCTTCCGGCTGATGCTCCTAGGCACGATAATACCTCGAACTCTGCATGATCCTGTCTTCGGAGCAGCCACAATCAACGTTATCCAAAAAGATGAGTCAAAGAATGAAAGAGTGACCCACAATTCCACATCAGAATTATTTCATAAGAACCTGCCTAGGTAACAAATCCACTCCAATAAAACCCTAACACTAACACCAACTGATGCTCCAAGTCAGAGCAAGCCAACGTTAAACCACCACCCTGGCACTAAAACCCTCACCACAATTACATAAAACTACGCTCCTAATCCAACACGCCCGTTCCAACACGCTAAATCAAGAAACCAACCACAGCCATGTACCCAAAAGTCCTTCAATTGAAAACCTCCTCCAGATATCGACCAAAACAAACTTCCCCCACAAGAAGAAAAAAAACATGCACTAAGTCATCTCATTACACCCACAAAACCCATCCACAAAATCTATCACCTAGAATACTTACGAGGGCAAAAAGCCCATTAACCTGCTCACCAAGTCCGCTACAACCCAATCATCCCCAACTGCACCGAAAGCCCATTACAGCACGACACCGGTTTCCAAAACGTTGAGCAGAATACACAAAACTAAGATGACCTCAGCACAAATGGCCCAAATCTGTCTATGGCACCGTCTTAATCTGCAACATGCAGGGGACGCAGGTGCAATTGCGAAGCAGGAGTCTTTGGAAACAACGAAAACACGTCCGCTTTCCACATCGAGAATGCCTTTATTTTCCCCACTTTTGAAACGAAGATTCGATTTTGTAATGAGAAAATATTCTTCGAATGGTACGAGATGAGAATATGGTACGCAAAATCCGAGTTCGGTGAACTTCGAAGGATGCGAAGTCTGGATGCTTCTTCCGACCCTGTGTGGCCTTCGGCAATGGGGATGCGTGTCAAAATGGGTCAGAACCACCTTGTTTTAAAATATGAGCTTCGGTGTCGGTATCCTGTATTGAGACGCGGCAAGTTTGAATTACGATCCGCTTGTTCTTGTTGCCTAATTCAACCAAAAAATTGAAGCGATGTGTTTGAAGGGTTGATATGTGGTGTTATATTTGTGGTGTTTGAAGGGTTAATTAACTATATATATATATATATATATATATATATATCTCTCTATATATGTATGGTGCATGCTTTTAGTCAAAGTTCACATATGATTTTCTTTAACTTTTTTCTTTTTTTTTTCTTTTTTTTTCAATTATTTAATTTTTGACACAAGTTAAGATATTTTCAATGCTTGAGGTCAATTAAAAAATAATTTTACAATATTTAAGATTTTTATAAGTTATATGCTACATTGATCCAAATAAGAGAACATTTATAGTACAAATATAAGTTTAAATTGTCTTATAATCTTAGGATTTGCTACATTATTCATAATATAGAATTCTTAAATTTTACCTAAATTTTATGCAATTTTCATTCCTAGCATGTTCCTAGCAATTATTCTATTTCTTTATAAATATCACATTTATTAGGCTATTTTTTTTATTTTATTGCATATAATTTTATACACAATTTTACCATCTTTTATCAACTTCTTGTAAATTAAATTCTTTATATATAAATTGCTTTATACTTCATCTTCAAAGATTAACATATTTTGTTGAATCTAGATTGCCTATATATATAAAACCGTATAAAGAGAGATAGGATTGTATTAAAACTATTTAATCTAAATGAAATTTTGTTGGCACATATTTCTTTTATGATTTAATATATATTGGATTTATCAAGATGCAAAGATACAACACCTTTGATTAATAATTTTTCTATTCCTTTCTTGAAATAAATATTATCAAAGCAACCTTCTTCCCTCAATTTACAACAAATTTGTGTAGCAACTTTGATATAAGTTAGGACTTAAATATTACTATAAAGAAAATTCCTAACTTTAGTTTCAATTTTATAAATTGCTTCTAAGGACCTTGCTTCTTTAAACATAAAGAAATATATAAAAGACATAATGATAATATTTATTGTGGTAGTTCTTCTTATCAAATTAAGTCTTATTGAGTTCCAATAATCCAATTTTTGCTTCATCATGTCAAGTAGACATTGGTTTGCATATTGAATTTAGAAGAATAGATTAAAAAGGGTTCTAAAAAGCTTGCTAATGTTATTAGTAGATACACCTCCTTATCCAAATCAATTAGACTATTGTAGTCCTTGAATATTGTTGTATTTCTATTAAGTTACTCATTTGGAAAAAAATATTTCTAAATCAAATGTTTAACAAAAAATTATGTAAGATTCTCATGAATTTGGGAACATTATCTTCTATTCTTCTAATTGTCAATAATATCATTAAATTCATCCTTGATATAGAATGTGATATCTTTAATAGAAGAATTAGAATTTCAAATAATATTAAGTAAATTCATAGCATATCTTTTAAGTTTTGCATAATCAATAATAATTTTATAAAATTTTAAAATTATAGAATTTTGAAATAAGTGATTTTAGATGTTTTTATTTAACAATCATAATTTCAAAAAAGATCAATATTTATATTTATTTAATTTGTATTCCTACTCTTTAATCTTCTTACTTACATGCATCAAATTAAATAATATTTGCTTGAGCATTTTAAAAAGATTGTAAGACATCCACATCTTGTAGATTTGATTGTAACTTTTTTCTGCAAAATCCTTTATAAAAGTTGTTCTAAAAGAACTTCTATTGTATATCACCTTATCCATTGCAACTTAAAGACTACTTTGTTTCAACTCATTAATTTAACCATTTGCAACATTTATAATGAGTGTTGCATACAAGATCTACATTATAATATTGCAGTGAGTTTCTTAACTTTGACCCTTATTTAATTCCATGGCATTCACAATTGTGCATTCTAATAATTTTCTTTTAGCTTCCATTCTTCAATAAGAAATAGTCATAAATTCACATATATATGAATAAAATAAATAAATAAAACATGACTATTACATAAGATTTTAAAATACAAACAAAACCTAAATTATGGCATGTACAAGGGAGCTCATAATATAGATGTGGATGGATTTATACTTATGATGACTTTTTTTTAGTAAGAAGATATATAACCACAAGTAAACAACCATGGAAAGAAAAATAATAATTTGCAAAATTATAGCAAGATTTTAACATTAAATGAGATTAAAACTATGGATTTATTGTTGGCAAATTTAACCAGCTAGGAAGCTTTAATAAATAATAGGAGTAGCAAGATTCTATAAGATAATTATTAAGTAGATACATTGTCTAGAATAATAATAATAATAATAACATGTCATTGTATTTCATATATATATGGCAAACATATAAACATATATATATTAATTGAAGTAAACTTCCAAATAATTATTCTAAATTTAGAAATTAGACTTATCACTATTATTTATAGTTATTATATTTTTGGATTATAATTTATTTTTAAAATTAAAGTAAAAAGATTAATAAAGATACCTATACTACATAGTCAAAAGCAAATACATAGGATTTTTACAATTATTATTGCTAAATAAAATTGGCTTTGATTTGTTATAAATTATAATCAATATTCTATGTAATTACAAAAAAAAAAACTAAAAAAAACTAAAAAAATTACTAAAAAATCTAAATTTTTATATAAATATTTGATAGTTAAAAAAAAAACATAAAGGTGAATTAAAAGATTAAAGATTGCTTCCAATTCTTAGATGTCTTTTTTTCTTTTTTTCTTCTTTTCTTTCTAGTTTTTTTGTTGTTTAAAATTTATAAAAAATTCTTCAAAGTTGCTAATACATTTAATAGTAGTTTTCTAAAATATTTACTTTATTAAAAATATTCTAAGAATTTCTTGCTTTTAAAATTTGTTATCAAATATACAATTGTAAAACATGAACTTAGTGTAATTTTACATTTAAAAAGAATACAATACTTTTGTATAAAGAACCAATATGTGATATTCTCTTATAAAAATTTGAAATTTTTATTTTAAATAATTTTATTAAGATGAAATAAAATTTCTTGTAATTTTATATTAAAAAATTCTCAATTATATTTTATAAGAAAAAACAAATAAAAAATAAAAAATAAAATTTTAAGTATATTTTTTTATTTTTTTTAAATTACTTTGATCTACTTTTAATTCTAACATGCTCTTTACATTCTTCTTTCATGCCTTAATTGCCATGTATTTAGCCAATTAAATATATATATGATATTCATAAATATTCTATTAATATGGAATCTTAAAGAATTGTTTTTGGAGTTATTTGATTTTGTTAAAGTAACACTTCTATTGCAAGAAACATCCAAAAATATCCAAATAAAAATCACTATACAAAGAAATTGAATAAAAGACCCACCACCAAAGTGTCAATGCAAAATCTATATCAATTTATGTAATATATTCTTCATAATAGGTTTAAGATTTATTCTCTTGTGTCACAATCTAGTATCAAGAAGTTCATAAAATTCACATTCAGACATATACAATATTGAGTATGATGTATGCAACAAACTTTGCAGCAAAGTTTAAGATTAAGATTTAACACACACACTTAGATTACAAACTTGGAATCAGGTTTGCCTTAAAAACCTCTTTTTCTTGCATGTAAATAAAAGAAAAGAAAAGAAAAGAAAATAGTGTTACATTTTGTTCTCACAAGTTTCGATGAAGTTTTAATCATTTAAACATGCCCATTAAGCCTTTTAAAGAGCTATACAACTAATTACATCGGTTTTTTTATGTTTAGAACTGATTTTATATAGATGTTGATATCTATCTATCTATCTATTTTTTTATTTATTTTGGTTTTTTTTGTTTTTTTTTTTCTTCTTCCTGTAATACTACATATTTGTACAATGTTGTAGATTTTAAAAATATTCATAATGAACTTGACAATTTTTATGATGAAAATATTACTAGTAATTATTTCTTAAAAGGTGATTGGATTTGTACAAGAGTTAATCAGCTCAACAATAAAAATAAAATAGAATAGAACATCTAATGAAAGCAAAAGAACAACTATAAACAGAGAACGGTGATAAACAAAGGGTCGCATGGCTGAGGAGGGCCTATAACCGACCCTTCAAATGTGCCCGAGAACCACTTCAAATCAGAACCCCCCACGTGGACATCGTCAGACGAGCCGACTAAATTTGAATCTGAAACTCAAACTCTCATAGCCGCATCATGCAGCGTCGCAGATCTACCAAAACGGCATTCTAAATCGCATCCAGGAAATATCTACGTTCGTTTTCCCCGATATCTACGATAGTGGTCACGGGACTTGATTGAGCAGGCAATCGAGGAACGCAGCAGCGAGCAGGGCTGCAAATGCAGCACTGGAATGCAGCAACAGCGCCATAGCTGATGTCATCGTAAGGTTTTCCTCGGATACAAATCGGACAGTGTGCCAGAACTGGGCTTGTGATCTCGGGGAGTCAATTGTAGCCAGATTGACAGAAATGACTTGTAGTAGAGAGGTTTTTTCTTGAAGAATAAACGGGGCGGGGTGGAGCAATTGTTGTTAGCGATGGCTTTGATGATGCAAAAGCAGCTACGAGGAGCGTTGGATTGAAGGGAGTGATGGCAGTAGAAGCGAAGCAGGACGATTTGTGTTTTTTAGGGAGGGAGAGATCGGGTTGGCAGTGAGAGGAGACGTTTTTGTAGAGGGAGTTTGTTCTCGGTGGATATGGGGGACTATAATGTGGTCTTGCTGTTGATAGTGATAGTAGTGTCTTTTATGGTGTTGGCATTCAATTTGTACTTGCTGATCAACTATCAACATCCGGATGACAAGAACCAGGCTTGGTTCCCGAAGGTCGTGGTGATCATCGGGCTCGCCGTGGCGGAGTTGTCGATTCTCATGCTCCCTGCTGACATCGCGAACCGGCATGCTTGCAAGCATTCTGTTTACACTGATGCTTGTAACTACACGTTGCCCATGCGGGAGCTTTGGTATTCCGTGTATATTATCGATGCTGTTTTGGTGTTTTTCGTCGTCCCGTTTTCGATTTTCTATTATGAAGGGGACCAGGAGAAGTGAGTTCTTCTTACTCTGACAACAAGACTTTTGAGGTTCTTGAAGGAAAATTCAAGAATATGGATTAATAAGGTCTTTAGCCGCGTGTAACGCCGTTTCAAAAGCAGATTCGGAGGGGGGTTATTTTTCCCCGTGGTCCTACAAAATAGCTGCATCATACATCGGCTCATTAAGATGAAACAGCTTCCTTATCAGCATAAATCGTTGGTTTAGCTCTTATTCTTCGGGGAGACTTCGTGCCTGCATTTCTTGGATACTTGCTAGTAGTCTGAGACTTTCTACCAGTCGCATACCTCGGTGATTGGTTGGATACAATTACGCCTCATTTCAAATTCTAAAACAGTTTCATTCACAAGAGTCAGGAAATGCTTAGTTTGCGTCTCCAACTCTACATGAATCTTAACTTTCATCGGAGAGCTTCCCTTTCAACATTAGATAGAATATTTGAGCTCAAATTTCGTTATAACGATTATGAAGTGCTGCTTATTGATGGTTTATGTCTCACTCTAAAGAGCGCAAGAAGGAAAGTAGTTCCTGCAATGCATTCAACTTCCATAATGACTATATTTAATTTTGACAACAATTATATGTACCTTACTTTTTTTACCCGAAATTGATTTTGGTTTGAATGAATCAGATCATGGTTGCGACGAGCTTGCAGTGCTACATCATGGATGGTGGCGACAGCGATAATCCTCGGAATTTTGTTTGGCGTTGCCTTCGGTAACAATCGACTCCCAGTGTAGGCTCCTTACATTGATAAGAGAATTTAAATTCCTTACATTTTCTTTTGTAATTCTATAACTAATAAGAAGGAAATATTTTTGATGCATTTCATCTTCATTCTTGTCTGCACTGGAGAATCTCTGTATCTGCCAAGAAAAATTCATATCCTGTCAAAAGGAGATCCATAGACAGCTTAGTTGGAGTATGTTAGAATTCGAAGATCACAACAATGTGATGATTCTACGACCCATTGATTTTCTCCCTTGATTCAACATTTATAACTTTCTGAAATCCTTAAGGGTGGTGTAAAAACTGTGACGTAATTGTGATCTCGTATCAATATGGAATTCTTCTGATGCGGATACGAGTATTTGCAGTTCTGGTAGGCAAGGTAGATTTTGGCGTGCAACGGTTGGAGTCGTCAGCTCAAGCCTACACAACTGATTTTTCTTTGGTAACTTCAATGAGTCCGTGCCTGGCTACCAATCAGGGGGGCACTGCTACTCGAGTTTCGGTACTTTTTTTTTCTTCCCAAGCCAATCCATGCAGGTTGCCTCTTTCATGAGTAGTGCAGAACAGTTGCTGCACCTGTGGAGATCCCTCATGGTACCAGTAGTAGTTTAACCAACTTTAAGTGCTCATGACGTGTTCATGGACTGGTAGATCGTGCACAGATCATACTATTTGCATTTCAGAGTCTCTGAAGTCCTTACCATGGATTTCTCTAAGAACTGGAAGCTTTCTGAGCGATAATGATAAATAAATGATTAAATAAGTATAGAAAGTATAAAACTTACTGTTAGGTCTAACCAATGATTGTGGAAAAGAGTGAATGAGTCACAATGCTGAGGAGGGCGTTTGCACAGTGTTCTGCAGAGTTGGCAGATCCAGAGTCAGCCACCACATGGACTATGCGCACATCGTTTCCTGAATATGTTATTGCAATCCTCACCATTGTTGGATCGGTTCTTTTTTCGGTACGTGCCCTCACCTGTTATTCGCTCAGATATTGAGAATTTTCACACCCAATCGTATTTATTGTGAATATTACTGAGTCCTTTGCAGTTATGACAACTAATTGTGTCAATTATCACGCAGGTATTTGGAGGTGTGGGCATTGCTAGCCTCCCTCTTAGTCTTATCTTTGCATACGTGCGGCGTCCGAAAGCCATTATCACTCGCTCTCAGTACATTAAGGTACATATTCAGGTTTTGATGACTTTGAACTCCAATAATTAATCTTAGTTTGCGCATGTTTATGGTAATGTGCACAAATATTAACTAGAGTTCAGACCGATCTATCAACAGCTTCATGTTCATATTAACAGCATTCTCTCATTTTTTAATTGCTGAAATGATTCGGAACATCTGATATCTGCAGGAGGCGACTGAGCTAGGTAACCGTGCAAAACAGATAAAGGATGCAGCACTAGCTTTGCAGCGGGAACAGAGATCTGGCAGTAAAGGTCGGAAGTGGAAAACAAATGTTTACAAAGTTCAGCAGGTTGGTGTGTACTTGGTGTTTTCTAAATCTTTGTAAGCATTTTAAACTGAAGGAATTAATGGAGCTTAATTCCTGCATGAAGATTCCTCATAAATCTTCTGCCCTCCTCTTCCTGAAAACAGAGATTGCTGCGAATTAATCTTGTCTAGCTTTATCGTCCTGTATGCAAGCTAGACTAACTCCCATGAAATCTGCAACGAATAAAACATGTTACATTCCAAATCTTCATCAATTATTTTACTGCAGGGCACCCTCGAACTGTCGATAAAACAAGAGTACTGATGTGCAGGAACTGATGTATCTAGAAGAGGATGAACGAGCTTTAGAAGAGGTTTATCCACAAGGGGAAAAGGTACTAATTACTGATACATATACATTATAACTGTAATATTTCCATTGTTGTCCAAACCTTGTCACTCTTACAGCGTAATCTAACAATCTTGATCGTTTCTTTGACTTTGGAGTATTCTGTACATTTCAGAGCACGTGGTTCAGAATTGGTCAACTTTACATAATGTCAGGACTGATGACCCCCTGCATAGGGCGTTGCCTTATGTACCGTGTGCCTGTGCATGACTGGTTCGTGATTTTCATTGACGAAATTAGAAACTATGCAGTGCTGACCATGCAACATGTTGAGCAGGCTGATACATCATGGGCTCTTACGGTCTTGGGATACTTGGGAGGGCTTGTGTTTGGAATCATTGGGTAAGCATGTTGTTTTACAGTTACACAGTACCTCCCAATAACACATTTTTGGCACGTTAGTTCTGTGACTATATTGATGCCTCAATTAGTGTACTGTCTTTTGTTTTCGAAGCTCAATTCTTCCTGTTCTTTTTCCTGAAAGTTAGTACAGGCAACTGGGCCTTCTTTAATTATATTATTTTAAAGGGATCGGTGAATTCAGGTTATTTAGGAGTAGTGCTTCTGACAACGTAATGCTTGAGCTTTTCTTAGTAATTGCTAGACGCCCACACCTAAGGATGATCTTGTAATGATCATGTCTGCATATGTTGACCCCCTGCAGTTTTCTGGTTTCAGTAGTATGGGTGGTTCACATCATTATATATATGCTGATCACTCCTCCCCTGACTCCTTTCCTCAATTGGATCTTCATTCGACTGGACAATTTTTGGGGTAAGTTTCTCATCTTCTTATACTGTGCCGTTCGGTCCAGTTTAGTTAGTGAGTTTAACTTCTCCGTGCTGTTTTCATCACGATGTCCATCGAAATAGAGTAGTTGCACATTCATCCTGGATGATTATACGTTTGATTCTTTTACACACGGGTTGTAAGATGGATTTAATTCTTCCTACTCTGTTTGAATGATACAGGGCTGCTTGCTACGGTGGCGTTTGCATTCTTCTGTTGTTACCTTCTCATTGCTGTGATCTCAGGACAGATGCATCTAAGCCTGAACATACTGTTCGTAGCAATTCATCCAATGAAGTAAGTTTCGTGATGAGCTTAATATTACGACAATTCCTACTCTGGCAGGAGCTTTTGCATACAACGTTGCCTTCTACGATCATTGACTTTTATGTTGGTGGGCACAGATTGAATGGCACATACATGAGTTCGTTTCTATTCAATGTGGAATTGGTTCTGATCTGCTCCATTAGGTACTTCATGTTGACCTCTTTGTTCACAAGTTCAAAGATTTTCCCAGGCTGGTTATGACTGTTCACACAATCATCCATGGTTTTCAGTTTACAAAGTTTCTTTAGCTGAAAGTTGCATTTGCTAAGTAGTATGATTTCTTGTTTTTAATCTTATCTTGAGTATACGTAAAGGAGTAGTCTTTCAATGGATCTTTGCAACGCGAGACCTTTAACTTTGTTAAACACAAGATTAATTACATTTGTTTCATGTAGTGACTATGACTTACAAGATTGTCTATATCTACGTACTAAATTATGGCGACCTTTTACAGTGTGATACAATATTGTGCAAAAGCCTTCGCAGTGTATGCTCAAGCGACCGTTGTCCAAGAAATTTTTGGTCATACACTGGAAAACTTGAGGGGCATCAAATATCTCTT
This sequence comes from Physcomitrellopsis africana, assembly GCA_036785485.1. Taxonomy (NCBI): domain Eukaryota; kingdom Viridiplantae; phylum Streptophyta; class Bryopsida; order Funariales; family Funariaceae; genus Physcomitrellopsis; species Physcomitrellopsis africana. The sequence goes on along the minus strand of JAWRVF010000079.1, from coordinate 490,659 downwards.
CGAGTATGTCTAGGCGACATGCTGTGGTTATTTACCTATGGAGAGATGAAGTATTTCATTTGACTGACGTTCATCCTTACTTTCATATTAGTCACCGTTTTTACCAGATGATCTGATAATTGATTATTATCTTGCAGGTATAATGTGTTTCAATATACATTCCTTGTGTGCGCGGGCTTGGCTACTGCGCACTATTTGACATTTGTAAGCTCTAATTCCTTGAGGGTCAATTTTCATTACTTAAAAACTACTGAATGTGCTCAATGCCTTGATTTACTAAGCAGCACCTTCTCTTGCATTTTCATAAATCCATATTTTAAGTGATTTTTAAGCACTTTATCACTTAAGAAATATAGGAATGCTACGATGTGATCCAATTTTATACACCAAAGCTGTATCTCTTGATAAACCAGTTTTGTTATGTGGAAATCTGGACAGGGGTGTAGAAAGAAGAGGACTCGATCTAAGTTCCAACTGGAGTAGAGTTGGTTATGAGTGGTTTTTGTGACGGAACGTGGAAAGTACTCTCGCTTTCTAGAAACGTGAGGTTGGAGCAGATGGCAGTGGTGCTTTGCTTGTGCAGGGCTTCAGTCATGCGCACCACGCCTGCAATTCTCTGTGATCATCACATCCAGTATCTAATTATGCCGCAGTTGAGCCTCTTAATTAGCCAAAAACCGAGCTTAGCACCTAGGAATACCATTACTGATAGGGGAGTGCCCTTGTTGTAGCCAACTGCATTGCCAACCATCTTCACAGTTGATGATTTTTTGCACAGGTGTACTGGAAAATGAAGGACAAAATGTTTTGATTTGCGAGTCCAGTTCATGGATTATTTCTTTTCTGAAGAGCTAGGGACTATTCTTTAAGTATTAATTGCTTGTTGACATTAGGTGTGGTCTCCTTTGACGAACCTGAAGTAGAACTGCGAACGTAGTGAAGGCGAAGTTTCGTTGAAGCTGTTTTTCGTGGAAGTAGTTACATTTGGAATCGATTTCAACGTTTAATAACTGGTGACCAGAAGTAGCCAGTTGGCATCCTCGTCCTCGAAAATCCTCAAGTATTTCTATCTCTGTTGTCACCAAACTGGTCGGCGAACTCTTTGTTCATACATAAGAGGTTGTCTGGTTTGAAGCGGTAATGCTGATGAGTATTGTATTGTTTGGTGAATGCTCATGCACTCTCTAGCGAAGTTTCATCATGCTCATGAGTTTCATTTCCCTAAAACCTGAACCAAACAACTACACCTTCACCAGAAGTGTGAAAACAGGTAGAGAAAGATTCAGCTCACTTTTTAAACCGCTCTATCAAAGGATACAATTGACTGAGGTAAACTTGAACGCACGCCATTGTGCATGAAATTTGAAGAAGTGAATTGCTTGAAAAGCGAAGTCAATTTAATTTGAACCATCGTTCTCAACATATTGACTTCGTCACATCGTTCACTGAACCAATCAGTGCACATCTCGAGAACACCCAAAATACAGACCGTGGGCAAGCTAGTCAGATCTTAAATGTTCTAAATCTGTCGAAGTTCTGAGCCCTAACATGTCCTAATCTCAAAAGAATGCATCCAATGCGGGGACACTAAATATGGAGTCTAGTAGAATTTACTGTACATATGCACAAAAGTGGAGCTTGGAGTTCAAGAGGCCTTCTGAACAGATAAAAAAAGTTTTAAAAAAAAAAAGAAAAAAAAAGAGCGTTGGAATACATGCAACCATCCTGCAAGTAAAAAAAGCATCGTCAGGAAAAAGATTACATCAATGAAAGGATAACCGATATAACTAGCAATTGATTAGTTTAGCTACAGGAAATAAAGAAAGTAGATCAACCAAATACAGCAAGATCACATCGCATTGAATCAGAAAATTTACTTGGTTGTAAATTCCAGAAACTGAATACAGTTTGCACTGCTAGAGTTCCAGGTACAGAGTGGTGCAGTAGTAAGACACATGTTTTAATTTCGGTGGTTCAAATTCGCCGTTCAGTCTGGTTACAATCTCACAAAGAAAAGGTCCTACAGAAGATCATAAGGGAAGGACCAAGCAGAACAAATCCCAATTCTCTGTTAATAATGGACCAAAAGCACATCATCCGGTAGAGATTGAAAGAGGAGAGGATTACCTGTCCACTGAAGAACTGTTCACGTGTCACGCCGTAACGACATGACCTTGAGGTCCACCAGAAGGAAGCATGCACGAGTACGTGACATATTTCTGATTCTGGACAAGAATCACTACAAAAATCCGAGACAACCCTTTGGTTTGCTTTCTGCTGTCGCCATACTCCTCGGGTCCTGCCATAACTGATACCACCATGCTGGACACTTCATCGCGCAGATTCTGCCTGTGCATGTGGTCTCTACCTATATTCTTTACCCTTGGATCTGTATCATTGCGAACCCCATCGCCTTCAGCTGCAGACTTTGGTTTCACAGGGGGGAGGGGAACTGCAAATGGATCCCGGCGGCTACGAGGAGCATCTGGGACTGAGAGTGTTGAAGTGATGTTGTGAGGACTACCCTGTGCTGCTTTGGCTGCAACTGACTCTGCCATGTTCTTGGCTTCTGAAGTGGAGCCCTGCTCTGGTGAAGTGGTGGCTGCCGCTGTGTCAAACTGGAAGAGCTCCGTGCACATGCCTGTGTTCAGTACAGGTCCTGCTAGACAAAACACGTCTCAGAGTGATAAAATGCTGAGGTACTAAGTGTTTAGGTCCAAAGACTCAAATTGCAACGCACAAGGGTGTGTATTCACGTCGATTACATTCCAGTCCCAATAAAGTTGGAACCACATGGGAAAGGATCGCAGAGGATAGTCAACCTAATAACCTACTAGCACTGCATGATCCTAAAAATGTCACAGAAGTCCAGGCAAGCAGACATCCAAAAATAAAAAAGAAAAAGAAAAAGGAAATATGCCCAGGGAATGCTCGAATAAATCCCCACAACAGTATTTGCAATCTAGAGATGTTCTGAGAAGAATCATAAGTAACCTGAGGCCCTCTGCTAACGAACAGAAGACTCAACATAAGCAACCACAAAATCAAATAGTAGACTGAGGATATCGGGTCTACGATCAAAAGGAAGGCATTGTTCCAGTTCAGCTTTTGCAAGTGCATTGCTTCTCGCTGGTAATGCCCAACAAAACGTACTAAGTGTAGGCACACTGCAAGTACTCTTGTCATGAAATTTCTTTTGAAGGGGCTTGTTATAGATCAAAAGTGACAGAGTAGCCCAAAAAGACATCGAGGATTCGGAATTCTCTTCATTTCTGCTCAGCCAAGGCATTTTCTCCCTGATGTCACTTCTAATTCTCTCGCAAAGTATAGGTTCTTCATAAATCAGCCAGGTGAACCCTAATCAGTAATTGGTATAACAAATATATTGATGAAAGTGAAATCCCTCGTGGACAAAGTAGTCAACGCAACTTATGATGTGAGAAAATTCAGATATAAAAAAAGTGCACTAAGACCAAACATCAGTTAATAGACTCCAATAATACAAGAAATCTTACGTTAATTATATATCGATGTAACCACTACGTCCCTTTAAAGCTATCAGATGCTTATCTGAAGAAGGAAATTACGTGAAGTGTGAATTACATATACCATATTACAAGCAGAAGTGACAACATGAACTGCACCTGTGGAAAGGCCTGCAAAAAGCCAAGAATGTAAAGGCCCTCTGGGGGCAGCATCATAAAGGGTAAAAGTGTGGTAAGTTCTTTGAGTGACAGCTACAGCTTTGGAGTTATCTATAGGTAGCTGAGTACGTGGTTGTGACATTATCTTGGTCAATTCGCTTGCAAAAAAATTAGTCTCTGGGTCTAACAAAGCGCAAGAGAACAAATATCAAAAGCAATCATCGCACACAAGAATCCAAACCCGAAAGATACACACAATGAAGTTAAGTAGCAACACGAGTTTCTACTTGATTGTGAACACTAAGTCGCAAGTACAAGATGTGATCGATAACACAAAGCACAAGGTAGGGAAAGTGAGAAAGGGAACCAGAATTAGTACCATGAAGGCCACCAAGCATCCATTGCTGCAAAGCTCCAGCATGAAGCACCGGTGGAACTGGATTGTTGGTTCCAAAAACGGACTTTGCTCTTTCTGGGAGAGGTCTAGCAATCACAAAAGGTCCTGTCGTGGCATTCTGCACAACTTTAGACTCTCTAGGAGCCAGATTGTCCAATACCTTGACAGGCAGGTTTTTCATTACCGGAGCTTCAGAAGAAAATTTAGGAAGGTGATTTTTTCCGTTCTTTTCTCCAACTTTTTGCTTGTTCTCAGATTGCTTCTTTGCTGCTTTATCACCGGCCATAACCGCTTGAATGATCAGATTTCCATCTACCTTTACGAGACCGTTGGCGCCAGGAACAAACACTGTAGCCGCATACGATTGGCTTGTGTTCGTAGAAACTATTTCACTTCGCATCTGTAATGGAACTTTGCCAGAGCTGAAATAATCTGGTGGTGGCTGGCTTCCTTTCTCATTAGAAATTCCAAGATCTTCATTTCCATCTACTGGTTGTCGAGCTGAGGACTCTAATCCAAGTTTCAAGATCTGTGACTTCGCAGCCTCGTCTAGTACTTTCTCAGCAGCTAGTCGCATGTGTATACTTGGGACACCCTCACGTTCAGGACCGTACTCCCCTTCCTGTAATGGCACCCACTCAGGTCCAGTATCCGATGAACTTAGTCCTGTGTTATTCAGAGGATTGACAGCTTCATCCCAGCTCGTAAGCACACGGCCCCCAATTCGCACGTTCCCTATTCGTGTATAGTCCTCTACTCCACCAGAGCCATTAAGACCTTGGTCAAATGAGCTAAACAGCATGGCCACGCAAAGAAGTCCCATAACTGCCATGGACGCAGCACCCGCAGCTTTCAATTTCGTTCGCTTTCGGTCTCCGCCTTCCTTCGTGCCCTCTGGTTTCGCCCTCTTTGTACTGCGGGCGGGAATCTTTGCTTTGATCCGTGGGATCGGAACAGGTGGCATCTGCCCGCCTGAATATATTGGCCTTCCAGCGACCATTCCAGGATAGGGTCCCATAGGCAAAACTTGCATTGGCATCCCCGGTCTAGGAGGACAAACACCTACCAAAATCCGAAAGAGTGCCAAAAAGACATTATTACAATTATTATTATGATCATGAAAAAACTGAGACCGTGAAACAGCGTAATACGTACTCCCTTAACTGCAGACATAATTCAAAGCTCAACATATGGTGAGCTTGCATGTAACGCCATTGAGTAGAGTACTATCATGCTGTAAAGGTAAAGCGAAGCACACAGACAAGAAGAAATGCTTTCTTAGGGTGAACAATGAATAAAAAAACGAACAGTGAGGTTTTACCTGGAGCTGGATAGTAATAACCAAGTTGTCTCCGAAGATTTACATTCTCTGCTGTCAAATGACTGATAGTGGCATTAAGCTCCGCGACAGTTGCTGTCATAGTTCGAAGTTTACCTTCTAACTCATCCACGTACACCTTTTTCCTTTGCCTAGAAAGTTGAGCACTCTCACGATTCCGCATCAGTCGAGCACGTCGCTTCTCATCATCCTCGACACCAGCATCCGCCTTTCTCTCGCCATCGCTATGATCGCTCTGCTGATCTTCAGGTACCTCCAGATTTTGCAGCTTGAAGGACTCTGTTTCAAAATACTCCCGGCTAAGAGGCTTATTAGACTCCTCTCTGTCCTCAACACTATCTTCCGTGTCCCCAGACCTCCCCAGAAAACCTACTTTAAAAGAGTTATCAATGCTCTGAAGTTGTCGGACATCGGACGCATCTGACTGTGATGCAGCTGAAAGAATCTCCGTCCGAACTGCGGAGCCTGTGCTGGAAACGTCTCGAGATCCTGTCCGTCCCCCTTCACTCTGAAGCTTCTTCACATTTGGACATCCATCTTCCACGCCCATGGCACTTGACGGAGACGCCGGGCTCTCAGAACGGGATGAGACCTCGCCGTTTAATCTTTGTTCGAGAGTGATCAATAGATCTGAGTTGGCTTCTTTGTTCTTCCAAAAATCAACCTCCATCCCTGGGCTTGAATCTCCACTTACCTGGGTCAAACTGCTGGCAGGAGATGTTGACGCATACACCTCCATACTGGTGGATGCGCATGCCGTCTGTGTTGCATGTGATTGGGGAGCAGGCGAGAAATTTGACACTGCTGCAGAATTTTGTCCACGGAGCTCTCCTTCTGGATGTTTGAGATCTACTTGCTCCAACACTTTAGTAGAAGAACCATCTTTTCCAAATATATCTTCCACAACGTTTACGGAGCTTTCAAGTACCAAATCGGAAGACAGCTGGTCATCAATAGGGTGGAGTAACAATGAGTCTGCCAGGAGCTCTTGAGGAGAGAAACGATCATTTGATTCTCGAAAAGTAGAGTCGAACCGCGAGTAACTCTCAAGATCCGATGGAAGAGGTGCTGCGTGCTCATCAAATGTAGCGGGGTCTAAGAACAGGGAAACCCAATCCTCACTAATATTTTCCCAATTCACCGAAGCCTCACTAGAAGAGAGTGTTGCCATTTCAGGATCCTCTTTCTCCAACGATTCACCATCGTCTCCTCTTATATCAGGGATTTCAATTTTTCGTTCCATATTCTGAAAACTCATGTTCAAATTCAAACGGAATTGTTTACAGACGAGGAATGCCTAGAAACAGCTCTCATCATTAAACTTTAGCGACCTGAACAGGGAACAAAATGCACGTTCAACACATTAAAATACGGCCTCAAAACCATTACAACCTCTAAGGTCATAGTTTTGTTAACAAAAATGGGCAGAACAAATTCAATAGGAAATCATTTCAAACACACCATTCTCACACAATCACCGTTACAGCAAATTAAGTTATCAGACCTAAGGTTCGAGACTGTTAATGCGCGAAAAATGGAGTAAGAATCCGGCTAAAACCACAGCAGTAAAGAAACAATACAAAAGCACCCACGATGGAAACAGAGCCTTGACGAAACAACTCTGGCCCCAAAAAACCCATAGCTGCGTCACGTCAAAGGTCAGCACCGAATCTGAGGAGGCATTGACCCTCACCTTAACATTACCTAGTCACTTCCAAATTTGAAGCATTCTAAGGCCAATGTTGCTGGCATGTCTGTCAATGTCAATCGGTCCTCTTCGTAATATAACAAGCTCTCATTAGAACTTAATTTGCTCCCATTAAAACTCAAATTTAAACCAATGACCTCGTTCGACCGCCAAACATCTGCGACGCTCTACCTTAACCGCAGTCACCCACAAATGTCACTCACGAACCTCCGTGCTCGCTGCTACTCAAAATCTCGCCATTGTAACGCCACACCTTATTCCCTCATCCCCCCATCCTATACTCAACAAAATCGCGACACACAAATTCCGCTCTCACACTCAACCCTACATCAACCTCCACTATCTCACACCAAACACCTTCAGCACCCACATATCCCTTCTTTATCCAAACGAAAAAAAAAAAAACAAAAAAAACAAAAAAAAAAAACAAAACAAAACACTTTCCGGCCACCCACGAACCCCGATTGCGCAAGTAGGTGCAGAATCTCGCTATTACCAAAACTGCTGTGCACCTTCACTTGTTGTCACATCAGTCCCTCGCAGCAAAGCGCCACACCATCGCCCATCCTCACATTCGCCACTCTCTCAAAGCACAAACATGCACCTCGAATTGTGAAAACGAGGCAAACGACAAAACCCCAAAAAAAAAAAAAAAAAAAAAAAAAAAGAGAGAAAAAACCCACTACCGCAAAATTTCCGAGAGTGCTGAACAATGCAGATGATCGTGCCTACGAAGAATCCGATTCCATGGAGATGTGCGAGTTCACGGGTTTCCTTCTCCGGTGGCGTGGGCTTCACATGAGGCTGTGCACCATTGCTGGCGTGTTGACCAGCGTGCGGGAGTAGCGACCGCCGGACGCCCCCTAGCTGTGTAAGCCCTGGGCTGATCCAACCGCTGGATGGTGATCGTAGGACGGGTCACTCGCCGACCTGGTGTCCCTTCCGCCCAACTGACGTGACCATTGACCATTGCGTTCCCCTTGGTTGATTACATGGTAATCTACGGGTTCTCATCTGTTCCCATCTGTTCCCATCTGTTCCTGATTGTTCTCTCTAGGTTCACTTTTAGTAGTCGTTTTCGTAGGTTGTTCTGTTGACTTTCAAGAGAAACAACTTGCTAAGTTTGTTTCTTTTTAAATTTTGCTTCTTGTATTTTTACGTAATCCATTTTGGGAACACTATTTCAGTTTTAGGGTTACTCTGTGCAAGGAGCTCAGGTCAAGAATTAGCATTAACTCTTAATTTAATTCTTCCTTGAATTCAAAGATGGTCTAGAATCAAAGTGTGTTTTTAAATGCTTGTAAGTACACTTATTTGTTTTTCAAGCATTGTCTTCAATGTATTTATAATGTAAATATATTTTTATTTTATTATATATATATATATATATATATATATATAATTAAAAAAAAATGCATTGGAAAATTAAACTCATCATTATATTCTAATTTTCTAATCAATGTGATGAGTGGATTTGTGAGTTTAGGGATTTTGAATTGACCAAAATTCTTATGTGTGTAGTTTTTATTCTTCCATTAGAAATTTACATTAATAAATAAATAATTCTTTGTATTTTTTATTTTAATTTTTTTTGTTGTGTAAAAAATATATAAAATATAAATATAAATAAAATGATATTTTGGCTATTAAATAATGGCCTTCATTTTTTTTTATTTTTTTATTTATTTTTTTTTTTTCTCTATCTTAATATACTAATTTAGTTTTATTCTTAGATTTTTTTATTTGTTTATTTTTTAAATTTTTTTTATATTAGTAGTAGAATATTGATACAAATATGATATTTTTTAGAATAGGCATGATGTTCACCTATTGTATTATTTTAAACAAATATATTACTAAAAAATATCAACATATATTTATCTAATAATTTACTTAATATATAATATGTCTTGTCAATATATATTATTTTTTTTATGTATTAATAAGAAATAAATCCATATATATATATATATATATATATATATTTTAAATTTTTTTAAACTAATAAAATAATTTAATATCTCATCCATTTACTTGATTATATATCTAATTTTTAAATTAAATCTTTTTTGATAAATATCAAATTTATTTATTACTCTTAACTTATTATTAATTTAAGCCATGTAATTGATGCAAATTTATAGACCAAAATTTATTGATGCAAATTAATTTAAGCCATGTAATTGATGTAAAATATTTGTTTTTACAATCATTAATTTAATCTATGTAATTGATGCAAATTTATAGACCACAAATTTTTTTGGTTGAAAAAATACAAATATCTTAAAACTAAAATTAAGTTATTATATTTGATCCAAAAAGGCTAAAAGATTTGTAACAGCCAAAAAAACAAATATGTATATATATATATATATATATATATATATGTAATTTTTTTCAATGTATAAATTGGTACATAAGCGAATTCACACATGTTGCATTGACTAATTTATTTAAATTTTTCAATAGAATATTTTATTGATCTAGTTAAATTATCAATTTTGTTCTAATCAATATATTCTTTTATATACTTAGATTGTAAAATAGAAAATAAAAGTTCAACCATTATTTTTTAATAAAGTTTCTTTTAATAAAAAGTATGCTTATTTTTTAAGAATTATTTAATACAAAAATTTGTAAACATCCATTTTTAGTTGTATTAATATGTATTAGGTTTATTTTACTTCTTTAGATACAAAGAAGTTGATAGCACTCTTTGAAGCAATGATTTTGCAAACATGATTAAAATTAAAGAATTATGCCAATTAAGTTATCTAAATTTAAATCTTTGTATATAATTATTTTGAAGGATCATTCAATCTACAAGTAAAACAATCAAAGCATCAATTCTATCTTAAGCCATTAGAATTTACATAAAATCAACTAAATAATATATATATATATATATATATTTATATATATTTGGTTTAAAAAGATAATTACAATAATATTTATTGTGTAAAAGATAAATTTTCTTTTTTATTAGAATAATAATAATCTTAAAAAATAATAAACTATAAAAAATAGTTATTAAAAATTAATATATATACTAATTATTATATTTGATATCTCCTCTAAGAAGGTCTATAACCTAAAAATCTACTTTAAAAGGGACATGATACAAAAGTCTTACAAAAGTTTCCTACTTGATACAAAAAAATTCTCTTTTGAGAGCCTTGGATTTTGGAAATAGTATAGAGTGAGAAGATGCCATAAAATAGGCCATTTTTTATTGATATTATTACAACATTAGATATAACATCTTATATCTTAATTCTAATAGTTAAAAAAATATATATGTACATTATTTTTTGTAAATAACACATATTTTTAACAATTTTGGACATGACTTTCAAATTTTTGTAAACTCACTTTTTTGAAGTGAGTCTATTGCAAATTTTTAGAAACAACACTATTCATGTGATGTAAAAAAAAAGGTGCATTTGAACTTATACTTATTATATACTATATTTATAACCATATCTAATTTCTTATTATAAATACTTATTATATATTCACTTGTATTTATTTTCTTAATTATAATTTTGACTAATAAAAATTTAATAAATAAAAAGATATTATTTAATTAAAAATAAAAAAGTATTTAATATTTTTAAATATAATTAATTTAAATTAAAAAATTAATCAACACTTCTAATTTTGAAACAATCAATCAAACTTCTTCTTACATAGATGATTATAATGATGTATTTTTAAATTTTTAATTACTACTTTGTCAAGTGGTCATCAAAGTTATGTAAGCAAAAAAGTATCTAAAGTTTTTAATATCTACAAAAAGTTTTCAATAAATGTTAAAATTAAAAATATGTCTTGCATATTTTGTCCTAGTCAGTTATATGTAAATTTTTGACAAGTTTTGGATTTAGCTTTGTAAAGTTTTAATGTTAGAAAAAACTGACAATAATTTTATTTATCTCAATAAATACACTTTATTCAACAGTAATACTTTATTTTGCTTTTAGTTTTGTGGAGTCTTAAAGTTTTTGATTAATCACATAGGCCTTCCAATACATCACCAAATATTGTTCATTATTCTTTTGTTGAATCTGTCTTCATTTGTTCTTAATATATTTACTTTATAAATATTTGTTATTTGTTTTTTTTTAAATATATTTTTTTCTATTGAAAGTTGAGTATTTAAAAAAATTCTAAAAAAATTCTAAAAATTTAAATATTGATGTTTTAGCTGAATAGTTCATTGATCACTTTTTTTTTTTTTTTTTTTTTTTTTTTTTTGAGACTATATCGGATTTTGCTTATGATTTAGATATAATACTAATGGAATGCAATTTCATAAAATAAATCATACACAATAATATCATTCATCAAGTTTCAAAATTACTATTTTTTATTCTTTTATTTGATCTGAATTTTTAGAGTTTTTGCATATTTTAGGTCTAAAGGTTTATATTAGTTTTAAATAGTTAATTTTCAGAATATTTGTATTTCAGTATGCTTCTTTGGAAGAGATAAAATAATTTATCACTTCCGTAATTTTTTGTATAATATTTAGCATGTTGCTCCATTTTTCATTAAAACTTTTGTTTTGGCTACTTATGATAAAAAATGATACTCTCATATTACCAACGTCTCTAAATATGAATGTGTTGTCTTCTATTTTTTTTGTCTTTTGGAAAAGAAAAAAAGAAAAATGATTCATTCACAATCAATTGCACTCCAATAAAATGCCTGTATTTAGATATTTAGTCAAGAAAATTTACAAAATAAGTGCCAAGAAAGAAGTGCTCAAGGAAACTTATCTCTGTAATAAATTTAATTTGTGACAATAAACACCAAGTGATTTGCATCATCTGTTTGTAATGTACTTTCAAATTTCATTGATGCAATCAAGAAAAATAATTATCCTATTTTTATTTATTTATTGATATTTTAAAATATTTTAAAATTTACTTATCAACTAAATAAAAAATGTAATACATTGTGATATAGCTGGAGCCATACAGCCAGCGCGGCAGTGACGCCAGCGCCACCGATGAGTTAAGAAGAGGTCCTGCCCGTCTGCCTGAAAAAAAAAGACCCCTCCACAAAGTCCTCGTAGCCACCGGCGACGCCCACTGCCGCGCGGTCACGTTTCAAGGATGCCGGCGACCGCTGGGCGACAAGGGGTGCCTGGCGGCGTCGTCGTCGTCTTGGGCAGCGCCCACACAGTGACTGACGCTGCGTGGGCAAAGTTGTTGCAAGTCATCGGCCTCTTGTCCGAGTGGGTGCAATCCGCACTTAGTGTGACTGCAATCAGCACTTAGCGTGTCTGCTCTCACGCAGAAGCATAATGCGGTGTTCCTGCGCACCTAGTTTCGCTTCCCTGACCAATTTTGAAGGTTTGCATTAATTTTCTGGTTATCTCCACCATATCAATTCCATCTCTCTGTACGCCTACTCAATTCCTGCATTTCATTGTCTTCGTCGGGAAGTCTGACGATGGAGTTAATTGAAGTGGCTTCCGTTTTGTTTACAGAGTATGGTCGTGGTCTCAGCTTGCAGGCTGCAGCAATTTTCTGAGAGTTGCAGGGGAAAGGCCACCATGGTTTCGGTGGTGGTACTACGACGTGGAAGTGGTTTTGGAGGCGTTTGTAACAAAATTGATGGGAATTTGCAGAGGGGTTGATGAAGAGAATGTAATACAGTGCCGCATGTGTCAGAATCCAGGCTTATGTTGACCTTTAAGAGGTTTAGGGTTTAGGGTTTTGGTAGGAGTTTGGAAGTTCCTGGTAGCGATGGCGGACATCAGTTTTGCTTGTTCAAGCGGCCGGGACTTGACTGGTTGCAATATTGCAACTCGGTTGGAGCTTGTTCAAGCGCTGCGGCTGCCAACTACCCCTACGGAGAGGTTTGTTCAATGAGTCAACTTTTAATTTCGATTGTGTTAGGTCTTATTTATGAAAGGCTTAGTGCTTGGCCAAGGATGCCTTGCAGATTTAAATGAATTGATGATGAGATTGTGATGTGCCCGCAGGAAAATTGAGTTGGCGATGAGTTTTATCGATTCCGTAAAATCTCTTGAGGAGGATGGTGCCGGTGACGTCGGCAGCGCACTCACAGAGACTGACGCTGCTTGGATAAAGCTGCCCCAAGTCATCAGCTTCTTGTCCGAGTGGGTGCAATCAGCGCTTATTAGGTCGTCTAAACCTGGAGTTTCCTCTCACCCGGAAGAAAAATGCGGTGTTCCTGCGCACTTGGATTCGCGTTACTGGTCAATTCTGAAATTTTGTTTGTTGTCTGGTTATCTCCACCGTATCACCGGCATCTCTCCATCGCTAATGCGCCCACTCACTTCCTGCATTTCATTATCTTTGTCCGAAAATCTAAAGGTGGAGTTAATTGAAGTAGTTTCCGTCTTGTTTACTGAGTATAGTCGGCCTCTCAGGTCGAACCTAGATAGCTGGGTATCCTTAACCTCTGGAGCCCTTAATCTGTTGAGGCCAGACGGTAAGAATATATCTGCGAGAGATTCTGCAGTTGTGGCGTTGGTTAGTGGTATTGTAGAAGGGTTTTCTAGAACTGTTGCGTCACATCCAAATCCGAGTAAAATTTTCCAGTCTATTGTAGCAAGGTTACTAGAGCCACTGCTTGAGGTTATTGGGGATTCAATTAGTAATGGTGATCAATCGCTTTCGAAGCTAATTAGCGCAGCTGAAGATATTATTGAGAACGGTTTATTTCATTCATCTCACGTTAGAGGGTATTTTGAGGTGTGCATGAACCTAAAGAAAAAAGTCGATACAAATGCGAACGGGAGCAAGAACTCGGAGGGTTGGCAGCGAAGTTATCACCGTACGTTCTTCCAGAAACTTGATGAGTTAAGAAAATCAGGGAATCTCGTAGTGCTGATTGGACTTGGTCGCACATTCAAGATATATGCTAAGAGATGGAAAGCTCAACGAGTTGCACTATCTGAGGATGTCTATGGAGTCCGAGGTCAAGGGAAGCCTGAGCTCCTCGACAGCATTCCAGGTACTACATAGCCAAACTCAGTAATGTATATGTTGAAATTTAGGTACCTCTCTTTTGAGCGAATTGCAACAACATGGTGTCTCCCCTTCCCTTCTTTTGTGCGTGCGTGTGTGTGATATTTACGGAAATACATGGGGGGCAGGTTTCAAATCAGTTGTCTCCCAGAGGGCTTCATTCTATGTTTCTTTTGCTTTCCTGAATCGAGGATTCTTTAGTTAATGTACGAGTGTAGGATAACGCTGCGAGTGTATAGAATTTTGAAAAAATGTATATGTTCTTTTTGCAGTAGTCCAGGATTGGATGGGAAAATGCCGTCTAAATTTGTTTTACAATTCCTTGCCGTTGGAGAGATTTTGTTCCTGTTATGCCCAATTTCGCCTTGAATCCACTGGAAGTAAATTTAATTACAAGTTTGGGTCGTGCTTACAAGACCTAGATTGGTCGGAAACCTCCATAATTTGCGACAGCTGCGAATAGAAAGGAATCCTAATGCTTGAGTGTTATGTTAGGTGATAAGGCTGAGAGAAATGGTGAAGTAAAGTTAAGTGACAAGTCTGGTGCTGATATCGAAGAAGAAAAGGACGGTGAAAGTGCTGCCCCACATCCAAAAAGACATGCAAATGAAACAGATGCGCTTTTTACCGTCTTCGGCGAATTACTGGGACCGCTCATTTTGGAACTCTCAATCCTCGTCGGGTCTGAAGTGGACAAATTGGAGCTGACAGAAGAGCATGTGTTGACAGTATCTCTATTGATGCGAGGTGTAAATGAGCTGCTTGCAGCTGCTAAGGAGTCGCGAGCGTACAAGACATTAGAGGACACACTCACACTGACCTATTTTAACTTCCTTCAGGAGATTCTTAATTTGATAATCAAAGTAGGAACGAAAGCTTTTGATGCCTGGTCGAATGGAGACGCAGTAACTCCTGTTTTGAAGAAGAAAAAGCGATCATCTGAGACTGAATCAAGGGCCAATCGCACAAATGAAACAGAAATTTTCCGTGAAGTTGTATTCGCACTTCAACATCTTCTTGAACTTGAGTACAGGGTGTTTGAGGAACAGTTGTCATCGATATGGATGTTCGTATTCAAAATGGTTGCCCCTGCTAAAGAGGTTAAGGAGACGACATTGAAGGCCTTGGATTTCTGCACTGGATTAGTCAATATGTACAGCGAGCTAAGACAGGTTGGTGTTTGATTTGTGTTTTGTTCCAAGAAAGCTCGGACTCTAGTCACGCAAGCCCTACTCAGACAGGTCTCTAGCCAGCCCTCTACTCCTAATAGCACTATATACATTAGTTTTCCTAAATTATGACTTCTGTTTGGATTCATGATCTTGCATTTAGTATCATACACCTGAGGACAAATGTTCAAGACATTTCTTCTATTTGTTCGTTTTGCACTTTAGTTTGATGTGAACTGTGCCTGTATTCGATTCTAAGACTTTTATTTCCTTTTGATCATATAATCCTTATATCCTTGATAAGCTTCTACTGCTCCTAATGACGTTTTTGTTTGTGCTAGGTCGATATCCCTATTTTCCACCTCACAGATACCTTAACAGCACTTCAGAATTTTCCTCAGCATGAAGTTCTCTCTATTCCAGTGGAGAATATAATATGTTCAAAAACATTTCTAGTTACTCTGGGATCAGTGATACATAAACTCCCTGAAGGACAGGTGGCAAATCTCTTGAAAGGTTTACGAGTGGCAGTCACAAATTCACTGAATTCATTTGATAGTCAACAAACGACATCTTTGTGGAGGATCAAGAATTTTTCAGGATCAGCTAAGGGGCTTTTAGAGGTTTATACCTGCATTCTTGAGAATGCAAATGTAACTTCATCAAATAGTGTCCTTGCTGGTGGTGCTGTCAGGGAGCTCCTGATGAAGGTCCTTGTTCCACCCATGACGGATTTGGTTGATGTTTGTGCTCAAAGTGGAATTGATTCTGTTGGAAAAGATTCCTCGACGCAGGAGCACTGTGTTTCGTCAAAGACACTGTTTCTACTGTCTATGTACGTATCTTCCCGAGTCCTGCATCGTCAGTGTTTACTGTTGATGCCTCCGAAGGCTGCACGAAAAGCTAGAATGTCTACTCTCGATGTAGAAATCAATTTCCTTGTTGCGGATGAGGCTGAGGTGATTTCGTACTCGAAGGCAAGTGAATTCCTTTTGTCCTTACAAAGGGAGTCTTTGAAGATGTCAAAGTTCTTGATGAAACTTCTTCAAAGTAGTGTGATTGGGGATGGCTTGCACTTACCAACAATGATTTACATAATCAACACCATAGCCATACAAAGTTTAGTAGACCTTGATCGTCGTATCTGGGCACTTAAATTTCTCATTGGCAAAGCGGAGTCAAAAAAGTACATGAAGGTTCTTCGATCACTTGAAAAAGAAGGAACAAAACTTGTATCCATTGTGCTGCAAGATCTTGATGCTATTAAGAATGAGGATACCTCTTTGACTATTGTTAAATGGAACCGAGTCTTGACAAGTTTGGACTTCAACATGATACATGTAGCCAGGTACATCGTATTAAGTTCTCACTGTTTAACTCATTTTGAGATTTTAAGATGCTCACAATTAGTCTTGCGGATTTCTTTATTTGTCATTTTAGTGCCGCTTGTATATTATGGTTCCTCATAAGGTTCGCTCTTCTTTGTCGCTATTAATTTTTCATTAGAGATATGTGTCTCTCTAATAACCTTGATTATCACATTCCATTGGATCAGCAAGTACCAACGCTTTACAGAATTGCGCACCTGTGTACATTTCTTTCGCTAAAGAGTTACTTTCTTATTGTCATAATCTGTAATGATGTCTGAATATGTTGCAGATGGCGCCTCATCTGCGACACAGTGGATGTATGGTCAACTTTTGCAAATGAGGAACAGTTGAAGAATTTTGTTATGGCATTACTGCATATTGGGAAAGCTCGCGTCTTGGATGACGCAAAGAATCTTCATAATCCAGAGGAAGGTGATGGTTCTGTTAGCTTTGAGGAGAGCAGAGAAGAGGACTTGGAAGATATCACTGATGACCTTCTCAAAAATCTCGGTTTTTATGAACTTGAGGTTAGTTGCGAATTAATATCGGCTTTAAAATCATTTGATCATAGAATAAGGAGTTGAATGGTGTCAATGCACGATCAAGAGGACTGTGCTTTTAGATGACTTGACTTAAATTAAAATCCAGAGGTTCTGTTGGATAATGTACTCCGTGTGTCTCTTTATAATGTCAGCCAGCAGCTGTACGAATAATCCCTGTGGTTATTCTCACTGCTAAGTTGGAGGAATGCGACGTTGTTGCCTTGCAAACGCCTTCTTCTTTGATTGTAAAATATGTTTTAACTTTATAGCCGCAACTTTCTAACGGGCTCACTTTGTACATCCAGGGCATAAGGAAAGTGTTCGCAACAGCATTTCTTCAGGAGTTGAAGAAGATATTGCTGTCAAGTTTCAAAGAGGGTTGTCCTATCTTCAATATCATTGATGATTGCATTGAGGGTGCTGCACCACCGTCTGCCGCAGAGAGCGATGCTATTTTTGTAGAGAAGGTGAAACTGAAGACGAAGTCTCTTGCGAAGCTTTCGACACTGAAAAAATTAGCTTTGAATAAGGAGCATCAAAAGGCATTTAGGGATTGTAGCAGGCTTCTCCACGTACTGGCGTCCCTTCCGTGTGGTTATCTACCATCAGCCGACAATGCTGGATGTGCATATACAATCTGTCAACTGGAAATGTATGGATCTTGCATCATTGTGGATTTTGTGGTAAAATTTTTAGTTGCTGGACAAGTATTGCACTCATGTTTTCCAGTCTTTTGGTTGGACTGGTCTATAGGTTCTGGATGCTGTTTCCACTTGCACTCCAAATGGTCTCTTTGGAGCTTGCATCTTACTTTCAGTAGTGCCTTATTTTGTTCAGTTTGTTGCAGGATGTATTTGTTTGTGGCTCTTTTGCTATGTGCATGTCGTTCTGAACATTGACTTAACATTCTTAAGTTGATTGCAGGGTCTTGGTTAATTTCCTCCTTGGCGACAAAGAAGCCGTAAAGCACCTCAAACGTTCTCATGTGGAAGCAGAACCAAAGCATTGTCCATCAGATAACGTCCGCCTGATTTGGGTGGATTCTCTCATTGCGTGCAGGCGTGCACTGCATTTTCTCGCCAATTCATCGGCTAGTTTGGAACCTAGTGTTATATCCTCAGACTTCACTCGTACACTGTTTGGAAGCTCGACCAGCACTCAATGTGTGACTCTTTTACCTGAGATTGTGGCCATGCGTACTCTTGAGACTCCCATGGGCATGGATGATAAAAATCCACAAGGGCCTCCAAGTGTGCCTTTTAAGCGGAATGCTTCCAGTGTATTTTACTCTCTGCTAAATGAAACCTGTGCTGTTATTGAAGCTTCTATTGCAAACATTTGTTGTGCTGAGGCTAAGGTGCTCGTTAGCCCTAATGCCTCTTTGCATGTGCCTACTCCAGCGGAGCTGAAGTCGAGAAAAAGAAAGTCGAAGAAGTTGAGAGCTGTGTCTGCGCTTGGGACAGTTTTGGTTGCAGAAGCCATGAGTGTTGAAAATTTTCTGAAAACTGAGCAAAGTTCGAAATGGTACGGTTCTATTTCAACAGTTGCAGCTATCAGTAGCACCCTATGGAGTATGACAATGGCGCTTGAAAGGGTCGACAAAGAGTGTCGAACTTCCACATCTACTTCATTGGTGTGGCGAACTGAGCTTCCAGAAGCTTGGTTTTTTGTTGTTAAAGAACTTGAACCAATATTAGTTCGCATTCTGCTTCAGGTATTGTTTCCTATGGGTACCAGTGATCTTGGATTCTTTACCAAAACAGGCGTGAAGGCCTCAGAAGTGAATGACAATGTGGAACAGGATCTTATCGGGGAAGATAAATTCGATGAAGACGACTTAAGGGATATTCAAGAAGAAGAGTCACTAAATGTGACGTCAAGTGACGAAGAGTCCGACGATGACGATACAGAGGCCCAAGGAGTCCCTGAGGTCGATGGACATGATACAGAGGCTATGTCCGAGGATCTTAGTTTTCAAGCATTAAAAACCAGTGTAATGGAAGAGTCGTCTTTATCGCAGTTTGCATTCCTTCATAGTGCTCTGGAAGGAAGTACGAGAGAGAAAACAGAGTTTATTGGTGAGCTTTACATGGCAGTAGCGGCTATCGTTAAGCTGCGCAGCTTATTTTACTCCCCTTTTTCATTCACATCCGTCTCACCGGAACTGACTGATTTTGTCAGTTTCAAAGAGCAGTCTCCTCATTCGTTAGACACACTTCTCCTAGCAGCTTATCGGTTGTTGTTAGGATCAGTCCAGTTGATTCAGACTCAGAAGCTGGCTCATCCTGGGTGGTTAGTTGGAGTCATCAATTACCTAGGGTCGGTTGGAGCTTATCTTCCCTGCATGAAACCCTTCATCTCACCTGTAGATTTCGTCAAGCTTGTTAATTTGCACGTGGAGCTTACTGGGGCACTTGTAGTCTTGAAGGAGAACTCTGCCACGAGCACCGTTAAGAACCTTAAGGACACTATGTTGGAAAGAATAGAGCCATCCGATTGGGATCTTGATGATCATGATGTAGGAGGATTGGAAGCTCGCAGAAGTAAAAGGCTAGAGAGGGTTGATCAGATAGACGATCTACTATTCAGCATACGACGGTCATTCGAGAGTCTCCTGAAATATGCTCCTCGGCAGCACATGGTCCTCGCTTTGCAATCTGTGGAGAAAGCTGTAGCTGGTGTATGGGGAGGTTCTGATCCAGGGTTAGGCTTTGACATCAGCGAAGTACGTGGTTGTCATGTGGGACCTGTTGCGGCTGCTGGCGTTGACTGTTTAGGTCTTGCATTACAGGCCGTGTCAGGTGACCTAAAAGAATGATTATTCTTCATTTTCTTTTCATTTTCTCTCTGATCCTCTTTCTAGATATGTGGAATTAGAATATAATCTTAGGTTGGTAGTATTTCTATTGATGTATATAGATGTGTCAGTCAGGCATCATATTGCGCAAGCAGACTTATTTCTTATGAAGCAGTCAACGTCGACTTCTAGGTATCTCATTTTCTATTTCTGGATTATTGATAATTAGGTACTCTTCAAGTCACGTTGTCAGTATAGGATTCACTGCTCATAATTATTTTTGTGATCTGTAGGTAAGATGAGATTGCACTTACTTGCAAGTCACTGCCCAGCATTCTATGGAGGACTCTTGAACCTTATATCGCATTGCCAAGGACCCTCAATATTTCTTGAAAGACAGCTCATCTCCGTGTCTAGGACTCGGAGGTTGAGCGTGGTGGATGCGGCTCCGGTAGTCCTCCGTAGTCTTGAGATTTTGACCTCCTTAGCAGCTCGACCTGTAATCTTCCCAATGAAGGTCTGTTTTGTGGCCATGGCCCTCCAATGTCCTGCCGTGCTTTTCAGATCTTTCTATGATTGTGGGAATCCGAAGGCACTGCTACAAGATTTGAAAGCCACAATGAGGGAGCCCTTTTCTCAGGGTTTCAGTGAAATGTCTATCAGGCTGTATGTTGCGTGCTGCAAACTTCTTTGTGCATTGCTGCGACACCGCATACGGTAAGTCAACTGGACTGCAGTTTTACGTAATCCATCCTTGTAGACGGTCTTAGTAGCACAGCACTGATTGTGTGCGTTAAGCTTTCAAGAAGTATTTATGTGAGTGCTGATCGTGCTTCCAGCAATTTAGCTGTAAGAAACTGTTGTATGCAAAGACTTGTTGTGTGGAAAGGCTTTTTAGTGTGAAGAGACTTAAGACCGATTTCCGTCTAGTTCTGCCTTCAATTTCAGTTTTTAATTAGGGAAATTCAGCACACATGATAGCTTAAGACGATGGTTCAATGGTTGTGTTACACAGGGAATGTGGACATAGCATGGCATTGTTGGGTGAATCCTGTCGGATTCTTTTGCAATGCTTATCTGCCCCTAGTGGGAGGGAAGAAGCAGATTCCTCGACAGCAGGAGGGCCTGCTCAATGTGGAAGCTGGCTGAGCCGAGTTTATCAAGAGGTCTCTCTTCCCTGTTTCAATTCAATTTTTATGTCTTAAAGAAATTTTTAGCCTTGTATACTTGATCTTCATGGATGGTCTTGGACAAATTTAAGAGTACTATTCACTGTCCGGAGTTTGGAATTCCATGTGTTCGGTCATCAATTCAGTCCCTCAGGACATTAAGGGTTTAGTGACATGCCGTTCGTTACTAACATCTATCGTCTTTCAGATGGAATCACATAAGGAGACCATGGGCAAGTATTGCGCTCACATTCTTGCAGATTATTTGAATGTGATCTCTGGGTACAATCATGGAGGTTCTGGCCTAAGAAGGTCAGTGATTGTTATATCTTTTCACTTTGCATTTCGCTTGCGGATTAAACATGCATGTGAAGATGCATGGATAAAAATGTTGTATGTAGGGGGAGGGGGAGTTGTAGTCTTGGGCCGTTTTTGTGAATGCACTTGTCAATTTGACCGTGAGAATTTAATCATGTCAATCTTGAACAGAGAGGTGGACACTGCTCTTCGCCCAGGTGCCTTTGCATTGCTTGATGCATGCTCTGGCAACGACCTGCAGCAACTTCATGCTGCTTTAGGAGGTAATTTCTATTACCTTTACATTGTAACATTGGTCATCTCGTAGTACTGGGGTTTTATGTTCTACAACTTGTGCTAGAAAATTGTATATGCAGCCCACATATTCAATTCTCCGTGACTCATCTGATTATGTTTTTTTCCCTTTTCTTTGGTTGAGCAGAGGGTGCAAGGCGAGGTGCCTTAATGACATTGCGACATGATTATGAACTTCACTACAAGTACACTGGAAAGGTCTAATCACATGCTTATGCATCCCACTCAGTTTAATCGTGCTCTTTCCAAACAGTCATGGATTTTGCAGCGGCTGCATGATGTTGCATAGAGTTTCTCAGGAAGTAACTGACGTTGCCAGAGCATCTACGTAGAATTGTTGCAAAGTGGTTGTGAAGTTCAATCCAATGCAGCTACTTTATCCATGCTTACCTACGCTTACATTGTAAAGCTTCAACATGGTGGCCAGTAGTGTAGAGCGACTAGATTGGTCACTTGATTCCTGTAAACACTCATTATCGATTGTTGGCACTGTATTTCGCCAAGAGCGTCTCTCTCATTTTACAATTATATTCATAATTTTATCTTCCAATTTCATTCTCAAATGTTCTTACACATTTCATATTTCTAATATATATTATAATTTTTACATCATAATCTGTTTTTGTATTTCAATTTTCAATTTTTTTGTTTCATTTCCACTTTTGTATTAATCCTTACTTCACTATTTAGAAATTATCATAATATTTATTACACTTTTAACTTACATTCTGATTTATATTTTAGTTCTATTATACCACTGATTTTTATTAATAAATAAAATATTTTTTCTTGTTTTATTTAATGTCTTATTGTTAATTCTCTACTGTCAATTTCAAATTTATTTTTTTATCTTCCCCTAGAACCCATCACGATGAAAACTGTGTCATCAGTGGTGGGATGTGAATTACGGCAGATTTGTGCCAGCTGAACGAGAATCGAGGCTAGTCGAGGAGACGGAGATAATTGCTTACATACTGGCAGGGCAGCCCGACGGGGCAGGTTTAGGCGGGCAAGGTTGTTCGGGGCAGCCCCCATCCGCAGCCATGGATGACTACTTTGTGCGCAATGTTTCTGTCCATCGGCACGCAGTCCCGTTTTAGGGGTAATTCCGCCGCCGCCGCCGCCGCCGCCGCCGTACAGGTGTAGGTCGGCTGCTGCTTCCCTGTTGCACCTGCTTCTCCTTTTCTTTTTCTCCTCCCTAGAAGCTTCAAGACCAAGATCTGCAAGCTTCGTGCGGGGATATTACCATGTGAATACGAGCAGACGGAGAACATAATCACATGAGTCACGGAGAATTGAATATATGGGCTGCATATACAATTTTCACCATGCTCTTCTTGGTGGGATCCCTTGTCGCTGCCAAAGTTGTGGGAAGGAGTTGAAACTGTGCAACACAAGCGCTCGGTGTCCAGTTGAACAGGGATAAACTAGTGCCGAATCGTTGTTGCCTGAGTCGCACTGGTACTAGTCCTCACCACCATCAAGGATTCAACGAATGAACCTCAAAACCAACAAAAGTTCTAAACACAACCACCCAGGGAATTCACGTCAACATGTGGGTGCTGGAGAGACAACTTGTGGAATGCTAGAGCGGCTTTTGCTAACGCTTAGTGCGAAGGTATGTAGAGAGACATTATATAGCGCCGAGGATTGTCTCACATGATGCAGACCAATGGATACGTGGCGAGGCCATGCGTAATTAAATCTTCATTGCGCAGACACCGTCACAGCTCCAACGCTTGAGCATGCGCAGAAATTGTCACAACTTCAAATCTTGAGCTTCTGCAGACATGCGCAGACACGTTGAAAATCTTGAAGTGAGATGCGTGGGTAGAGTAGCTTTTGGAAAGATCAACTAAAACCTCCGTAAAGAAGATCTTCGCGGCTTCACCGGAAGAGTGATCTGTGTGGATCACAGCGAGATCAAGCTCATTATTGTGCCGAAGGGTCAAGTACTATAAACCCTAAACCCTAAAACCTGCGCAGTACGAAAAAATTATATAATCATGGCTTTTGTCTCAAATTGGGTGTTATATTATTGGCCATTTGAAAGGCTTGTTGTAATCGAATACCATATTGTTGGATAATTGAAAAAACATATAAAATTCATAGTATCAATTTTATCTTAAAACATATCTTCTACAAAAGACATTTGACTTCAATCCAGCTAATCCTATTGCTATAATACAAATGATAATCATGCATCTATTATTTAAAAAAACATATTAGATAGCAAGTACAAACTTAACATGATTCTTAAGATTTAAAGTAGTTAAAATAAAGATAGACTCAAGGTTTTGTTTTGTTTTGCCAATACAAACCTTAATAGTAAATAAATATTCTAAAAAGATATTAATAGATAATTATAGGTAATTAAGAATAGTGGTGGATTGGAAGCAAGTGTGAAAGGGGATAGACGGAGAAGGAAGGGAGGCTAGTGGTGGCAGCAATGGCTTAGAATGGAAACTGTGGCGGAGTGGTGATTAGAATTCTTTAGCTGGAATTTGTAATGTGCTGGCATGCTCCCAACTGGACTCAAACCCCAATACAGTAACGACTTCAATCACAATTGGCCTGCAACCAGTAGACAAGCCTTAGGGCAATAGTGACTCATTTCACTATGTTTTTTGCAACCAGTAGACAAGCCTTAGGGCAATAGTGACTCATTTCACTATGTTTTTTGCAACCAGTAGACAAGCCTCAAGGCAGTAGTAACTCGTTTTACCATGTTTTTTGCAATCAATAGACAAGCCTCAAAGCAGTAGTGACTCGTTTCACCGTGTTTTTTGCAACCAATAGACAAGCCTCAAGGTAGTAGTGACTCGTTTCACCATGTTTTTTGTAACTAGTAGACAAGTATCAAGGCTGTAGTGACTTGTTTCATCGTGTTTTTTGCAACCAATAGACAAGCCTCAAGGTAGTAGTGACTTGTTTCACCATGTTTTTTACAACCAGTAGATAAGCCTCAGGACAGTAGTGACTCATTTCACCGTGTTTTTTGCAACCAGTAGACAAGCCTCAGGGCAATAGTGACTTGTTTTGATACCAATTATTATTAATGTTATTATTATTTTAAAGTTTACTTTTTTACAATAAATAAATTAATAAATAAAAGCTTTGTAATTATCCCCACATAATTTTATTTTATTCTAATTTTTTTTCTATCTTCATAATATATTTAATAACCATGTTCACTTTCATGAAAGTAAACTTCCATCATCATATTTTATTTTTTATGTATAGATTTTTATACAAGTCTTTTCACAATTCTTAAGTATTTTAGCAACATGACTTCACATTAAGTCAATTGATCTTTGGATTGCACTAATTGCCATTTTTTTTTAAGAATATAGTTAGTTTTTTAAATATAGATATTATTATTAGTATGATACTTCTATCTTCAATTAAAAAAATAATAGCATATTATATTTGATATTTGATTTTAGGAAGAATAAAATATGCATCTTTAAAAATTTATATTCTATATTGCTTTATAAAATGTCTTCTATAAATAATCTAATTGATTTTATTATTACTTAATTCTTCTTGTTTTGTAAGTTATTTTATCATCTTTGAAATTTTTTCTTTTATACCTTCTCATCCAAGTTCTTTTTAAAAACTTATAATTTGATTTTAGATGTATTACTTTTATATTATGGTGGATTAATTTTCATTACATAAGATCTAAAATAATTATAAAAAAATAAAAAAATAAAAAATAGTGTATTTCTTATGATTTTTGGATTAATTTTTCTAATTATATAGAAATTTTAGTTAGTTTTTTAAATTTTAACCAATCAAAGATTTAAAAGTTGTTACATCTTATCTTGTCCCCTAAGTATAAAGACCTCTTTTGACTTGAGATGTCACAATCACTAATCTCAATCACTAATCTTAATATACTTATAAGTTGTTAAAATAACCACTTATATAAAAAAACATGTTTATTTTCTATCACCTGTCACGGACATACTTTAAGCCACTACTAAAACTTTTTATAGTCTTCTAGAACCTTCTATAGCTTTTTAGAATCTTCTTTAGTCTTTGAAAATCTTCTAGAATTTTTTTCAACCTTCCAAGACGTGCCATAGACTTTTTAGAGTCTTCCAAAATCTTCCTTAGGCTTTTAGAATATTCTAAGATATTCTTAGAAGATTCAATAGGACATAAGGCCTCATAGTATAAATAAGAGGCAAGATTGAGGTGCTCCTCAATCTTGCCAATACAAGTCTTGGAGTAATCCAGAGTGTTGCCTTCTTCTTGATATTAATCCAATTTCTTATTTTTGATCTAGTTCTTGTTCTTATCCATCTAGTTCTTTGTTCTTGACTTTATTTTGGTTCTGAATTCTTTGCCTTAGTTCTTTGCTAACTTGCTATCTTACATCCCTGACAGTTTGGCAAGACTGACTTACATAATCATATCAGAGCTTAGATCTCTTGATAGAGAGTGGATTACCCCTCTTCAAGATACTATTACATTTTAGAGGAGTGCGGACTACCCCCCTCTAGACTGATATACTTACTTGTTGTAGTTGATTTTCTTTGGAAAGAATGGATTATTCCTTTTTTAAGTTATATCACTACATTTTAGAGGTTGCAGATTACCGTCCTCTAAACTAATTGTCTAAAAGTATTTCTTTTAGTATAGAAAATACTAACGGCTTATCGATTTTTTTTTTTTTTAAGATGGAAATAGATCAGGTTAATGGAGGTGCATCCTCACAAACAAAGAATAGAGTGGCAATACTTGCAGATCTTTGAACCCTATTAGATATGATACAAGAAGAAATGACATTCTTTTGCAATCCAAAAAAAGAATCGCAAATGGAGCAAGTATCTAAAGAAACTAAACAAGAGATTTATAACTTGCAACAAGAAATTATTTGATTAAGAGAAGCAAGCGATAGACAAGCTATGCACACAACTTCTCTAAAAGTTCCAAGAGTTGTCATAAAAGAGCCAAAAGCTAATATGCCTGATAAGTTTGATAGAACAAGATCCAACTTTTGAGGGTTTGTACAACAAGTGCGACTTTATTTTTCACTATATCTATCTCGTTATCCAAACGGATTCATTCAAGTCACTTTTATGGACACCGTTTTATCAAAAAGTACTCAATCATGGTTTGCGCCACTATTGAAAAAGAATTCTCCGATCCTATACAATTTAGAAGCTTTTATAGAAAGATTTATTATTACATTTGGAGACAGTGATTGAGACAGGGTGGCAGAGAGGAAGATCCAAAATCTACGACAAGGACAACGTTCAGCTGCAATTTATGTTGCAAAATTTCAACAACTTACTTGTGATCTTGATTGGAATGATAAGGCTTTTATGACTCAATTTCATTATGGCCTAAAGGATGATATAAAGAATTTATTGATCATGATGCTAAGAGTTGAAAGCTTAGAGGAACTCATAGCTCAAGCTATTACTTATGACAATCGCCTATTTGAACTACAACAAGAAAGGCGATCAATTTTCAACAATACCTATCAAGGTACGACTGCTACATCTTCAAGAGTATTGAAAAAGCCATATCTTGAACCTATGCAGATTGATGCAACTCAATTCAAGCCATTAACACCAACAAAAAAGATTAGATATTGGCAAGAGAATTTATGCCTATATTATGGAAGATCCAATCACAAGGCAACAAATTGTCCAAATAAGTCTAGAGAATTTAAGGCACAAGGTATAATATTCGAATTAGAAAGATCGGAAAACAAAGATTTCTAGCCACAGTAGGGACCTTGCGTTTGGACACCCCCAAATCTAAAGCACCAGAAAAAAGTCTCTTTTTACCTCTGGATCCAACATCTTATTTTATACTTTCTGTATATATAAGAATCTTGAAACAAGAAATTTTTGCTAAAGTATTTTTAGATACTGGAGCCTCTGCATGCTTTATGGATAAGGATTTTATAACCAGACACAATCTACTACTTATAAAGAAGATCCATCATGTACCCGTTGAAGTTATTGATGGACAAAATCTTGCATCAAGAGATGTTGTCAAAGAAATCCAACTATTAGAAGTGATACTAGAAGATTAAGTATCACAAATTATTTTCAACATCATTAGATGTACGACAAATCCTATTGTCATTGGACTTCATTGATTTGAACTACATAATCCTGATATTGATTGGAATATGCAAAAGATTTTCTCAAGATCCACACATCAAAAGAAGAAACGAGGTACTGCTCTATTTCTTAAAGCTAAAGCATTTATGCAAGCAGAAAAAAAAGAGATGTATTTGCATTATATGCTATCTCAATGAAAGATCCAAAGGAGCAACTAAAGTAGAAAATTCCTAATCAATATTGCGACCTGGAAGATGTATTTGAAAAGAAAAAAGTAGATATATTATTCAAACATTGTCCTTATGATCGTGCAATCGAATTATAATATGGAGCTCAACCTCCATTTGGTCCAATTTACAATCTGTCACAAATGGAGCTTACAGCTTTGCAAGAATATATTGATGAAAATCTATCCAAGAATTTTATTTGACATTCAAAATCACCTATTGGAGCTCCTATATTATTTGTGAAAAAGAAGGATGGTTCCTTATGTATGTGTGTGTCACGGACATACACATGGTTGTTACCTATATAATTAAGTAGAATTAGGTAAAAATAGATAAAAATAGGTTAATTCTATAATATCTTCTAGAGAAACTTTTTGGAAGCTTCATAGACGTTGCTTTGACCGTATAGGTGTCCATAGTTGATTTCTTGGTTAGAAACTTGGTCAACAAGTTAACCATGTACCACACATATTAATAGCTTGTTCTTCAAGCTAACTACGTGGCGCACATGTAAAAAACTTGCCTTGTAAGCTAAGGCAAGTGGCCTTCAAAGTCAACACATATTGGAGGTCCTATAGAACATCGCCACGTAGCTTCTAGTTAGATAGTATATATAGAGACAAGAGTGAAGCCTTCTTCACTCTTGTCAACTCCTTTCTTGCTTCTAATCTAGTTTCAAGAGTCTCTAATTGTCTTATCTTTTAGCAATAGCCATTCCAGTTTCTATTGAATACATATTTTCTTATTTCTATTTTATAAGAGAAGTGTCACTTATCCATTTGATTTCATCGAGTTCTTGTCCTTGACAGTTTGACAAGAGTGAAGATTTACTGTTCTTATTTTGTGTTAGAAGTGAATGGATTACTCCACTTCTATTCTTTATATTTGAAGGTTGCAGACTACCCACCTTTGAATTGATTCTATTTGCTTTCTAACCTTGATTTTTTCCTAAAAGAGAGTGGATCACCCCTCTTTGTGGAAGATTTTTGTTTGATATTAGAGGTTGCGGATTACCCTCCTCTAATCTAAATTATAGATTTGCGAAGTTATCTAAGATGGAAGGAAAAATCATGGATGCTACACTTACCGGAAGCGAGAATAGATTTGCAACTATTGCAGATCTTCAGGAGCTTGTCAACACTCTTAGAGTAGAAATTTCACGAATCACCAATGGTAATCATGGAAGCGCTATTCCAACACCTATGGAGGAAGTCCAGAGCTTACGCCAAGAAGTTGTACAACTAAGAGAAGCAAGTAGATCAACCTTCCAACCGAATCCAAGAAATCTTACTTCTTTAAGCGTTAAAGAGGCAAAGATTAGTATGCCCGAGAAATTTGATGGAACAAGATCAAAATTTCAAAGATTTTTGCAACAAGTCCAGCTTTATTTAAAGTTACACCCTTTCCAATATCCTGATGGATTTACCTAAGTTGGATTCATAGATGCACTTCTATGTGGAAGTGCCCTTTCTTGGTTTGCACCTTTGATGGAAAAAGATTCAAGACTTCTTTACAATCTGAATTCATTCCTTGAAGTATTTACGCCTGCATTTGGAGAAAGCGACCAAGAGAGGGTAGCAGAGACCAAGCTTTTATCTTTACGACAAGGATCACGGTCAGCTACAACATATGCTGCTGAATTTCAAAATCTTGCTTACGATGTAGAGTGGAATGACAAAGCCCTTATCAACCAATTTCGTTATGGATTGAAGGATAACGTCAAAGATTTGTTACTAACAATGCTAAAAGCTAAATCTTTGGAGCAATTTGTTGCTCAAGCGATTGCATGTGACAATCGATTATTTGAAAGGCGCCAGGAACATAAATTCAATTGGAGAGGAACAAGTCAATTGATGACAGCAACTCCTAAGTTTTCAGAAACTTACTTGGCTAAACCAGAACCAATGCAAATTGATGCGGTACGCTTTAAACCTCTCACTGAGCAAGAAAAGACTCGACGTCGTTAAGAAGGTTTGTGCTTATATTGTGGAGAATCTAAACACATTGCTGAATATTGTCCAAAGAAGCAACGCAATCACAAAATGAAAATGATGGCTGCTAGAGAAGACACTGCATCAGAAAACGAATTTCTCCAACTACAATAGGAACCGTGCAGCTGGAATCATGTGCAACACCTTGTAAAGGTCCTATTCTCTCCTCAGACCCCTCACCTTGTTTTACAATAGAAGTATCATTAGGATCTAAAAATCACAAAGTCTTTGCTTTATTAGATTCAGGAGCCTCAGCCTGTTTCATAGACGAAGACTTTGTCAAAAAACAAGAAATAGTTTTAATCAAGAAAGCTAAATCTGTGCACGTAGAAGTCATAGATGGTCGTTTGTTATCTTCTAGAGATGTCACCCATAAGACTGTTCCTTTAGATGTAGCAATTAAGGGACATACTAATGTAGTAATATTTAATGTGAATGGATTCCCTTCAAATCCGATTATTTTAAGATTATTGTGATTAGAAAACTATAATCCTCAAATAGATTGGATTTCTTGTAACCTCGACTTTTCTTATAGTTCAACCCAAGAATCCAATAGTCAAGTAGAAATACATAAGTCTAGTATATCCAAACCCTTACTAATAGGTGCAAAAGCTTTTATACATGCGGCAAAAGAAGGACCATCTTTTGTTATATATGCCACATCTATTTCGGATATTGAGAAGACTACAAGTAATATTCCTAACCAGTATCAAGATTTTCAAGATGTTTTTGAAAAGAAAAACGCAAATATTCTTCCATAGCATCGACCTTATGATTGCTCAATCGACCTTCAAGGAGGAGCTCAACCACCATTTGGACCAATCTATAGTTTATCGCAGAACGAGTTGACTGCATTGAATGAATATATTGACAAGAACTTGACTAAGAACTTCATACACCATTCGAAATCTCTAACAGGAGCTCCTATCTTATTTGTAAAAAAAAAAAGACGGATCTTTACGGATGTGCGTAGATTATCAAGGGCTTAATAAGATTACCATCAAGAACAGGTATCCTTTACCTCTGATTTCAGGACTTCTTGATGAACTCAGCCAAGCAAAGATCTATACAAAAATAGATCTACGAGGAGCATATAATTTGGTCCGCATCAAAGAAGGTGACGAATGGAAGACTGCATTTCAAACTAGGTATGGACATTTTGAATATAATGTCATGCCGTTTGGACTCACAAATGCACCAGCTGCTTTTCAACATCTTATGAATGACGTTTTTCGTGAATTTCTTGATGATTTTGTTGTCTGCTATTTACACGACATTCTAATCTACTCTAAGAACGTAGAAGAACATGAATTTTATGTTTGTCATGTGTTACAAAAACTTAGAGATACAGGATTATACGCCAAGATGAAAAAGTGTGTATTTCACACTACTTAAGTTGACTTCCTAGGATACATCATTTCTAATAACGGCCTAATGATGGATCTTAAGAAAATTCAGACAATTATGGACTGGAAAATTTCAAGGACAGTAAGAGATGTACAGTGTTTTTTGGGATTTGCCAATTATTATCGGATCTTTATTAAGAACTTTTCTCAAGTTGCAGCTCCATTGACACGCTTAACTTGTAAAGAAAAACTTGAGTGGAGCAAGGAAGCAGAAGCATCATTTTGAAGCTTTGAAAACAGCTTTTATTTCTGCACCAATCTTGTATCACGTCGACTTTTTTAAAGCATTCTTTATGGAAACAGATGCATCAGATTTTGCATTGGGTGCCGTATTATCACAAATGGGAACAGATGACAAACTTCATCCAATAGCTTTTTATTCAAGAAAGTTTAAAACAGCCGAGATTAATTATGAGATCCACGACAAAGAACTTCTTGCAATCGTGGACTCTTTTCAAGAATAGCATCATTATCTAGAAGGCGCCTCCCATCCAGTCACCGTATATACGGATGACAAGAATCTCAAGTATTTTATGTGAGCACGTGTTTTAAATCGTCGTCAAGCTTGTTGGAATATGTCTTTGTCAAGATTCGAGTTCATTATCACGTATAGGCTAGGAAAACAACAAGGTTTGTCTCATGCCCTTTTTAGACGTTCTTATCTTGCTCCAAAAGAAGGAGATGCAGCTTTTGATCAACAAAGAACGACTCTCTTGAAGCTAGAACAATTTTATCTTCAAGCAATCAAATCAACATTGACCGTTGATTCGAATTTTTTCAAGAAAATCCAGTCAAGTATGTCCTCAGATTCTCTTATTCATGATATTAAGAACAATTCATCTAAATCTCATGATACTTCCAAGTTTGAATTCAAGAACAATCTACTCTATTTTGAGGGACGCTTGTATATCCCAGAAGGCGAAGCACGACTACGTGCTCTTGAAGCTCGTCACAATTTTCCCGCAGCAGGACATTTTGGGTACAACAAGACTCTGGAACTAATATCAAGAGATTTTTGGTGGCCTCAAATGTGGAAGGCAGTTAAGGAGTTTGTACAATCATGCGATGTCTGTTCAAGATCAAAAACCCCTCGTCATCGACCTTACGGACTTCTCCAACCACTACCTATACCAGAACAACCATGGTCTTCTATCTCTATGGATTTTATCACAGATCTATCAATTTCAAGTTCATATGATTCCATATTCGTGATTGTAGATCGGTTCACCAAGATGGCACACTTTGTACCATGTACAAAATCTATCACAGGTGAAGAAACAGCTAAGCTCTTTCTTGACAACATCTATCGCCATCATGGATTGCCAAGGGATATTATATCAGATAGAAGAACGTAATTTGTATCCAAATTTTGGAGAACCCTGTTCAAGATATTGAAGGTGGATATAAAACTATCTTCAGCCTTCCATCCTCAAACAGATGGTCAAACGGAACGAGTGAACCAAGTCTTGGAGCAATATTTGAGGTGTACCATCAATTACCATCAAGACGATTGGACAACTCTTTTGCCATTGGCAGAGTTTGCTTATAATAATTCGGTACATTCTTCTACTCAACAAACACCTTTCTTTGCCAATTATGGTTATCACCCACGACTTGATATTTTTGACTTTTCAAAAGTTGATAATCCTGCGGCAAAAGATTTGGCAAATCAGTTGGCAGAGCTACATGCAACAATGAAGGTGCGATTAAAAGAAGCTTAGGAACGACAAAAGACCAATATAGATGTCTATCACAAGCAACAACCTCAATTCCATGTTGGTGATAAGGTATGGCTATTTCGTTGAAATATCAAGACTGTTCGTCTTTGTGATAAGTTGGACTATCGTAGGCTTGGATCATTCTCAATTTGTGAACAAGTCAATCCAGTCGCTTATCAATTAAAGCTACCGGAGTCTATGAAGATTCATTCTATATTCCACGTGTCTCTACTTGAGCCATATAAGACAAAAAATATATAAGGAAGAAAACAAATGCCACCGCCTCCTATAGAAGTGGATAACAATGAAGAATTTGAGGTGGAAGAAGTCTTAGATTTGAGGCGGCGCCAAAACAAGTTGGAATATCTTATTCATTGGCGCAGATACAATATTAGTGAGCGCACATGGGAACTGACAAAGAATCTTGCAAATGCAGCAAGGAAGGTGGAGACCTTTCATCAACGACATCCATCAAAACCAAGATGAAGACCTCTCCTATAAAAGAAACAAGATCTACGCAAGATAACATTCAACTTTCTAACCTTGTTTGTAACTTCTTTGTATTTGTGGCATTGAGGAAATAGAGAACCAACAACCAACGGATTCGACTCAAGAACCTTCATTTGTTGACTTGCCGGATGACACGTTGCGATTGTCACAACCTTCAAGACGACGCAACCGAGATGAAGATCTTCAAGAATGACATGTTCTTCTTCGAATAGATGGCGAGATACAACGTGTTTGGTATCATGACCTTGGAAGAGACTCCCGATGTTTGGTGATTTTATTAGAGGTAGGAACAACTCCTGATGGTGTTCCAAACGTGTTATTCGAAGGAAGTTATGAAGGTCACAACAATGATCAAATAATAGGGTGGTCTTCCCGCCCCGGAATGGGACATTATCGATGGCTGAGAGGACCCATTAATTACCTTCGAAGAG
The DNA here is from genome assembly GCA_036785485.1 of Physcomitrellopsis africana. Taxonomy (NCBI): domain Eukaryota; kingdom Viridiplantae; phylum Streptophyta; class Bryopsida; order Funariales; family Funariaceae; genus Physcomitrellopsis; species Physcomitrellopsis africana. The sequence continues at coordinate 456,533 of JAWRVF010000079.1, read as the reverse complement.
AACAAAGATCAGAGTATGTGGCAAATACAATCCGGCGCATCTTAGACTTCCTCAACATCTAACCACCGCTCCTCGTGGAACTCGTGCCTAAAAGGAGGGGTAATGTCACGGACATACACATAGTTATCTATATAATTAAGTAGAATTAGGTAAAAGTAGATAAAAGTAGGTTAATTCTATAATATCTTCTAGAGAAACTTCCTGGAAGCTTCATAGATGTTGCTTTGACCGTATAGGTGTCCATAGTTGATTTCTTGGTTAGAAACTTGGTCAACAAGTTAACCATGTGCCACACATGTTAATAGCTTGTTCTTCAAGCTAACTACGTGGCGCACATGTAAAAAACTTGCCTTGTAAGCTAAGGCAAGTGGCCTTCAAAGTCAACACATATTGGAGGTCCTATAGAACATCGCCACGTAGCTTCTAGTTAGATAGTATATATAGAGACAAGAGTAAAGCCTTCTTCACTCTTGTCAACTCCTTTCTTGCTTCTAATCTAATTTCAAGAGTCTCTAATTGTCTTATCTTTTAGCAATAGCCATTCCAGTTGCTATTGAATACATATTTTCTTATTTCTATTTTATAAGAGAAGTGTCACTTATCCATTTGATTTCATCGAGTTTTTGTCCTTGACAGTGTGTTGACTATTGAGGTCTGAACAAGGTAGTTAAAAAAAATCGCTATCCATTACCATTAATTTCAAAATTATTGGAATAATTAGGACAAATAAAGATTTTTACAAAGATTGATTTGAGAGGCGCATACAATCTAGTCAAGATTAAAGAAAGAGATCAATAAAAGACAGCACTCCGCATAAAATATAGACATTTTGAATATAATATTATGCCTTTTGGACTTACAAATGCACCTGCAATCTTCCAATATATGATGAATGATATCTTACAAGAATACTTAGATGACTTTGTAGTCATTTATTTGGACAATATCTTGATCTTTTTTAAGAATGAAGAAGAGCATGAATATCATGTACAGAAGGTATTAAAAAAACTATAAGAAAGTGGATTGTATACCAAATTGGAAAAATATTCTTTCTACCAACCATCAATCAAATTTTGGAGATATATCGCTTCAAAAAATAGGATTTCCATGGATCCAAAGAAGATACAAACTGTTATGGAGTGGAAATAACCGTCATCAATTAGAGATGTATAATATTTTTTAGGATTTGCAAATTTTTATAGAATCTTCATTAAAGATTATTTTAAGATTGCGGCTCTATTAACACAATTCACAAGCAAGGACAAATTTATTTGGGATGATAAGGCTGAAGAAGCATTCAAGAAGCTAAAAGAATCTTTCACTTCTACACTTATACTTGCTTATGTAAATTTAATAAAACCATTCATTTTGGAAACGGATGCCTCAAATTTTGCATTGGAATCTATATTCTCTCAAATTGGTGATGATAGTCAACTACATCCAATAGCATTCCGCTCTCAAAAAATTTCAGTTGCAGAGATTAATTATGAAATCCATGACAAAGAATTATTAGCAATTGTTGATGCTTTTGAAGAATGGCGCCATTTGTTGGAAGGGGCTCAATACAAGATCATGGTATATATCGACCACAAAAACTTGAATTATTTTATGAGTGCTCAAGTTCTAAATCGTCGAGAAGCACAATGGAATATGTCATTATCTCAATTTGATTTTATAATTACATATCGTCTAGGAAAACTTCAAGGAAAACTAAATGTCCTTTCTTGACAATCATATCTTGTACCAAGAATAGAAGACATTATATTGGATCAATAAAAATCAATCATGTTGAAGCCGTCTAATTTACAATTAAAAACATTGAAGATATTTACCTATACAGATAGAATTCTCAAGACAGAAATCCAAAAAGCAATGAAGACAGATCCATTTATAAAGAACATCCAACAACATTTAAAAAATATATATGTGGAAGAAAAAAATAATTTCAAATTAGAAGATGGATTGTTATACTTCAAGAATCTCCTATATGTTACTCTAGGACCTACAAGACTTCAAATTCTTCAAGCTCGACATGACCTTCCAGCAGCTGGACCTTTTGGCTTCAATAAGATCTTGGAATTGATATCAAGAGACTATTGGTGGCCTCAAATGTAAAAATTGGTGAAAGAATTCATCCAATTATGCAAAATTTGTGCGCAAACAAAGATTCGAAGACACCAATTGTATAGACTTTTGTAACCCCTTCCAGTTCCTAAAGGCCCATGGCAATCGTTATCTATGGACTTCATTACAGACCTCCCAATTTCAAATGGAAAAGATTCAATTTTTGTGGTGGTAGACTGTCTTACCAAGATGGCACATTTTATTCTATGCAACAAGATTATTTTTGGGGAGAAAACAGCCAAGCTTTTTATTAATAATATTTATCGAATACATGGCCTTCTAATTGATATTATTTTAGATCGAGGACCACAATTTGTATCAAACTTTTGGAGAGGACTATTTTGGCTTTTAAAGGTCAAGATCAACCTCTCATTCGCTTATTATCGTCAAACTGACGATCAAACAGAACGAGTGAATCAGATCTTGGAACAATATCTTCATTGTAGTATAAATTATCAATAAGATGATTAGACAGACTTTCTACCATTGGCTGAGGTTGCATACAATAACTCTAAAAATTCTTCAACAAAGAAAACTCCATTCTTTTCAAACTATGGATACCACCTTAGAGCATATCCATTCCAAATTGAAGATGTGAAAAGCCCTGCTGCAAAAAGTCAAGCTACCTATTTAAAAACCATCCATGAAGAATTGAAATTTCAATTACAAATAGTCTAAGATCGATATAAAGACTGTGCAAACATTCATCGCAAGAACAAACCAAATTTTAAAGTAAGAGATTGTGTTTGGTTACTTTGACAAAATATATAAATAAATTGACCATCACAAAAATTAGACTATCAAAAACTTGGACCTTTTATAATTCTACACCAAGTAAATCCAGTAAGTTTTTATTTGAAACTATCAAATAGTATACACATTCATCGAGTCTTTTATGTCTTGCTTTTAGAAACCTATTATAAATCAAATATTGTTGAAAGAACTATTCTACTACCAACTCCAGTTGAAATCAATCAAGAGATTAAATACGAGGTGGATGAAATATTGAATTCACGTATAAAACATAGACGATTGGAATATTTCATCTATTGGAAGGGCTATGGAATTAGCGAAAGAATATGAGAATCCTCAGATAGCTTTAAGAATGTACCTAAGAAGGTTTGCCAATTCCATCAACAATATCCTAAAAAACCTAGATTCAATGGTCATTGAAGATTTCGTGGACAATAACATCTCTTGGCTTTTAAATGACGCTTTCTATCAACAACAAAAGACCAATATAAAAAAGAGAGAGCCACGACAAGACTTGCACTTGTATTTTCTTTGGATAAAATAGATCTTACTAGAAGCTTATTAATTATCATGTCAAATCTTTGTGTTTCAAGGCAATTGTAGGAACAAGAATCAGAAGACTCTTCTGTCATACAAGCGGTTGGGGAATCATTGCAACTTTCACAATCTGCTAGGTTTGAAGAACATGGACAAGATGAAGAAGGAGTATCCCAACATCAAGTAAGGCTACGCTTGGAGTCTTTAAAAATACAGCCTCATCATAAAAATCTTGATTCAAATGCCCGAACTTTGGTAATATTCCTCGAAGTTGGAAGGGTGATTCCAGGTAGATCAGAAATTATGTTTGGAAGATGTTTTGAAGATTGCAACAAAGAGGAAATTCTTGGATGGAATATTGGCCTAACAGAGGTTATATCTGGAGGTCATTGATGCCATCTTGTTGAACCAATAACCAATGAACAAAAGACGGAATATGTTACTTTTCTACTCCAACAAATTCTAGAATTTTTATGCATGTGATTTGATCATCAAATTGCTTCGACTTCTCGTGAAATTTGTTGCTAGAAGAGAAGGTGATATCACGGACATACTTTAAGCCACTACTAGAACTTTTTGTAGTCTTCTAAAATCTTCTATAGCTTTTTAGAATCTTCTAGAATCTTCTAGAATCCTTTTTAGTCTTTGAAAATCTTCTAGAATCCTCCTCAATCTTCCAGGATCTCCTGTAAATTTTTTAGAATCTTCCAAAATCTTCCTCAAACTTCTAGAATATTCTAAGATATTCTTAGGATCTTCTAAAATCTTCTTCAACCTTCCAAGACCTCCCGTAGATTTTTTAGAATCTTCTAGAATCTTCCTCAAGCTTTTAGAATATTCTAAGATACTTTTAGAAGGTCCAATAGGACATAAGGCCTCATAGTATAAATAAGAGGCAAGATTGAGGAGCATCTCAGTCTTGCCAACACACGTCTTGGAGTAATCCAGAGTGTTGCTTTGTTCTTGATATTAATCCAATTTCTTATTCTCCATCTAGTTCTTTGTTCTTGAAGTTATTCTGGTTTTGAATTCTTCTCCTTAATTCTTTGCTAATTTACTATCTTGCATCCCTGACATTACCAACTAACAAAAACATAATGTTTATGAAACATATATATATATATATATATATATATATATAATTATGCTTATAAAAATAAAATGATTCAAATTTAGAAGATAATAATTAATTTTAATTTTGTATAATTGATTAATAATAAGCTTCATTTTGGTAATCAAAGTAATTTAAATAATGATACAATTATTTTTTAATTTTTATGTTATTAGCAAGTTTAAACTCCTAAATATGAAACTCCTAATTTTTAGTTTTTCAATTCACACATAGAATAGAAACAATTTTACTAATTAAATCTAAAACAATCACTTTACAAACATTTGTAAGATTAGAAATTAGAATCAAAGAAATCTTTAAAAGTTTGATTAAATCAAATAAATCAAATAAATCAATTAAATTTCTATTATTAAAATTTCCATCTTAAATTGAAAAAACACTTCACAAAATTTGTAAATCACATAACAAAATTTTCTTAATTTTGAATGCAGAAAATTAAAAGTAGTTAGTGATACTGTATACAAGTACTTAAATAATAAATACAAGAATTAAAACCATTTACTATAAAAAAAAATAGAAAAAATCATAAAAATAAAGTAAATCTATGTCAATATATATATCTATATATATATTTCAATAAGTAATTTAATAAAAAATAAAAACCCCCAGAAAATGGTGAAACGAGTCACTACTGCCCTGAGGCTTGTCTCCTGGTTGCAGGTCAATTGTGATTCAAGTTGTTACTGAATTGGGGGTCGAGCCCAGATGGGAGTATGCCAGCACATTGCAAATTCCAGCTGAAGAATTTCTAGTCGCACAGTTCCCATTATATGCAATCGCTGCCACCACTGGCCTCCCCTCCCTCCTCATCCATCCCCTTTCACACTTGCTTCCACCCCCTCGACCGATCCCCATTCACACTTGATTGTTCTCTTGTAGATCCTTCGCCGTTCACACTTGATTCCAATTGCGTCAATCCATCTCCATTCACACTAGTTTCCAATCCTGTCGGTTGATCCCCATTCTTACTTGCTTCAAACCCACCACTATTCTTAGTTGTCTTTAATTGTCCAACAAGATATTTCTAGAATATTTACTGATGGCTGCCACCACTTGCCTCCGTCGATCCCCTTTCACACTTGGTTCCAATCCCGTCTATCTATCCTCATTCACACTTGCTTCCAACACTGTCGATCCTAATTCACACACTCTTCCACTCACCCAGTGGACATGGGAACCGCTCTACCCACCCCATTTTGTATCCTGGAGATATCCATCATGTGGGTGAGGTAGGGCATTTTTGTGGCACATTAGTTTTCCTCATTACTTAATTATTTTTTTTCAAAAAAAAAATTCGTTCAAATATTATAACATTATTATTCTTTTGAGACAATAATATTCAAAAAGTAATTGACATTAATAGTAAAGACCACAATACAACTAATTTCTTTTCTTTTCTCTTGATTATTCTATATATGATTGATTTCATTCATGAACTCAAAATAAATGAGTTCCTTTTCATCAAATATATATTTTTTATTTATTTATTTAGTTATGAAGTCTTTGACAATGTATGTCTTTGCGTAGAATAATGTCTTTTCACATGACTACATTTTATTTTTTACGACCTTCTTCAGATCTAATCTACCTTGTTTCAACATCAATATTTAGATTTCCTATAAAATTTATATATTTATTATGTCTGTTCTGCACCTTAAAAGATTTGACACTCTTTGACGAGTTGTGCTAAAAAAATATGCAATTCATCACCATTCCAGGAGTGAAAAGGTGCGAAGAAGCGTTTGGATTTACACAAAGCCCCTACAAACTTTCCATGTGAGGAAATAGCGGATCATGACAAGCTAAGCATGACTCACAAGGAATGGCTGTAGACATGAACTGCTTGTAATGGGCCTGTCTTCGGAAGGCTAATTTTACAACAAAAGTGTGTCCGGGACTTTGGAACATCATGTGCACAGAACATTTGAAACCAATGCAGAATGGACAGCCGTTTGCTCCTCCTCGTGGCACGCTCATGGAATCCTCGAAGCAAATGTAGGATCCACACCCACACCTATCAATCATCCTATTCCACGCCGCACATTCGGCCCCACGCCTCTGTTTCTCTGGTGCCATTCGCCATTCGCACCAGAGAAACGACCTTTTCTCGCATTTTTGTGTCGCCCTCGCTGCGGTCTTCAGTGTTTCAAGAGTAGGTTGAGTCTGTTTGCTTTGCTTGCGCCTGCATGCAACCTATACAGATTCGACGTAATGGCGGCTGATCTCCGATAGGTGCTGGAGCAGAACTTATGGTGGTAGCCGTGCGACTGCGATTATCTGTTATAGGATCGTGGGTGTTTTTGCGGGGATTGAAATATTTGTGTTGCCCACATTCAGCCGCTTGAGATTTCCCTGTGCACGATTCTTCTTTTTGGCTCGGGATTGCTCATCATGATGCCTGTTTGCAGATTTTCTCCTTTTCCACCGGGCAGGGCTCATCGGGTTGGAGTACAGAACTTCCCAGCTGCAGGCTGACCGTGGAAATCCTCCTTAGCAGCACTCTGCATATCATGGCTATTCGAGAGGAGCTCCGGCAGTCACTTCCAGATTTCGGTGAGACCCTTCTCAAAGCAAATGCAATTTGAGGCACTACAAACTTTATGCTGATCTTGCCACGTTGTTGCTAGGCAGACTGCGAAGAGCAAGGCCAACCGTACGTTTCAGGTTATCCGCCTTCCAGCGATTTCGACGGAAGCGATGTTTTGCACGATCCACAGCCGACGAAGGCAAAAGCCAGCTTCTAGGGGCTTTGAGGACTGCTCTATCATCGCTTGCGAATTCGTGGATCCTGGGCGTAAACAGTATAAATGCCACCAAGTGCATGTCATTCACTCAGAAAATTTTGGTGAAACAGAACACAATTGGCAGGTTATGGGTATAATTTACATCTATGTAGTTTAAAATGGACAATATACAATGTAGAATTTCAACATTACTCCTCCACAATGTGGTCACATTGTAATCCTCTGTGATTCATTCTTCTCAGCTGGTTAAAGAGATTTTTTTGCTAGATTCGTTGGTCAAAAAGCTCTTCTGTTTGCGACCTCTGCCTTCGCACTTGTCTCATGAATGTGTGTACGTCCACATAGCCATAAAGCCATAAAGCCATAAACCCTAAAGCCATCCTCTTCTCGGTGGAATCCCCCATCACTGCCAGAGTTGTGGGAAGTGGGAGTTGAAACTGCGCAACACAAGCGCTCGGTGTCCAGTCGAAGAGGGATCAGTTGTTGCCTGAGTCGCACTGCCACTAGTCCTCACCACCAAGGCTTCAACAAATGAACCCCAAAACCAACAAAAGTTCTAAACACAACCACCCAGGGAATTCACGTCAACATGTACGTGCTGGAGAGACAACTTGTGGAATGCTGGGGTGGCTTTTGCTAACGCCACATGTGAGAGGGTCTCACATGATGCAGACCGATGGATACGTGGCGAGGCCATGCCTAATTAAATCTCCAGTGCGTTGATATGCGCAGGCACCGTCACAAAATAACAGAGAATTCAGCCTTTTCATATTAAGGACCCTGTCGATTAGCAACTAGCATTAAGAGCGGCCGAACTAATCAAAAAGTGGTTCCCTGCTACTGAATGTGACGCTGATATGCACTGACAGTTTCCGATACAGCAAAGAGGCACTAGCAGTATCTGATCCCGGAATCAATGCTCGAATCAATGCTCGACCCATGAAAAAGCTGTTCATAAATTTGCCAGAGGGCTAATTTTCCGAGCAGGTTATACGACTAAGAAGACAAAACTTTCATCTGCGTATGTTTAACATCTCCTTCGCTTCTAATTCTTCTTTTACAAGGTCATCACTTGCATATTTGCTCAACAGCTCCTGCTTCTTCTTTTCTACAATCATACGCTCAATTTCTTTCTCATCTGGAAGGGGTACGTGGGCAACAAACTCAAACCGCTTGGGACGCCTCTCTTGCTCATCTTCGTCAACATCATCTTCCAAATCGCTGTCTTCTCTGCCATTTGCCTCAGGTCTCATAACAACGACCTACAGCCATGATATTCCGATACGACGATTACTAAAAGGACAAGGATTATCAGCACAACGTGTATCAAAAAATGGAACCCAACGCACTACTAAGAAATACACGCCAATCAAATTAAGCAAACGCACATAGCCACCAAAAATCATTCGGGCAATACTGAGAAAATAAAAGCATAACCACCACCTACACACACACTAACTGAAACCAGTAGAGACTACATTCAAGACATTTGCAGCACATCTGTGCTGCTGATTGATAATCATACCTCCTTGACACCCTTGCGGGCTTCAGCTTTTACGGCTTCTATTCTTTCCCATTCCTCAATAGCCTTGGCCCGCATGTCCTTCTCTGCATCTCGCTCTAGCTTCTCAAGAACTCCGTCCTCGTCGTCACGAAATCCATAATAGTCCATGTCAATACGTTTATATATTTCATACCGATTCCGTTTCTTCTTGATTTCCGTTGGAAGTTCGAAAAGCTCCTTCACTCCTGGCAACTGTTTGGCTGCCCCGAAATACTTGTAGCCCATGCCTTTTCCACTAGCTGCATCCACCTACAGACATTGCCCAGTAATTTAGACAAACGTGACATAACTACCTAAACTCCCTCAAAATGCACAGGACACACATCAAACAAGGAATTCCGAGTCAACACTCAAAACAAGGTTGCAACTGTTGCTGCATATGTGTGCAGTCGCCAATTTATCGAATGCAATAATTAGGCAATGTGAAGAAACACAAACTCAATGACACCTACACATCGCTACATAAAACTAGTGATGCAAACATCATCCTCTGACCTCTTTGCCGTTCTCGTCAGTGATTTTCGGAGCAGTTTTGGCATAATTAGGTCCTCCAAGCTCCAATATCCTTGCCTCCCAGTGCCCTTTCTCACGAATCAGTTTATTGATTTCGTCATTTAAATCTCTAATACGGTGCTCTCCGAGCCCCGGGTTCTGAATATCCATAACCTTGCGACCGATTTCACGAATAATCTGTTGCCTCCATTTATCAGCGTCTGCAAGATCACGGCACTCCGACGCAAGAAAAGGGCGCTTCTCCTTAGGCTTTTTCTTCTCATCATTCTTGGCCGCCAAAAACCTACTCAGCATAGACTGCGCTTTCTCTTCATTCCGAGCCATGTTGCAACCCCCGAGTGTAACTTACCCTAAACTAGTTGCAAACAACCTCGACAAAGTATTCAATCCTGAGAAAGGCCACACAAATACACGCTACAGCACACAGCTTCCGCCAAAAAACGGACTTCTAAGTATCTAGCTGATGTTAGCGTGCCTTTCACCATGCCCGAGTTCCACAGAACATAACGAGCAGACACTGTTCATGTGTAATATGTTCCATATTCCAGAACCGGACTTTTCAAGATCTCAAAATTAGGTCCAAACTTTTGAGGATCTCGAAAATTATGCCCCAGAACCGGACTTATAGCACGGGATTTCATCCATTCGCGGTACTAGTCTCTGTTCTGCCCGGCCCACTACCACAAGGCAGCGGGCGGGCAGCGGGCTCAGTAGAATCCAGATTAGTATAAATAATGTAAGATTAGAAGTCCAGGTCAGCAGATGGGAAGGCTGATGCGAGTGGCAGTGAACCCAGGCGTCGGCAATTCCGAACTATTTAATGGCTTCTCCATAGCCTCTAGTCCTCATCCTCACGGGCGGGTATTTTCTAAAATATTTTTAAAAATAAAATTAAGAAAGTGAGACTGAAAGTTTAAAACCCACAAAAACACGAAAGAAAATAGATTCTTTAATACAAATAATTTAACACACAAATAATGCCTTGAAAAATAATTTATTTAATGAATCGACTTTTATAAGATTCTACCAAAAATATTTTAAAGAAGAATTATTTCTGTGTAAGTATTTATGATACTGAAATTTTAATTTGAAAAACCTAAGACTTGTGATAGAGCAAGAATTATTTTATTTAGCTTCAAAGAAATTCTTATACAATCCATGTATGTAATCTAAAAAAAAGCAAACAAAAAAAGAAAAAATACAATTAACAAATCTCTAATATTTACATAACTTATGCTTAAAATTAAAAATAAGTAACTTTGAAAAACTTCAAAATATTCTTTGAGTTTTTTTATGATTTGTCCTACAACCTATAGAACACTTGTAGTAATTTAGTGTTAGATCCTATTATAAAAACTACTTAACCACGAGATTTTCAAGAAATAAATAATCTTTAAATTTTGTTATATTTATTTGTAAACTACCAGTACTTTTTCTTGTTTCAATTTATTATTTTTTTCTACATCTTCCTCTATTAGACTAAAAAAATGTAAAATACACTATATATATATATATATATATATATATGTCTTGTTTCTAACTGCTTTTTATAATTTAATAAATAAATTTTACTTCTGTTTTATTTTTAAATTAAATTATAAATAAAAAATTATAACTTTTATTATTATTTATAGATTGGTTAATATGATTTGGATTTTTTTTTAATTTAAATAATAATCTACTACAAATATTCTTGTTTTTTTATTTAATAATAAAAAATTAATATTTTACTTGTAAATAAAATACATAAATAATACAAATACAAAGGTATAAAAGATTATCAAATAAAATGTTATTAGTTATAACTTGTTTATTCCTTGTTTTTGCCAAACAGGCATACAATTTATGATTTGAACATGACATTGTCTTGTTCAAAAGATGACAATTGTGAATACATGGTATTTAATTTGGTTGTAAAAAAAGTTTTATAATATTTATTAGTGTGTGTATATATATAGGATCTTCCATTCATTAATATTAATCTAATTTCAATTTACATGAATACTTTGTACCAAAACTGAATGCACATGGGATCTTATGATGGTGATGATGATGATGATTATTATTATTATTATTTTAAATTTATCATGTATCCTTAAAAATTTAGAAAAAATGCTGTTAAAAACATCATGAGACTCCACTGAAAGCATAATGCCATTAAATTTTTTTTCATATATTTACAGATACTGAAATAAATAAATATCAACAAACTAATTTTTGCTTATTGAAGGAATAGCTGTATTGATTCCAAGAAAACCAAAAAATACTTACTAAATAAAAAATTGAGTCACTTTAAAAAAAACTTTAATCAAGATCTAGTGATATTTACATATGATAGAACTATTATAAAATAGTCATATGCATTGTGTTTCAAGTGCCCATAAAGGCAATATTCACAAAAGCTTTCTGTGAGTGATTCTATTTGATTACCCTACTCCACAAACAACACATCCTCCAAGAATTATCCAAATGCAAATTCCTCCAAGATTTGAACTTTCTGGCTCCATGAACAACACATCATCTAAGAATTTGTCCAAATGCAAGGTCCTTCAAGACAATCGCTAAACTTCCCGTTTTTTGATGGTGACCTTGATGATATTATCTGACCTGAAACTTGCACAGTTTTCTATGCATGGATCGCTCATTTTCACCATGTTCTGGAAGATTGCTGTGGCTTGTGATCGATACATGGTGATGAAGTGGAGAAGAGGACTGGGTCATGAGCAAAATTGGGTCCACAGAGCTGTGCCATGACTGCTCTTCCACTCGCCATTACTGTCAGATCTGTTTCACATGTCTTGTGCACTCGTTTGTTTCTGTTGCCATAATCTGCACTGGATGTATCCATTGTTGTGTTTGACGGAGCGATATGGTTAGGGTTGCGTTATGTCTGAGTATTGGATCTCTCGATGTTTGATGATGTTGGCACTATTGCAGCCTGATTCCCTGTTTCCGGATCGACACCCAGGCTGTCTTTCTGGCTGACTGCGTTGGATTGTGTATTGGCTTGGCCTCCATCGTTCTCGTTGTACCAGGCGTTCGAATTCGCTATTTCCCGACTTTCTTATCATGTTAGCATCGCATGTCCTCAATGGTTCCCGCTTGATTCCAGGGACAGCTGCAGTTCAGCGTGTGCACTCCCTCGTCTCTCTGTAGAGCAGAGGAATGTAGTCTGCTACTGGCTCTGTTCCATGGTCTGTCACACAAAAAACGTGACCTATCGGCTCGTGATTATTGTGGTGCACGCCGCTGGGCATGGCATGTTAAGCAGATTATGACAACGCCTGAGGTTCGTACAGGGGCAGAGCTGTAGCATTTTGTTTTGTTTTGTTTTTATCAGATGCGTATATTATGCGTAGTTGGAGCTCGGATTGCTCAATGTGGTCTTCTTTACAGACAGGACTTCGATGATTGATGCACTATCCAGACTACTCCTAACAAGCGATTACATCGCGACATGCTTACAAGACTTTGCGACGGTTTGGAAACTAAGATTAAATGACAAAAAGAAGGAAAGAAAGAAAAGAGTCTCCAAATGCCATGCTGAACCTCCGCAGTTAAAATTATCAAGAACCATAGTTGAAAACAGACCACAAAGAACGCGGTGAGCCTTCATCGAGCGAACGAAGTTGTCATTGATTGTGGGACGTGTAGACTATGCGGAGCACAAAGAGCGTACAGCAGCAGAGAGTCCGCTCCTGAGGAGTAGCCTCGCGAGCGAAGTCAACAAGCAACCAACTCCTCGCGCTTCAACGCACATCGAGACACGTGAGCACGCAACCTCAAATATCTTTGCGAACAATCATAAGGCTCATGGTGACGAAGCCCCATCCACACAGCACGCACCCCAGCGATCTCCTTTCAGAGATCACCCGGTGAGGCATGAGCAGAGGAATATCGTTGTGAAGCAACCAGCTAAGCCAGAGCGAAACGGTAACGTCGAGACACCGGCGTTAAGATTGAAAACTATGCGAAATCATTTGCACGTCAAACTAAGAGGACGAGCATCAGAAAGCCTTTGCTTGGGGACAAGTAACATCCACAGTCGCCGTTAACGCATCCCGACATAACCACTTCACCATGACCACGACTAGAGCAACAACCGCTGCCTTGGATTGGGGAAGGCAAAGTTATAAGCAAGGAGGTGAGGTTTAGGGTTTGGCAGGGTTTGGCCGCTGGGGCATGTGGAACCAATAATGATTCAGTGACTAAGGAATATTCTTCAATTAAATCAGATAGTAAGTATACTTAGGATTCTCCACAACTGAGTTCATGATGCAGGAGTTTGCAGATTGAAGGTGGATGGACAATTTTATGTTGCACAAATCGACTATTTTCGAAATGTGTATCAGGATCCACAATCCTGCATTGGTAAGCAGTGAATGCAACACAAAGAACTCATAACTGTTGAGGCTCGGGTGTGTGCCACTGCGTTATCCTGGTCAGAGTTATTTTTTTATTTTTTTATGTTGTTGTTGTTGCTGCTGCAGCTAGCTCTATATGAGTCTTGTTTTGAGAGTGCTTTGTTTGCTCTGCAAATGAGGAACTGAAGGATGTTATTAGGTGACCAAGTGGGCTAAAATCGCCCAAAGTAATACTTGATTTTAATCACTTGTGAAGTGTAGATAGAACCCAGTTTCATTTATTTGTGAGATCTTCTGTCATTCCTCACCCCAAAGGTAACTATCAACGATTCACCAATGCTAACGTTATGTTTGTACATGAAGTTTGAATTAAAAATATGATGGATAAGATAGTGGTGGAAAGGATTCACAATTTTAAAAAATAAGTCTATTTTCAAACTTCTTTTGATAAATAGTAGTACATAAAATATAAAAATATAATAAAATACATTGATAAAATATGATTCAATCATTTTTTGTTAATAATTTTTGTTACAAAATCTATTCATTATTTTCTTAACTGTAAATTAATAAACAATGGTAAAATTCATTCACTTTTAATAATTTCAATTTATAAGTATTATTATGTTTATTAATTTTTTTAATATACAAGTCTATAAAATTATATATATATATATATATATATATATATATATTAACATATAAAAATAATATTTATAATGAGCTTTATTAAAATTATTTTTTAATTAAATCATAAATTATTTTATTAAATATTTTATATGTCTTTTTAAAAATTATGCATATCTATTAATAATATTTCAATAAAAATTATAGTATAGATTCATATTTTAATCTCATATGTTTATTTATTTATTTATCTTAAATAAAATAAAATAATAAAAAGAATCTTAAATTCTAATCATTTACTTAAACCACAAGTAACAAAATGGATTGCATATGTCTTACTTCTAAAATATTTTTATATCCAAAGGAAATTTAAATACAACACAAGTTCAATATAATTTTTGGATAAAAATATTTCTTGTGGATACTTAATTTTTTTGCCTATTCATGTAAAAAGTATATTACACAAAAGGATCCAAAATATAAAAAAACAACAACAACAAAAAAAAAAAAAAAAAAAAAAAAACCTTCTATTGCACTTCTAATATTTGATATTACAAAACTTTTTTCAAAAATTTTATAGGTCTTACAATTTATATAGACCAAATCAATTCTTTATACAAAATGAGCATTCTAGAAATAATAGATCTAATTCTATTACAATTTGGAGTAAATATTTACATAATATAGTTGCAAATAACTTCTATTTAAATTTTTTGAATTCTCTCTCTCTTTCTCTCTCTTCTTCTAATACAATTATACAACAATAATAGAGTTCTTTAACAATGTCTCTCTATAACATAAGATGTATCAAGGTACTACAATTAATTGTAGATTTGAATAAATATAAACAAATACTACTATGCTAGGGTGAATCTAAATTACTATATATTTGAGAATATATTTTTATTTTATTGTAAGCAATATAATTTATAAAAAGAAATATATTCATATAGGTGGCAATGAGATAAAGAAAGCACATTCTAATAGCACCACCATTTTTTGATAACAAGAAAAATCTTCAACAAATACTAAAGCAAGTTAGTAGCAAATTTAAGTTAGTAAAAATTATTATAAATTTAGATAAATTTCTTATAATCTATAATAAAAAAATTAAAATAATGGACAAAATTTCTTTTATGGTATGATTTGCAATATTATTAAATTTTTATTCAATAATGAAGTAGTCAAATCATACAAATATGATACTAGGATAAAATAATATATTAATTATTATAAAAAAAGAAATTATAGTAATATATTTTGTAGATGAAAAAGTAATTTTTTAAAATTTTGATAAATGATTAAAGACAATTTAAAGATGTATAGAAGATACAATTAAAAAATATATAAATTTATATTAGGATTTATTTATATTATAGTAATAATATAAATAAAAAATTTAAGATTTCCAATGTATATCTTCTATAGATCTAAATGTAAAACATCTTAGACCTTATTTAAAAAAACTCTTGTATTTGAAATTACAAGAGTTTTTTTTAAACAAGGTATTCCAAATACAAGAGTTTTTTTTTAAAATAAGATAACATGAATTGATAAACTCTTATATTTGAATTACATAATAAAATAATAGCCAAATTATATTAAATTAGTCTATGTTGTACTAAAAATGCATAGAACCTAATCAAAGGACTATATTAGTAATTATTCAATTTAAAATTCTATTATCCTAGTAAATTAAATATAAACATTAAAAAAAAGATAGAGACATCTTCTCATAAGTCTATTCTATGAATTTTGTATAAGATAGCAAATTGATACTTTGAAAGCCAATAGATATTATTAGCCTTTAATTGTGGTATAAATAAAGAACTTGTTTTATTTGATTTTTAAAATATATTTAAGTTTTTTTTCAAAGAAAATCTTTTTATTTATAGTTTAATCAATCTTCCAAATTCTTATCTTATATTCTAACTACATTTGTGGTAAAATAAGACTAAATAAAAATGATTTGCTTAACAACAATTTGAAGCTTAAATTAAGATCTAATGGTGTGGAATATGGAAATCAGCTTGTATTTGAAGTGCTTTATCTTTTTCTCTTCTTCTACTTTACCTTGAGCTTTCTTAAGATAAATATAGATTATCATCTATGTTCACCATTAAATCATCGTACCACATGGTTTTTTGATATAATTGCTAATGAAAACTCTAATAAGTAAATCTGATAAGCGGCATTTTAGTCTTGACCAAAGGATTACTGCGCATGATTCCATCCAAGATGATGCTTTCGCTCTTTATGCCCATCCGACGGAGATGTTGAAGGTCTCAAACAGAGATACTTTGTCCTTCAAAAGGTCGTTTTTTGCATCTTTTTATGTGATATACTTCCTTCAATTGTTCTAGTATATCAATTTCTGTTTGGAATTAGATATGTTGTTACTTTTGGTCTTGAGACATGAATTGCGTTTGCTATAGCACTCTCCTTGTTATTCCCTATCTGTAATGCTAGTGCTTAATTTTTAAATTTCAGCTGCAATACATCTACACTGTTGCAGTTTTTGGTGTCATTGTTAAAAACAGTTCTTCAAGTTGAATGTGTGTGAACATAAGGCGATTGCTTCACCGCCTGGCAATTTAACTCATGGCCTTGTTGTTGAAGAGAGTGAAAAACACACACCGAGCTTAAATAGATTAAATAATATTATATTCTTTAATAATACTACAAGGCTATCTCCTTTTGTAGGGTAAGGAGAAATAACCTTTCAAGTATAAGGTAGCTTTTCACTCAAACGTTTCCCAACATTGACAATTCTTCAATATATTTTAGATTTAAATCTACTTATTAAATATGAATATTCCTAACACCCCTCCTAATTTAAATTTATATACTACCCTCCTCTCTCCTTCCCCCGGATTTAAATACTAACGTTGTAAGCCTCAGAGTTTGACACAATAATTGTGCTTATCCTTAGGAAGACTTTTAATTAATATGTTAGCAACAATTTCTTGAGTAGAACAATAATTCATTTGTACTTGCTCAGCTTGGACTAGTTCGTGAACAAAATGTATTTGTATATCAATATGTTTGCTTCTATCATGGAATTTAGGATTTTCAGTTAACTTAATGGCACTTTGATTGTCACAATATATAGTAGTAGGAAAAGTTTGAGGATGGGACAAACTGGATAGCAAATGTCGAAGCCAAATTGCCTCTGTAGATGATTTTGATAAAGACATACATTCACTTTTTGTAGAGAAAAGAGCTAATGATCTTTGTTTGCGACTAGTCCAGGTAAGTACACAGTTATTAAAGAAATAGCAATAGCCTGATGTAGACCTGCAAGTGTCCATATAACTTGCCCAATCAGCATCAAAATATCCAATAAGCTTAAAAGTAGAAGGAGACTTCTTATAAATGAGGCCAACATTTGATATTCCTTTAAGATATCGCAAAATTCTTTTAGCTGCAAGCCAATGACTAATCCGTGGATTAGATAAGTATTGAGCAATTGTACTAGTAGCAAACAAAATGTCAAGTCAAGTATAAATTGATATATATATTGAATACAAACAACTAATGTTTTATAAAAAATATTTTTCATTTTTATGACATCTGCCTCTGTTTGAGTGCAATCATCTTTACTAAACTTTTGTCCGGGTTCTAAAAGTGTTGACCCAGGGTTATAAGACTCAAGTTTAAATTTGCAAGTATTGATAATATATATCATTTTTGAAAAATCTTTATAAATCTTGCTTGTTGGTCATAAATAACTTCCAAACCTAGGATAGTAGTATTAGTAAAAGAACCTAAATCAGTTATTTTAAATTTAGAAGATAAAGTAGTTTTGACTTGTTGGAGAAGACCAGTGGTATCATTAGTGATTCATAGTGATTCATAAGGTGTCATCAATATAAACTACCAAGATGACAAATTTATTTTATTTTGATTTAATGTAAATATTAGTATTAGCGATATTCTTAGTAAAATCAATGGATTGTAAAAATAAATCAAGTCAGAGATACTAAGCTTTGAGACCATAAAGTAATCTATTTAATTTATATATCAAATTAGAGTTTGGTGAAACTTAAAGATCCGGTGGTAATATCACATAGAATTCTTCTTGAAGAATTTCACTTAAAAAGGCTATACAAACATCTATTTGATGAATATCTAAACCAAAATTTACAGCATAGCAAAAGGATTTGTAGTGAAGAAGCTTTAAGAATAGGTGAAAAAGTATCATAGTAATCAACTCCTTATTGTGAAAAACCTTGAGCAACCAATCTAGCTTTTTTTTTTAATAATTTTGTTATGTAGACCATATTTGGTTTTGAAAATCCATTTGCATCCTATAGTTTGAGAATTGGAAGGTAGAGAATATAACATCCAAGTATTACTCTTATATAAAGAGTCTATAGCAGCTTTCCAAACCTTGAGAGCTTTGTAAAGTTTCTTCATATATTTGAGGATCAGATGACAAATGATCATAAAACTTTAAAAAAGATTTAGAATCAAAATTTGATTGAGATATTTGTTGTAAAGCATATGTTTTCCATGACGATGTCTTTTTCCCAGAGTGTTTATGACCTTCTATTGTCTTAATTAGTCGTTGATGAGATTTCTTGTTTATTTAGGTCTAATATTTATATTACTACGAGGTGAAAACTGATTGGAACTTGGAATGTGAGGTAATTCTTCTTCTACTAATTGAAGATTAAGAAATGAAGAAATATTTGTTTTTAGAGTTGTTGTCAATATTTGGTGAAGGTATTTCTTGAGAAGGTGTAGATGGTTTAGATGGCTCTGGACTTAAATTTGGAGGATTTTGAAATTGAACCTATTGAAGTATAGATGTAAGCTACGGTTGATTTAGAATAGGCACTTGTAATTGAATTAATAAGAAATTATTAAAATTAAGACTTTATCTAAAAAATTATGGTGTTAAGACAAGTTCATCATTAGAATTATAGTTGATCTTAATATAATCTTCTTTAAATTGTGTAAGATTTCTAAAGTGATCCTCTCAAAAAATAACATTTTTAGAAATAATAATAGACTTGTTTTGTTTTGCTTGTAATCTATATCCTTTTATACCTCTGGCATAACCAAGAAATCAACATTCAATACTTTTATTGGACATGGTTGATTTTTGTTGGGTTTCAGGAGTAACTAAAGCATAAGCTTTACATCCAGAGGCTCATAAATGTGCTACACTAGGTAATCTACCAGTCCAAAATTCATAGGATATTTTTGCTATGTATAGTTTTTATAGATTGTCTATTTTGGAAATAAGTGGCAATGAGTAAAGCTTCTCCCTAATATGATTTAGGAAAATTAGAATGATGTAATAAACTTAATACAGGTTCAAATAATGTTCTATTTTTTCTTTCCTATACTCCATTTTGCTCAAGAGTACAAGGAATAGTAAATTCTCTTTGTATGCCATTATCTCAACAAAATGAGTTAAATTTATTGGAGATATATTCACCACTCCCATCAGTTCTTAAAACCTTTATTGTCCTTCCAATGTATTTTTTATATTCATTGAATTTAGCAAATGCTTGAGACTTGAGTTTTAATAAATATACCATGATATAACGGCTAAAATTATCTATAAAAAGTGATGAAGTATTGAAATCCACCATGAGTGGAATTTAATTGCCTTTTAATATCAAAATGAACTAAATCAAGTAAATTTGAAGGACTTGATTTTGACTTCTTTGGAAATTGAATCTTATGTTGTTTTTCTATAACACAAGATTTACAAAATAGAATCTTTATAATATTTGTAAGATTAATACCTTTAACCATTTGAAAACTAATGAGTTCTTTTAAACGATTAAAACTAATATGTCTTAGGCATTGATGCCAAGTTAATGTAAAATCTTAACGTTGCCTTTGGACTTGTGTGAGATTGGTTATGACTTTGAATTGGTGATTGATCATGATAACATATAGATTTGTCTAAAATATGCAAATCTTATTTTAGATTATATGTGGCAATCAAATGATTATATGAGTTATATAGGTATGCTTTTGTACCTTCTAAACAAAACTTGCCTCCAGCTTGAGCAAGTTGTTTAACAGAAAATAAATTATACTATAAGTTGGATACATGAAGGACATTACGAATGAGTTTCTCTGACCTATTTTGAAGTGTTATATTAATTGATTTCATGCCATGAATTGCATGCTTTAAGACATCAATTGTATATGCATACTATCCAAGTGCAATAGTGCTATAATCTATGAAGTCAGATTCTTTATGAGCCATATGTTTGGTGGTCCCAAAATCTGCAATCCAAATGTCGTTTGTCCCTACTTAGATATTTAAGGTAGCAATATATAGAAACTATTTGTTAGTTATTAAATTGTTACAAACAATGCCATTTTTTTCATCGAAAATTTGTTTATGACAATCTTTTATTACATGATTAGATTTGCCATAATAAAAACATACTTTTGAAAAAGTATTAATTTTTTTTTGACCATTTGCTTTATTAAAGGTATTATAATTATTAAAATAAAAATTTGAAGGACCTTTGTTATTATTAAATCCAAATCAAGGTTTATTAAATGGTCTATTTATAGGATAATTTATATTTCAAAAATTAGAATCTTGATTTTGCCAAGGTTTCTTTTGAAAGGCTAAGGCTAAAGATGAATTATTAGATGATGATGAATTATTAAACTCATTATCTAAATTCTTAAGCATCATATCTTCCTAGAATAAATATGCAATTATATTTTGTAGAATAAGAGTCTGACCTCAAATTAATATTAAAAAGGTTTTGTAACTTTGTGGTATACTTTGCATCAAAGCAAGTACGCTATTTTCATCACTCATTGGAGATTCGGCTGCCAACAACTGGTCAAGAAGGCCTCTGAAAGTATGAATGTGCTTGATCATGCTTTCATTTTCTTTCATTTTGAGTGTTGTCAGACATTCCTTGAGATACATCCGAGTCACTAAATCATGGGCTTCAAAAAGTCGAATTAGTTCCTCCCAAGCATCTTTTGAGCTTGTTTTAGAACTTATATGAGACACTTGACTAACTTCTAAGCAGTTTGTTATTATTGTAAGAGCTTGAGTATCCCTGTCTGTCCAATTTTCTTTGCTTCCTGCTCTAGTTGCAGGAGTATGTCGGATAACACCACTTGGAGTTGCTGGTGGGGTTACAGGTTGCAATTCTGTTCCTTCTACAATTGATAGTAATTTTTTTGGTTTGAGGATTAATTTCATGTTGTGTTTCCACACATGAAAATAAGTACCATTAAACTTTGTGATATTTCTTAAATTAACTACGTTGAATTGAGACATTTCTTTTATTAATTTATTGAGTTTATCTGAATGATATATGATTAATGTAGAAAGAGAATCTTGATCCTCTTTTGAATAAGTTATTATTTGATTAATATATGCTTGGGGTGCATTGTGAATTCCATAGCTATTTAACTCAAATGTGTTTTCATTATTTATTTCCACAGTAACAACCTCAAAGTGAGGTTTTTCGTCTATAGTTTCCAATAAAGCAAAGACATCTTCATTGGCGCAATCCTGAAAAGGAACTTTAGTTTGGCACATAGTGAAGGTCAACTACCTTAAACATAAAGAAGCTCTGATACCATGTTGAAGGGAGTGAAAAACACACACCAAGCTTGAATGGATTAAATACTATTATATCCTCTAATAACACTACAGGACTATCTCCTTTTGTAGAGTAAGGAGAAACAACCTTTCAAGTACAAGGTAGCTTTTCACTCAAACGTTTCCCAACACTGACGATTCTTCAATATACTCTAGATTTAAATCTACCTATCAAATATAAATATTCCTAACACCTGTGTCATTGCTTGCTCAGATACTCGTCGCTATCATCCAAGTTCGATTTGGTAATGATTCAAACCGAGCTGGGTTTCGTCTCGAAAGGCAAGAAACAGAAGGTGGTATGGTGGAATCTCACGATTAAAAGAAGTCACTCATTTTTTCTTTCCCTTCGTGTAACACTGAAGTCTAATTCAGAATGTTTTGAGGTTGATGCAAAGTTTGCAGTAAGTAGAAGCATAATAAGTTATCAGGTGGGTGCATGGCATTGAATGGTTGGCATGCAGATTGATGCTACTTTCATCTCCAAGGAGCTTACAAAACGGTTCCTTAGCATTAGCAGCCTATTTATTACGTTTATGGGTGCATGCTTAACGGAGTTTTGGACATGAATACATCTATCGTTTGAACCGTCTGCGGCCATTCTGTGAAACTTAAACATTGCTCTGAGTTTGCTCATGTAGACGAGGCTCCTCTGGTGACAAATAATCTTTTGGCGATTGATGGAACCACTGCAGACATGCAAATTTGAGGCTGTCGAGGTTCTGAAGCTGATCCTAGTCGGGAATCCGTTAGCCGGATTGTTATAATCTCTTACCTGTTCCTGCACTAGCGCAGATTGCAACCGTTGAACGCAATCAGATAAGGTTGACTCTTTCGTTATATTTGTAGGTGTTCACAATCAATCAGAAGGTTTGCTTCGAGTACCACGGTACCTACTTCAAGTTCAACGTGGTCACGGTGCTAGTGGGGGGGGGGCATTCCGAAGGCAAAGGGAGCGTGGGTTTTCTGAGAGAAGATACCGTTTGGTAGTTTGAAACACCGGCTAATTCCGGCATCAAGGTCAGTCGTTGTGTATCATCCACTATCGTCTCAAAATGCCAAGGATAGGACGGCAGGTCTACAAGCTTTTTCAACTGCCAAGATTGCTTCTATTGATCTTTGTTCATTTATGCAATTACTTGTTTGGTTCCACACATTAACATGAATATCTGTGACCTGTTGGGTGAAGTCGGTAAACATTAGTGTGGTTTTTGTGGAATGCACTAATTGATCATTGGATATTCTTCTAAGACTGCTCCAAAGTTTTAATGTGGTGCGGAGACAAAGAGTTTGCTAAAACCTGAGCTGTCGTATCCTGCAAGTGCACATTCGACTGTTTTACTATTTAGATGCAACTACTGCTTTTCACTAACGGTCAGAGGTCACGAAGCTGTCTTTATATGGCTTTCTTACAAGGTGTGTCTGCTACACACAGATAGCTAATCAATAGCGGGGAAAAACCAGCACGGTGTTCCAAACCAAGAAGTTCAATTTGTAAAAGTTGAGAATCGGTGGATTCGATGGGGAGTTCCGCGACGTTTTTCGGCGAGCGTTTGCACCCAGGGTTTGCCCCACCTCATGTGATTTCCAAGTGAGTTGATGGCACGCCTTTGCTCATAGCGTTCCTTTTGTCTCAGTATCGTGACCTGTTCGCGGATTCCTTCAGCGTTTTTAAAGTTTCAGCAGCTTGCTTTTCACTACATGATTTCTGTGGCTTTGTGCTATCGAAGTATTGGTTGAGGTGATTACTACTACTGAAACGCGACTTCTCACTAAACTTTTCAGGTTGGAAATTCCTCGAGTCAAAGGAATCTTGCTTTTTGGTCCTCCCGGCACTGGAAAGACTCTAATTGCACGGAAGATTGGAAAGTTACGAACGGGCGCCCAAGTATCGTTCTCTTGTTGGTATTTGGAGTCATGCATGTTGCTCACACATGCAACCCATGTTTGAGTCCATCCTTTTTGTGAAGGAAAGGCGGGTTTGATGCGAAGATTATGTTCCGTTGCTGAATCGTAGTCCTTGTGACCACAGGTTGTTAGTGGCCCTGAGGTTCTGAGCTAGTTTGTTGGAGGATCCGAGTGGAATGTTCAAGACCTATTTGCGGATGCCGATGCTGAGCAAAAGTCGCGAGGTGATGTATCTGCTAGTGATTTATCTGTTGATATAATTGTGCGCGGGAGGGTTCAGCTTTTTAAGCTCCATGAATACGCCCAAATAAGCAGTGAGGAGTTCTTATGGTAATGATCCATCTTTTGTTGTGTTTCAGGTGATGAAAGTGATGTGCATATTATTATCTTCGACGAACTTGATGCTATATTCAATGGAAGGAACAGGTTAGCCGAGCAAATCAATTGCTTGATTCAATTGAATGTGTTTGGTTTCGAAACCATGACCCATTTTCCTCATGTGTTTACAAGCTGTAATGCTGACTTAGCTTTTGCTCATTTTTCTGTCGTGTTCATTTCAGGGTCAAGGTTCCACCCGAGACGGGACATTTGTGCATGACAGCATTGTAAATCAACTTGTCACAAAGGTAATGCCTTTTTACACTTGGGTTCCTTGCTTTTGACAAACTAATTCCAACCTGAAGCCTTCAATCTCAGAAGTGTTAGATAGCAAAGCTTGATAGCCATGTTCGTCTCCAGGCACGGAGGAACGATTCTAGTTTTTAAGAATGATCCCACCCGTAGGATACTATTTTTATGCTGCGTATTTGAATCGGGTAGGTGAGATGCCTCTACTAATGATATTTCTCAGGTTCCTCCTCTTGAGCCTCTTGACTTCCTGGCTTCTAGTTACTGCTATGATATTGTATAATTCGAGCTGATATGAATGTCTGCAGCATGGGGCGCTTTCCTCACAAAGAACTAAAAGTGATGTCTTGGAACAATGATATTGTTATACGGTGGTTGAACAGAAGGGTGTTTTACAGAAGAGTTCAGTTTTTGTATTCAGTGGCTTGGCATGGTGACAGATTAATGGTGATGGGGCTCGAAACAACAACATTATTGCTGATCGCTATGACAAGCAGGAAGGGCCTTGTTGTTGATGAGGCGTTACTCCGGTAAAGCGGGTGTGTGACAAGGCTATAAAATCCTTGAGCTTTGTTATTGAGGGGGACGTAGTAGCTGTTTTCAACTTGGGATTTGGGTTGTAACAGGCAAACATATGTGCGCTTAAAAAAGCTCACAGATGGCTAGTCATAGTTTGTTATTGTGTGTTTTGTTAGTCTGATGTTCCTGATTTTTGCAGGCCAGGACATATGGAGGAGCAATTGTTATAAATATTTGCTGAAAACATTTCTATTATGCTTGATTATGATATATTAGATTTATTAAAAATATTTAACTTTAAAACAGGTATAGATTATATATATATAAAAAAGTTTTCTTTATCAATACTATATTTTATATTGCTATAGTTAAAATTTAGTAATTTGTAACAATAATAAAATATCATCCAAGTTTATTTTAGTACATATTTAAAGATCCCGAAATTATGATAATTAGTATAGTTGCCAACTACAAACCAATCCTCAAAAATACAAGTTGTGAAGATATTTGATAAAAATACCAAGTTTATCAATTCAACACTTTTCTACTTCAACTTCTCAAAAAGTGCCTTTTTGACCTTTAATTCTTCACATAGACTAGTAGAGCCCTACACATGTAATATGATACTTAGTTAGAATGAATATAAAATAAGATCTTAAAAAATAAGATCATGTAAAGGATCAATATAAATATAATTTTAAAAATATATAAATATTGTAGATAATGTATTAAAAAAAACTTATGTTTCTTGTAATCAATAAAAATTATTATTCTATTCTATAAATAGAAAATACATTTTCTTTTAGAAAAAAGTGTTTCTCTCTTTTAATAGTACTTAGAATTAGTGCACATCTTTTATGAACAAATTCCAATCAAAATAGGTTTTTGTATGCATTTGACAAGACTGGACTAGTATGTACTAGACTTCAAACAAACTCTCATTGGTAAAGAATTTCCTCAATGTTTAATACACTTTACAAAATATGGTCATTAATTTTGCATCTACAACCTCTAAACTTATTACAATAAGCAAAATCTAGCACATAAAATATAATAAAGTTAAAATGATAAACACAATTTAGTTTATTCGCACAAAATACAATAAATCATACTAATTTAAAACTCCAGAAAAAAAATGTCCACTGTACCATCTACAACGTTTAAACTTTACACACATTAGTATTATTATTATTATTATTTAGAAACATCAAAAAGTCATTATCTTTATACTAGAACCCACCAACCAAAGTCGACGGTGATTCCAAAACTAAAGCCAAATTCAAGCTCCGGAACCGTACTCCTCCACCTGAACACAAAAGCCACACAGCCAGGTGGCGTTCTGTGGTTGCTCCAACCCGCAACGCAACATGGACGAGGGCTCCCAACTCACGATTAGTATTATCGTTACTACGATTAGTAAGTTGACATGGTGCTTGAAATCAGGCCACACTATAAAGCAACGAAGCAAATTGTAAGTCGGTGCACAATTCGGGATGAAGTCGCACTCTCGAATTGTGCAGTTGTATGCGGGATCCTTGCAACCTTGGCCTTGGAAATTTCGTCGCAGAGGCAGCAGCAGCAGCTGCATGCATGATCAGAAAGAGGAGTTGCTAGTGATCTCCATGCATTGCGTCGGAGTCAGGCTGAGGGACGAGAGGTTCCATGGTGCAGTGGTGGGAAATGCACGAACACAGCACCACATGATTTGAGTTGTTGCATCGCCGTCGGATTTTCACTACGCAGTTGTCCAATTCGCACTGGCCGAGGCATCGATTCTGTCCGAGGAGGGGTCGAATTTGGCCTGGGAAGACTCAGTGATGTCTATCGTCATTTAGGGTTTAGACGTCGTTGGTTACAAGAGGTGGTTTGGTAAGATTACGAAGAGGTTGTTGTAATCGAGGAGAAGTGAGGGCTGTGTGAAGGCTGTGTGACGGGTCTGGTGCTGGGAGGTTGAGGTTGGAGTTTTTCTGGTAAGATCTCTGAGACTTTTGTGAATTTCGAATTCAGTTGTAGAAGCGGGGTTTAATTGGCGGTTGAAGTTATAGGTGATAATGTAGTCGGCTGGATAGGTTATGGGTGGTGGATCGGAGATGAATTGGCTTCCAAGATTGAAGCCAGATTGCTGAAATGCCAAGACTCTGAGGTGGGAAGACCTAGGTCAATTGAGCGTTTAGAGAGGAAATCGAGAAGGTCAATGCAGGGAGATAGAGGCTAGGGCGGTAAATGGGATGCAGTGGGCTGGAGATTGGTTTAGTGTGCACAATTATCGTACCAGGATCGTCATAAGTCGTCTTATGATGGGCTTGTAGAGTTTGGCAAGGCACATCTGTGTAGTGGTAACCATTGATTTTGATTTCAGGGGTGGTAGTCGTAGCCGGAGTTGCAAGTGGCACCATCAATCTTTGAGATGTTGAAGAAGCCACTAGTAAGCTTGTTGGAATTATCTTCGTGGATGTGTCCAACACTGCATTAATTAAGGTATCTACTTGATGGATCACGCACTGGATGAATTCGTCCTGGAATTTGGTGGAATTTAATGTAGGCCTCTACTGCCCAGAATATGGTGGACAAGGATGTGAATCGGTTTGTGATATTATGTGTCTTGATGGTGATGAAGTATGGCGCAGTCAACTGTGTTCCGCAGTCTCCGATCTGGAATGATGGGAAGGAAGACGTGGGTGGACCATCTGGACGGCAGCGGAGTGTTTTTAAGTGATTAGGACCGAAGGTGTCGATTTACACAGAAAATTCACCTTCTGTTCCCATGCCTGTAGACGAGGCCCCCCTGGCGGGCATGATCTTTGGTTGTACGCCAGAGACTTATCATGAGTGTATGAGCCGGCAGCTGTTCGGACTGCCTAATTCAAATCAACCACAGGTTCACTTTCCATTCGCTTCGCTAACCAACATGGCGTGAAGGTGTTCTATTTCCGTGTTTCAAACTTTCTCAATTGTCGATGTCTGGCTGTGGTCCCCCAGTACACAGCAAAGGGTGCTTACATTTAGTAAGAATTGTTGAGACAATGTTCTGCTATCTATGCTGGTATTTATTCAAGGATTTAGGATGTAACTTCATCCCATGGACTTCATTTCGGAGTTGAACAGTAAGAGTTTTAAGGGCTGCCTGCAGCTTTTAAACCGTCTATTGCTTTTCAACCAAGCTGGGAGGCGGGGGTAGTATTTGTGGTTGAGGAAGGATTCCTCTTGAGCCTCGCTTTGTTTGGGTTCTTTTTCTAGATTGAACACTTCTCTGCGGTGGTTGTGTACCTGTTTCAACTTACCTACAGTGTTGCTGTGCCTTCTGATTCCTTCATTGTTAGTGTTCATGTCCAAAATAAATCAGGAAAAATTTCAGACTGTTTAGTACCAAACAAACTGATTTCAGTTTGGCCTTGAGCATCTATCCTAACTGTCATACTAATTTTAGGTTTTGCGCATCGCACCGGGAGCGAGTTTGTTTCTGTCCAACTTTCGCACAAAATGCTTGTACGGTATTTTTGAGGCGACGTCTCATAGAGGCATACAGATTGTACGAGAGGCTTTTGGTGGGAGCTTTGGAGCTCAGGTTTCTTTCTCCAATCTACATCTCATGATCTCAGAAGCTGCTTAGTTTTAAATTTTACTACACATTTTCGCATTGTTACCAACCCACAATCTGCTTGTTGTTTTGCTATCTTTGTGTTTATGACATGGGCCATGAATGATCAGTATTAATCAATTCCTGTGGTACGTCTTGGCATTTAACAGTAACTGTTATTGCTGTCGCCATATGGGGGACACGAACAAATGTTTGGGTCGGAATTGAGTTCTCAAATTTTCGGAGGTTTAGTAGAATAATGAACGTTGAGTGTCGGTACGCTTTGATTTTTTGTAGAAGTGCAACTCTTGATGTTCCTGGACCTTTTTGGACGACATAGGTTCGTCTCTATGATCCAACGCATAGTCAAGAAACTTGTTCTAACGTGTAGTTTGCTTTGCTCTTGCTCAAAAATTGGTTGAAATACGGGGAAAAGGTCAAGGTACGACTGGTGGAAAAGTGTTCTCCTTTGGATGAAAGAGAGTTTAAGGAGTCCATACGGGCAAACTACGAGGATGCGCACAGATTTAAGATCCATCTTAACGAAGCACAGGTTAATATCTCACCTTGTATCTTTAGACCGAGACAGTGGGTGCTGTTTGATTCTAGTTCTTCTCAGCTTAACTTGACAGTAACACTGTTGAGGATGACACGAGCAAGTTTATCACCCTGCGATGCCCCTCGCGTAGGGGCTTTGACGTTGAACTTAATTGGAACGAGATGGTTACACGGGTAAGGAGAGATAATTTTAGCCTTTTTAACGTTTTCCTTCTCACCTTAAAATGAATTTCATAGATGCTCAGGACCTATTTACTTCGTAAATGTGGAATCCTCACTTCCTTTCGTGGTGTTACGATGACTCTTGCTTGAGCATGTTCTTGTTTTTATCAGGTGTGGAGACTAAAATCACTTTTCCGGGAAAGAGCTGCCGAGAAGAGGGCATTACCGAAAGATAATGTCGGCCGCAGAACTGTCCAATTTCATTCACCAGAATTTCAGCAGTCCAGAAACTCTTTCCAGGTTTGCAAATCACATGAACTTGTAATATATGCAGACTTGCTTCTTTTTATTTTATTTCTATGATTGACTGCATATATGAAGATTGCAATGATTATGCAGCTGCAAAAATGGGTTGTCAGTAATGTTTCAAAGGACGAGTTAGCGGTGTCGCGGACATTGGTCATATCTGCACCGCGTGTGGTTTCAATATCATATGCTTCGTGGTCTGATATTCAAGATTACTCGCCAAAAGGCTTACAAGTGTCTATCTGTTCAAAGGAGAAAAAAGGCAGGAAACGCAATCGTGAGTCCGACTCTCCAAGGAGGCACGTAGTGACGTGTGTCACAAGGAAAGAGCAATCCAATAAATTAGTTTTGAGATCAGTAATCTCCAGGTCCTCTAGAGAAGAGGTAGGAGGGAGGTTGTCCAGTCTCAATCAAACACAGGTATTTCACAAGATCGTAAGAGGCATTCCCATACAAGAACATCTGAAGGACATTTTGACAATCGTTTTGCAGATTTGCGTCAGTTATTAGATAGACCTCAAGCTAAATTATCAACGACCTCTATGAAAGTATCAGCGAGTGGGTCGCCGAGTAAGTTGAGGAGTTCTTCTGTTGATACGAATGGAGATATGTCATTTAGTAAAAAGTTTGGCAAGTTGAAACGGGAATTGGAGCGAAATCTGCCTCCTCTAAGCAAGAGACGGACAACAATTGCCTTAGAGTCGCTGAACGCAGCGAGTTCCAAGGATCTAGTGATTTCTAGGACTGTAGGTAAAGCAGATCTTGTTGAGAAAGCAATAAAGAATGGAAAAGTAGTCGGGCTAGTCGAAGATGTACAGGGAAAACTGGAAGTGCTTCTATTTGTGCTGGTGACATAACTCGATCACTGCTAACACCACGAAGGCATTATCCAAATATAAATCTTTTGTCTTCGACAGAATCGAGCAGATTGCCTGAGAGGATCGAGAGGAAGGGCGTAAATTATTCTTGCATGAAGGAAAATGGTTATAACAATTCAGACTGGGACTTCAGAATGGAAAGTTGTGAAGCATCAGCGTCAAAATTACCTGTCGAGCCTGGGGTGCTGCAGAGCTTAAATAATTTAGTTATAAAAGCAGATATGGGTGAACTATTGAAGGATGAAGGATTAGATATTTATGTTTCCTTCAGGATTGACAAAGTGGAAAGTTTAAGACGGATCAACTCTGGAGCTGAATTGAAGAAAAACATGCAGCGGGAGATACCTCAAGGTGTAAACTTGGAAATAGACCCAGGGACCCGAGGGAACGTACAGATGTTTTGGGATCTCCAATACGATCGCAATTCGTGCATACAGAATGTTCTAAAACTCTTCAAGAGCAGAGATTTGGTGGTCCTTGTGCAGAGAGACTCTCTCATACTCCTCAAGTGAACTCAAGAAATAAGGGTCCTGGTGTACAAAATTTGAGCAAAGAAGGCATGCAGGTAGGCCTTACGCAGTTAATATCTACAAACATTCTACCTCTATAGGATGTTTCTCCTATGGTTAGTACTCTCATCTCTGATTGCACCAGTGATATGAGACCTTCGGTTTGCAAAAGTTGCAAAGAGAAGGAGAATGGGCCATCAAGTCCCATGCGCAAGTTGAACAATTTTGAGTATAATGATGAGGGTTGTTCTTATTTCACACCGCAAGCATCAACGCACACTGAAGGAAGTGACACAAGGGAAAAAGTTAAGCAGAAGCGTGTGCTGGACCATTCTACGACCCCTCACAGTTCAACCTATTCAGAGTTTTCTGAGAAATCAGAAAACCTGCGGAATTTTAGAATATTGCGATATACTATACCTTGCAGTTCAGAAACATTATCGAATCATGGAAATATGATACCTTTCAAGACAGAGAACGGGTCTTCGACAGCATTAGGCCAATTCAAGACAATTGTTGGAAGTAAAAAAAGTTTGGGAGTGGTGAGTGGCGAGGAGAATTATGAGAGCCAGCCTGAGAGTTCAAATGCAACGGTAGGATCTCGAACTAGTAGGAATTTCAAAGCGCAATATGCATTGTTAGTCTGTGAGCTTGGAGTTCCAAGTGGTCTATCGTTAGACGGCAAGATGATTAGAATAGGCGCGGAGAGTGATGTGCTTAGGAAATACCAGCAAAGAGCTGTCATGGATCAGGCTACGTTGTCTACTAAGATTGATCCGTCTTGTAGACTAGATGGACCTCAGATTACAGGCACTACACTAGATTTAGAATAGGATGGACTTGAAATATCACAATTCGGGAAAGAAACTGCGGCTATGAAGGTTCTGGCCGAGGAAGAGACACAAGTGGCTGATGCGAACTTTCATACAGATGGCTCATCGTTTTCAGAATATATGCAATCAACATTTTACGTGTGCAACAAAGGAAAATCATCTCCAAGTTTTTATTTATCCGTTCCTCATGGAGCTGATGCCTCTCCACATGTAAGCGATCCTGTTGTTGAAGATTGTGTTCAGCACGGCATGGATGCAACGAGCACAGGTATATATCGTTATGTTATTTACAATTGCACATGTTATGGGTAGCCTTGGTTGTCACCAAACTGATTCATCAGACACCGTTCATCACGTAGTGTCAATGCAGTATCTGATGCTATATGTTATTGCGACTCAGGATAACCTAACTGGGTACTTCTTTTGCAGGTTTTTCTTCAGCATCCACCAGTATAGCTTCCATGTCTGGTTGTTATGGTCCTGTGGGTGAAGCAGAACTGGAGATTAATATTCCCATTGAGGAAGGAAGAAGAATTGGAAATTTGTCTCCCAATTGAGGAAGACGAGGAGTATGAGGAAGTAAATGACCAAGTAGATAATTACCTTACTAACCGGATACGTCGTCAATGGAGAAGTTCCAACAGAGATATCACGCCTTGGAAGCTGCTTCAGAAGAATGTGTTGCAAATTGAATGAAGTTTCGAATTTTGGTTTGCAATCCTTGATCTCAACAAGTGGTCTATTCCTCATAATGGGTGCGGATCACATACTGCTGCTACACATGATAGTCTGGAGTGTGCATGCGACCCAGAAGTCTTGCCACTCAAAAGAGATGACATTGCGGTGCCTCTATCTGCACAGTCGTTTCACACCATGTCCGTGAACGGAGGCGTGGGCATCAACCATGACCAGTCTTCACATGTAATCATTCTCAATCTCATGACTTAGAATAGAGGTTTGGATCACTTCGATGTAAAATGGGTTAAATTTTTATTCATCAGGGAAACTATTCAGTTTTATCAGAACGTAGAATATTTTGCGTTTGTACTAGTTTTGCTGCTGATTCGAGAGGGCAACCACTTCACCAAGTGATCACCGTACCTACTGGGAATTATCATGTTTTGATAACTACACAGCAACATGTGAATTATATTGACTTTTTCAAAGGTTTAATTTTTCTAAAATTGGAAATTTAAAAACCTGAAATCATTGCTGACACCATCATGCTAACTCGGAAGGAAATTTTTAACTATTTAAAGAGTCGAGGCCATTTAAGGAAACCTGTCTTTTGTACCTATGTTTTAGTACCTTGATCATGCTAAATATGTCGTCATGTCTTTCATCTTGCTATATCATGAAGTTGATGTCGGGAGTAAGTCGCGCGGGCCTCAGGTCTGTAGTTGCTGCTCAATTCGTGATATTATGACACTAGAATTGGTAGAACTCAACAGCTACAGCCTGGTATTCGAGTTTGTGACAGTGTGCTGATTATTGCTAGCCACTGTTCAAAGCATGCCAGGTTCATTCATCTAAACAGCGTGTTTCAGAGTTTACTTGAATTTAGATTTTTACGGCACGAGAGCTACTTCCATTGCAAGGTGTAAATCTCAGACACAAGCTGTTCCAACACAAGCTATCCAAAATGTTGAAATGAAGCCATAATATTGTTTGCGAACCGCGTTACATCCAACATCCCTACCTCAGAGCAACTTGTACACGACGCTGGTGATGCGCACTACACTGAAAAGCCCTTGTTCCGCAGCCTGTTGGAAGTAGGCACCTCACAGGTATTCGTCACCTACGCGCGCGGGGAACCCATAAGCCAGACCAGACAAAATTGTGAGGCACTTCCGTTTTCTAGCAAGCTTTTACCCACATACCTCGCATGGTTGATCTGCTTCGATATCTACCACCTTTGCCTCTCAAAAAAGCAGCCAGAACCTTTACACTGTGGGGCTGCTCTAATATAATCCCATACAGGTCCAAACCTCAAGAAACTTGCAAAGTAAGCCGTCCAGGAGCTAGTTAGTTCAGACTGCTGCCATCGGAGCCCTTCAAGTAAGAAGCTTCAGAGTCGTCGTTGCCCTGGCCGTGGCCGCCACCACCGTCTACCCGGTGGCCGAGAGGTGAGGAGCAGCCCAAGTCTGTGCCGTTTCCACCATGCATGTCGCCCTGCATCGTCATACCCAATTGGTTCTGATCTCGCCCTCCGTCAGAATATCCAGGTGAGGCTTGGGCCCCATTGCCTCCCATGCCGCGATCAGTGGACATCATGTGTATGGAGCTGCCACCGCCGGTGAGCAAGCTCTGTTGGCTGTAGAAATTCTGCTGGGAAGCTTGTTGGCTTTGCTGCAGGTAGGTGGGGATCATGGCATTTTGTTGGCTCATCATGCGGAGCTGTTGCTGCTGTTGTATGTATTGTTGAGCCGGTTGCATAGTTGGCGCAGGCGCTGGCATCTGTGGTGACTCTTCCATCAATCTTACGAACTCAAACCAGGTGGGTTTAAAAAGGAAAGAAATTCTGGTTGGAAATCTTTAAGCGTCTAAGTCGCCTTGTGTAGAAAAAACTAGTTCCATACCTGCGTGGATGGGCCTTGTGGCTGGGCATCAGCTATAGCGGCCAGATACATGAGGTTCTGCTGCAGCTTCGCTTGATACCTGCTATGGCATTGAAGTGTAAGGTAATTAGCAGAGTGCGCGCAGAATATATGCGCACTCACTTACACTCACACACACACACACACACACACCGGTCCAGTTTCCTAGAGTCTACCAGAAACTTGAATGGTCAATTACGTTGCAGTGAACCAAAGCGGAGAAGAGAATGATTCGTCACTTACGTTGCGCACTCATTGAGCTTGCCGAGGTTTTGGTTGTCGAGAATGGCGAGAATCAGCTGCTTATTCTCGTCCAAGTACTGTGTACCACAACCCGGAATCCCCCATATCAGACAACGCAGCAGCAATTGTGCCACAGAAGCAATATGATCAAGGATGAATTAACTCTATCAGTGGACATTCTCTCCTACGTGCATGCTATCCTCGTTTTGAGAACATGTATATTTGCTTCTATAAAACACTGCGGACAATTATGCGTAGACGCTCTAAGGTAGAGTCAGAGCCCTTTCAGGAATCGGTGAGGCCTTCAAAGACGGGAAAAGCACACCAAAAAATCACTAAATAAATAAATAATAAAAAAACTTTGCCATTGAAGCAGGCCTGTATAGCCTGACAAAGTTCGGTATGCGATTTCCAAGGAGGATTCGCTGCAACTGTGTAGAGGGCCCACAAGCAGAGGCGGTCGTAGGCACGCTTGTGCTCTCTGTACTCTGCCCTATCAAAAGGTTAGAACTCTTGGACAATCTAACTACGTTAATTCAGTTCCATATTGCAGTGATTGGATTGATTTGAGACGGTAGTTCCGTTGTAATGTTTATGGCCTGAAGCCTGCACTTTGCTGGACAGGCAGTGGTTTGGGACATAACTACGCTGTAAAGCACTATAGGGCCCACAAACAGAGGCCCACAAATCTACGTGAGTTTGCCAACTTTAAGACGGCGTAGTTTTCATACATAATCTCTAGCAAGCTGTTGCCAATGGGCATAAATGGTACCCATGCCAGTGCACGACAGGATCTTTCATGGTGGACATGGGCCCGAGGAGCAGTCGGTTTTAGGATTGTCCGCCATAGTCTGAGGAGAAGCTCTAGGACCCTTACAACCCTTAAAGATTACCAATTAATAACAGTATCTCTGCAAAGACAATCACCACGACATGGAAATGTGTAGATACAAACCTCCCAGCATTACTCGTACTAGACGTAATTTTGAGTGTATTCCTTCGGGTCTTTATGGGAGTGTAAGTTGCAGGGACGTAGAGACGCCGAGCTATGATTCTTGTCAAAGACGACTGAACGTATTGAAGGTGAAATAAAGTAGAAGAGCTCTTGAAACCTTTGCATCAAGATGACACATACCTTCTGAATGAGCTCCGTGGTGATGTTGGAGCTGGCATAGGTCGTCATGTGCTGCATCATGGATTATTGCCTCCTCTGCCTGCATTCACGACACAAAGATCATCAGTTTATTTGCCGTCTTGCCCATGCATGGATCAACATGTAGATGGGATTGTGCCACGGCGTGTATAGCGTGACATGTGCAGTAACTCCAGTGACTTGAGTCACCGAATATTTAAGAGGATGGATCATGGTTATGAAGTAGAAGCCTGGAGGATGAAGAAGGCTACGGGGCGTTGAAGGATCACATTGACATAACAAGAAATCCCATTTCTCAGATGGGTGCCGTGAACTTCAAACTAAATCCATTGTCTGATGCTTAATTCCGGTTGATGGAGCTCTCAAGCGCAACTAGCATGAACATTTGTAGCTCAAAACCTGATGAACATCAACTTACAAAAACTCTGCAATGTTCTACATACTGTTAAACTTCTCTCTTCGGTTTTCGTTCTGATGTATAAAGGGTTAATCTTCAACAGCTACACTTCATCCAGAGTCTACTTGCTTCACCAGATTCGAGACTGATTAACACCGTTCTTGTCTAAAGGTACCTAGTGCTGGAAACGTTCCTGGCCCATTTACAAATCTTCGTGAACCCAACTAGACTCAGCCAATTACTCCACAGACGGGAGAGTCACAAAGACAATCCCTGGGAGTTTTCATGTAAATAATACTCCTCCCGGGAGTGCATCCACGTCGAAAAACTTCAAATAGCAGAAAGTAATGCTCAGTGTCACTACTTTCGAGTTGCTACGCGAAGCAGCTAGCGCTAATACCGGGCATCACACAAGACAGTGATTTGTGAGTCAGCCGCGATGCTAATCTCTAGAGAGCTGTGAAGCGCCGCAGGAATCAAAGTGATATGTGTACACATATATATATATATTGATTACCACTCCGGTCATTTTCTCCTCGAAGACAAGATCTATTGCCGGAATTGTACACCTCGAGCACATCCAGTACCTCAGAGGGGAGAATGTAGCTAGCTGCGAGCTGGCTGCACTTGCTCAATTATTAAGCCTGGGCTAGCGTAGCAGAGAAGAGTCAGTCCAGCAGATACTGGTCGAAAGATTCGCCATGAAGAAGTCTGACTAGGTGCACCTGAGGGAATGCGTCACACGTGCACGCACGCGTGAGAGACTACTTACTCGCTACGATTTTTGGGACACAGCGTAACGCAGCGACAGTTGGTGACGCCTTAGCCTCTGAGGTCTACCATAGAAGCACCAATAACAAACTTCATCGTCAAACTAAGAAAATGTCAACCATCTCACTCCGTTTGTGGGATACTCAGCTGTTAAGCTGGTTCCAACCGAGGTTAGAAGGGGAAGAGAACCCGAAGGAGGACACCCAGATAACCCCGATCAAGTATGACCTGAATGACAGACGACGACGACGTCAACAGGAAACCGCCAACCGTCTCCAATTTGGATTGAGCTGGAAAAACAATGTAAAATCGCTTCTTCACCACAGGAAACTGATCACATCACTTTTTCTACTAAGCAAAGTCTCACACTTGAGGCAGCTCATGTTCCCTTATAGGACTAAGATTGCTTACAAGTGGCAAAAAAACATTAAGCTTATGAATATTCAACCAGGATTACGTTAGTCTGGCTAGAGTTAGGAACTATGAGACCCCACAAGTAGCTGACAAGGTATCTCCCTCGCCAACAAGCGCTAGCGCATTTAAAGAATCATGTGCACTATGTGAGGATGTGGAGTCTATTTCTGGACACCTCGAAGGAAGGAGTGAAGAGTCAGCGGTTAGCACTATCTTTGGCGCTTTCTGTGGCTATCGCGAGAGCTTA
This sequence comes from Physcomitrellopsis africana, assembly GCA_036785485.1. Taxonomy (NCBI): domain Eukaryota; kingdom Viridiplantae; phylum Streptophyta; class Bryopsida; order Funariales; family Funariaceae; genus Physcomitrellopsis; species Physcomitrellopsis africana. The sequence goes on along the minus strand of JAWRVF010000079.1, from coordinate 418,867 downwards.
TAAACTAGCGTCCAGATTCACAAGGATGGTCGGGTTCCGAGAGTGGTACTGTAATTAGTCCACACGACAGAAAGATTCCATGAACTGGGTATTTAATCGATGCGACGAAATCTAAAAGGCACCCATTCCACAGCAAAGGAACGCCAATCGACGAGAAATAACCTGCGCATGGCTCAGACCGACGATGAACTTAGAGCTTTACGAGTTTTGGAAGGGGGGGACTCGGCGGGCATGCAAGTGTAGGAAGTTCAAAAGGAGCGACATAAAGTGCGTCCATGCTGGCAATATTCTTAAAAGTAGTGCGGTTTGAAAGATCTGAAGTTTCGGCGGAGATGCGCAAACTTGTGTCCATGGACACAGATGAACAGCACCCTTTTTAGAAGGCTTGGATAAACAGGACCCTGTGATGAAGACACACAAACTGGTCAAGAGAGCTAAATGAAAGTGACGAGCTGAAAGCGTCACTCGCAGCCTTTACTTGGCACATCAGTAATTGGGTTCTCTTACAAAGCGGCCCCCGAGGACATCTACTGGCGATTATAGTACAAGTTAGGCACAAATTGGAAGCGGACATTAAATAGTGAGAAGTCACGGGAGTCGCAGATCTTTATTATGCTTTCAGCTCGTTCTAATCTCGGTTTCAAACATTGCTTCCGTGTAATATCGTAAGTGTTTCGTCTTCGCAACCAGTATGCCTGCGAAGAAACCGACTTTTGTGAGGGAGGGAAGAAGACACTGTTTGGATTAACGTCAAGAGTTCCTATTGAGTGCCCGCGCTGCATCTCCTAGGGTTGCTACACGATGAGCATGCATTCTCACATTGTCCACAGACGCTTAATTGTTTGCTTGAATGACAAGGACGCCACTATTCGGGAAGGAAAGGAAAAAAAAAAAAAAACACAACATCATCAACAACACGAAAGAAAATCAGGTCAAGCGCGTGCGGTACCAAAATCAGCAGAGCAGCAATTGTTCCTTCACTACTAGAACCATGTTTTGTCCTTACAGAGAATTGGTTTTTACACATGAACTCATCTTTCAAAACACGAACCAGAACCACGACGAAAATACACAAGAGACAGTCACACATAGCGATGCCACTAAAAACCTCAACACCAGACGCTAGCTACCCGTGGACTCAAACAAGACGAAGCAGAACTAGCCAGGTAACCAGCCAGCGACACCAAGCCTCGAACGGTCATAAAGAGGGGGAAACAAAACAAACAAAAAAACAAAAAAATACTGCGGGGGGTCCGATGAGTGTCAGCTGCAACACACGAATACAAAAAGGGAGCAAACGAAGATCAGAAAGGATATAAGGTAGGAAGCAGGGTGGAATGGCAGTGAGCACGACCCACCTGCACAAAAACAAACGAAAAAACTAGCCCTGGACTGCACACTGTTTGCCTGATCAATGACCCACTCCCGACGCTGGAGAACAACAACCGTAACTGCAGAAAAAACTGGAGCCCTGAAAGATGGGGTAGTGGGGGGTGGGGGTGGGGGATGGGAGTTGCAGTCGTTTCCTAGCATAGACTGTGGAAGTTGTGACAGTCGGTTGTAGTGCAGAGTGGGGTAGACACACTGCATCTGCGACGCTTTAAGTCCCTGGATGGTGGGGCAGCAAGCTCTGGAAGGGGGAAGGAGAGAGAGAGCGGTATCCAAGTCGGAGCCAACCCCAAGGTGCAGGTTTTGTCGCCCTATGATCGCCGCCTCACGCTTTTACGTTCGGCTGCGTTCTAAGTGTTGGAGCGTCACTTCGCCACCTTGACCTGCCCTCGCTCGCCTCGCTCGCTCACTACTACTACTACTACTACTACAGTGTTGCTACTCCTACAACTCTTCTCCCATTGATGAGCTTATCAGTATCATCATCAGGTTTGTTGTATCTCGTGGTTTGTAGTCTGAGTCACTGCAGCCTCGGAGGAGAACCAGGGAGCTGCCATTCGCATCCTGTCACGCCTCCACCTGTCGATTCTCTACTCCCGTCCCAACTTCATCTCCCCTTTCTCCATGGCTTTTCCGCCGCTGCCCCGTGTCTAGATGATGGGCACGTTTCCGTGACTCCCACTGCGGCTGAGAATATAATCTTGGCTTGTATATAATCGGAGCTGCGGTTTTTGCATATCTCATCTCCATGTGGCTGCTCTCGAATGGGTAGCACCACCCATTGTTTTTTTTACTATCTCCGTCAAGTCATTTCGTAATCATCCTTTTAATGCTGCCGTTTGAGACATACTTGCGTGCTGTGTGTATGATACCCACCCTGCAGGTTTTGATTATGTGATCTGTGATTTGCTCTTGCTTTAGCTCAATTAGCAATATCATGCACACAAAATATGTTTGTAAACACAGTTACGGGTCACGAAAAGGCGACGTTGGATGTGAATATGGGTGTGCGTTAATCAGGTCCAGGAGTGTGTGTTCATTTGCAGGACCTGGTCTACATTCTTACGTAGAAAAGTGTATGTATATATATCATGAACCCAATCACACATTCTGTTTCTTCGTTACATAACAACACAATCACGCTTGTCGCTCATGACTGTCCTGAGAATATGGAACAATGCTTGAATGATGGGAATGGAAAGCTTGGACTCATCCTCGGCTTGTCATTTATGTGAAGAATGTTATGCTGCCACTCAGATTGCTACTTATTTTAACATCTGGCTTTGTTTTGGTAAACCTTTTCACTGCAGTGTGTGATGTTTGTGTGTTTTGGTTTAAATAAAAGCTTCTAAAACTGGCTATAGACACCCCCAGAAACTCAGTGGAATTAGACACTGAGAGCGTGGCAGAATCAGCCGTAAACACCCAGTATTGGCAAAGATGAGTTAATATAGATAATTGATAGGTGTGGAAAATAATTGAAGGCCTCCAACTCCCCAACCACAAGCTGCAATGCTCATAAATGACGAGCTTGTGAAAGTTCTGATACACAGAAATAAACAAAAAGGGTAGAAGCCATGGCCCCCTCTTTTGCCTGCTTTGTTAATTAGACCTGCTTATTAATAGGTGTTGGTGTGAATCTGACCATGATACCTGAAGATTTAGTTAATTAAAGTGGATTTTAGTGCTAACAATGTGTTTGTAATTTGTGCAAGCTTTCTCAGAACCTTGCCCTTATGGGTTTGCAAAATATAGCCCTGAATAAAGGGGGGGGGGGGGTATATGTAACCCTAATCTGAAAGGAGTAAATAGTCTACCAAACTTGAGTGGTCCACGTGTCCGCTGGTGACTCGTTTGACTGCTGCAGGCTTGAGATGTGCTTGACTTTGAGGCTATTTGAAAATATTGATAATAATAATAATAATGATGATAACAATTTTTTTTTAAAAAAGAAATGTTATGTATATTTATCCAGTGTAGAATGCTGTTAATGAATGCACATCACAGTCTGAGCTTATGAAGGATGAGGTACTGTATTCCTTGCTCCTTTTAACACATCAAACATGATTGATTATATTAATGTGAGTATGTATGTAAAATGAAAATTTTGTTATTTGTGATGAAAATAAATAATTTCCATGTGGTAAGCAGTAGATGTGTCATCCAGCTCTTGTATATGTTGGAACTGTAATAGGTTTTTTGTAATTCAACTCTAGCTCTTCAAGTCTTTCATTTTGTAAGATATGATTTCATCATTTTGACTTATAATTTTTTTGATTTTGAAGCAGTTTTCCCTTTTCAACAAAAATCACCAAATTAATAGTTTTGATTTTGTGAGTCAGTCTATTTTTTTAATTGATATACTGGTGTTAGTATTGTTTAACTTGTAATATTATTATTGTTATGATAACTTGATGAAGGACCTGTTATATAACAATTAATTCTATCTATTGTAACTTTTTTCCTTTACATTTGATGTGCGAGGCTTCTATTCTCTTTAAGTTAATGTCAATTTAAATGTTGTACTGTAGTTTATGGACTAGTTTTTTTTGTATATATTTTTTTTCAAAATTAAATTTAAATAATTATAAATGATGTCGTAAACATCATTTATACTTATTTTCAACAATTTTTTTTAAAAATATACTATATTATATATGCTTCTTTTTTTAATTATAATAATCAAGATTAGATATATAATAATCAGGATTAGATATTATAGATATATATATATATATATATATATATATAAATCAAAGGATACACTATGATGCCTCATTTTGTAGTTGATTGGTGTGACAAAAATGTATATAAAGAACTTTATAGAGTATTTGAATAAAATAAATAGAATTTTTATTTTTATTAGTGCAAAATGGTTTTGTATATTAAGCCTATATATTTAATATTGAATGTAAAACAATTCTGTTTTTGCATTTTTTATTTGCAATAAATAGATATTGAATAGATTTGAAGGATTTAATTTTGTAATACATTACGATTTTTGATATTGTGATGTTAAATGTATGATACATCAAGAATTCATGTATTTGCACAATCAATAGATTCTGCTGCTAATTATTTACAAACAAATAATTATTGTTTTATACCTCACAGTAATTTGGTGGTAAACTATATATATATATATATATATATATAATCATTTTTCATATAAAATTTAAAAAATCAAGTGTATTTTTTAAAAAATTATGAAGGTTTTGATTTAATTATTGAAGTTTTAAATATAAATCTTTGGTTCAAATATTACTAGGCTATATTTTTTTTATACATCTAAGTGCTACTTTAAAAATTAGTTTTTTTAATACCACTATAATTATAATAATACACAATAAATCTACTAATTAAATGATGAAATTTATATTTTAATATACTCAAAATGTATATATTTTCTGTTTTTATTTTTTTAAAGAAAGACCAAAAAGATTTTTAGAATAATATATTATATATTATATATTAAACTATATCTATATTTAAATTATATAATAAATATACTAAATCATATTAATAATTTATTAATTTATAGATAATAATAATCTAGATGAATTGTGATATAATTTTTCATTTGATACAATTATTTTGTTTACTATTTGTTAAAATTAATATAAAATCTCTCACTATAGTTTATTTATTAATTGATTGTATTTATTTATTCATCTTAATTTATCAATTTAAAAAAGTTAAAACTAATTATATTCTTATCATAAGTATTTGCTTAACTTTTAATTATTTTATCATTTCTAGAGTTTATAACCTAATTAACATTTGGAATTAAATGATATAAAAGACAATCAAATAAAAAAACTTATTTTATTAATTTTTATTTATTTATAATTTTATACTTGATATTAATCTTTTGATAGTTTTGAGCTATTTTTTTATTATTAGATTTTTGAATGGAAAAATATTTTTTAAAAAGTCTTCATATATAGCATTTTAAAAAATTAATAGAATTTGTATGCTTATTTTCTTAATACAAATTTGTAAATCTTAACCAATTTTAATAGAATTTTTTTTGTTAATGCTAAGCTACTGAATTTTTTTATTTAATTCTCAAAAAAAGTATTAAGTTTTTTTACACCAAATACATATTTTTTTAATATATTTAAGCCTTTAAAAAAATAAAAGTAAATTTTTTAACGTATTTTTCAAAAACAATTTAATTAAATGATAAAATATTTTTGTATTTTGTTCTTATATATCTTACATTGTGTCTAAAGAATCCATAGGATTTTTTCACCTAGACTTAAAAGTTACTCATTTTGGTTGTAAATCATTTATATTAAAAAAATATCATGTATTAGTTTGTTGTAAGTTGGTAGATATTAAACAATCTTAACCTATGTTATTTACATTTAGATTAAATTAAACTCTAAAATATTATCAATTATTTAATATATATATATATATATATTAAATTTATTTATTATTATATATATATATATATATTTATTAAATTTATTTATTATTATATTTATATATATTTATATATTAAATACTAAAAAATAAAATGTAGCAAAATTAAAATGGTTTATTGATTAAATTCTTCAATTGTGTAGTTTATAACTATGCAACAAGGAATATTAAAATTAAGAATAATCAAATTAACAGTATATCTTTAATAGATAAAATTTTAAAACAAATTGATGGATACAAATATTTTACAATTTTTGCAGATTTATACAAATTACAAAAGTATTATATCTTAGTTGTCTTAAAAGATAGACAAAGAACTAGAAATCTATATGGTACACGACTTAACAACTAAGTTTTAATATATTTAGTAAATTATATAAGCTTATTTTACTATGAAATTTTTATAATTTTATTTAATTATTTTATATTTTATATCAACTATTTTTAGCTACTAATAACTTATTCCAATATCTAAAGAAATTTATATTAAGATCTAAATATTTATGTATGGTTTTTTAAAATAACCCAATGCATTATTTTGTTGTAGTCTTGGATACGTGACCATATTAATACTTGAGGAGGTTTTTATACCTAGAAGCCTCTTTTGCTAGGTCATGGTACAAAAGACTTATAATAATGCTCTGTTAAATAAAGAAAAACTATATTTTGAAAGTCTTGGCCTTTAGAGATATATAAAGTAAGGAGATGCTACAAAATTGACCAAACCATTTTTATTATAAATCTAAGTATGTCAACTCTTATTTTCATTCTAAGAATTTTGACAATTATTATTATTATTATTATTATTTGATTACAAAAATAATTTTTTATTTTAGCAAGTTAGAAGTAATTTTTAAATTTTTTTGTTAAAAACACTTCTTTGAGAAGGATCTACTATAAATTCCAAAAAACAACATAATTCATGCTACATAGGAAAAAAAATGCATTCTACCTTTGATTTTTCTTCTATGACTTTTAGACTAATTCTTCTAAATATAAAATTAATTGAATAAGCCTCTTTAATTTTAAACAATCAAAGAATTTAAAAGTTGTAGCTTCTTGTCTTTTTTTCTAAATAAAAAGACTTTGTTACATGCTTATTATATTTTATTTTTGTTAATAATATCTTTTTGTTTTATCTAAGTTTGCATCATTTATGAAGAAAAGCCTTTTAATAAATATTAGATAAGATTGAATTGATTGTAATAGCAAAGAAATCCTTTACCAAAGTTTGTTTGTTGCTATGTAGTGTTTTGGTAAAGTCCCTATTTGTAGATGATTGATGTGAGTTTTTTGAGCAAGGATTTATTCTACTTTTAAATAAAATTAAAATGTCAATTTTTTTTAAAAAATCTAGAAGGCACATATGGTAGAATTTATTTTTTTATTCATTCTTCTTGAGTTTGCCAAATATTTTAAGCTATGCATCTATATTATGAAATTTGTGCTAGTATTGCCTCTTATTTTATTTGCACTTAATGTTTGAATTTGACCAATTAAAATCAATCTTTAGACATAGCTTCTCTTGCTGTTTGGTGCTTGTATCTTCCATTATAATATTAAAATAAATATATCATTAATTTAAAATTATACAATTTCTAGTATGTGATTGGTATTTTTTTTTTTTTTTTCTAAATTAATGGGATTTTTTATAGAAATCTTTGTAGAGATGATCTTAAAATCAAAAATAATGTCAATTATCTAAAATGCTTTCTGTATTACTAACATTGATTTATACCTTTAAGTTTAATTATTATATTAAAAAAATGATCCTTTATTCTAAAATTATATATTTGTAAGTTGAAAAATCCGAAAGAAAGATTAGATAAAATCAAAATGGTTCAAAAAACATAAAATCACAAAAACTACAAAAACATTTTCAATAGAAAAAGGAGAAAAATAGAAGAAGACAAAAAGACAATTTTTTTAAAAAAGCAATTAATTTTTTTTAAAAAAAGATGAAAAAATTATAATACAACTCTTAAATTATTTGATATAATAAATAGGATCAGTGTCTCAAATGGATAATGATAATTGCAAGTTTTCAATAAAAAAATAAAAACAAAAGCTAATCTTTTATAATAAAATGTCAATTATAAAATCCCAAACTAATCAGTAGGAATAAAAAAAAGTCATTAAAATATTAAAAATAAAAATAAAAATAATATTTTTACCATTTTATATTTTTATAAATACAGAACTAGTTGATACATGAATCTAATTAAATATTAAATCTAAACTTATAAATTCAAATGGCATAATAGTTAAAATAATAAAGTTGAATAACTAAAAAATTACAAGAAATAGTTATATTATAAAGATATACTAAATAGTGGTATTTATTATATCAACTTGAAAATATTTTAAGTTACGTTGATTTTTTTTAAGAACTTAAAATAAATTTAAAATATTTTCTAAAACTGTATTATTTGCTAAAAACTATGTAAAAATTATTCTTTAAAAAAACTAAAGTTAAAAAGCTAGAACAAATTATTCTTCTAGAAGTAAATAAAATTATTAATTAAAAATAAATTTAAATCTTATTTTCAAAGATATAAATATTTTATATTATTAAATAAGATATTATGTTATTTTAAAAAAATACTACTATAAATCTAACATCTATCAAAGATTTAGATTTTAAAAATATAATATAATAATAATAATAATAATAATATATTTACATAAAAACTATTTTAAAGATGTAAGAATCCCAATTTCTTTAAGAAAAAAAGATTTTGTGATTTAAAAGATCTGAAGCTTTTTGCATGTAGAAATGTGAGATTTTTTTTTAACAAAAATTTAATATGTCTAAAAAGCTGTAATTTTTTCTTAAATACAAATAAAATACACTAAAAGAAAAAATAAATATTATCTTATATTAATTTTATATTAGAATATTTTTATTTAAAAATAAAACATTAATGATAAAAAATTGTGACATTTTAACATATAATATGTAGATTAAAAAATCCTATTTGTATTTGATTTAGATGTAATAAAAACATTTCTATTACAAAAAATTATAAGAGTAGTATATATTAAATTATCAAAATAAAAAATATAAAAATATATTATATATATATACATATATAGATATATAATTTTATAAAAAATGGTATATTTTTGTATAATAAATAATTTATAATGTATGAGTCACAAAAAGATGTATAGGATGTCCTAAAATAGCCACAAGGCTTAGTCTTATCCTCCTACCTACATCCCATATGGGACATATGCACCTCTTTACAAGTATTACATTAGTTGTTAATCACTATGATTTTTATACATAAAACATGTTTATTTTGTAATTTTGACTTTACTATGGTATTCAAAAACACCCAAATAGCTTAGGAACCTTCTAAAGCCTTCAAATCTTGCTCCAATTCTTCATAATGGCCTCCCAAAGTGAAAAATTTATTTTTACCATAGTCTTAAAAATATATTCTAAAAATTCCTAATAAATTCTAAATATATTCTAAAAAGTCTTGTAATATTTTTAAGATGCTAATATTGATTTAAGGCTACTCTATCCTACCTCAATGATTTTTTAAAACAAAAGAATCATTTTAAATAAACTATAAAATCTACAGTCTGCATAAATTACTAAAATGTCGTGTGGTTCTTTTTTATACTTCTTCTACCTACTAATATTTATAAGTTCCTAATGAATAATGCATGTGAGTAGAAGACTAATTTAGACATTGGCCTCAATGACTAAATATTAATCATCATAATTTTTAAAAAATGCTTAAATTAATTAATATAATTATCTCCAAGGTTTATTAAAACTCTATTATTATGAATTTTTTCCTAACAAGACTCTTATAACCTATAAGATCTTCTAAATTCAAAAAAATTCTTAAATGATCAAATAAATTTTCTAATCTTAACATTATAATATTTAAACTTTAAAACTCTACTTTTAACAAATCCACCAACTAAAATGCATTGATGAAAATTATAAATTTTATCATTAGAACTGTTCAAATATCTAAAAAATAATCAAACTTTGTATATTATAAGATATATCTATTATTAATATCTAACAAATATTATAAAATATTAAAAGATAATTTCAAAAAAAAAAAAAAAAATCAAATATAATTTTATTATAGTTTTTACTTTTAAATAAATTATTTTAAATTCAAATATTTATTTAAAATTTATAGAGTTTATTTTTAAAAAAATTAATTAATTTTTTTTTGTTTGATATCTTTAATTTTTGAAAAACAAATTCTATATTAATCAATAATATTACAAAATTTTAATTATAAAATAAAATTATTTTCAAATTTTTTATCTACAATAAATACAATAATTATTTAAGTTTATTAAAATTACAACAAAAAAATAACTTAAGGAGTTTAAAAGAAAATATATTTATAATTATGTCCAAGTAGAAATTAGATTGTAAATAGTTTTTATTTCTAAAAATATATAAATATAATAAATATTTAAATTGTAGTATTTTAAAATTTTAAAATTTTAATATATATATATATATATATATATATATATGGAATTTAATAACTTTAAATATATTTTAAAATAATTACTATATATATTCTAAATATTTTTATAAGATATTTTTAGAAAGTTATAATATAGTATTGTATCTAAAGTATAACCATGTACTTGGTGATAATACTTAGATTCAAAATTATCCGTATTACTTTTGTAATTCTTAATACCAAATTAATATATCTTTATTTAAATAAATTTATTTTTCTGAAAAATCAAAAAGGTATAATTCATGAAATAAGTAAAGTTTTATTTTTAAAAAAGGAATAATATAAATTAATTATATTAAATTATTAGCTTCTAAAAGAAATTTTTTTATTTTCAAAAATTATAGTCAATAAAAATAAACATAAATCTCTTTAAATTACAAAAAATATTAAAATAGTTATAAATATAAAATATCTAATAAATATTACTATTTAAAAAGAAATTATTTGATCAATTCTTTCTATTAAAATATCAATTTAAGTAAAAAGTTTTGAGTAAATAATTAAAATATTTTTTTATATCAAATTTATTTATTTATTTTATTAATTTTTTTTTTAATGATAATTCTTTTTAAACTAAAATATATATATTAAAATAATTTTAAATAAAATAGAATTTTATTATTTATTTTTGAGTAAAATAAACTAAATTACACTTTAAAAATTACTCCACTCAAAAATTAGAAGTTTTTCTATAAGTTATACAAAAAATTAATTAATATTTTATTTATCAAAAAGATATTTTAGTTAATACTTTTTGAAAAAATTCAAACCAGCCTAGTCTATTTGCAGAGTTGGCTAGAAAAATGATTTCATGGCTATTGTTGACTTTTAAAATCCAAGACTAACTTTAAAAAAGAATATTTTTTATTAATGCAATTAGCATATATATATATATATATATAGCTTTTAATGTGTATATATATTACAAGGCTATTATTGTTTATTATTAGTTTAAAGTATAAAATTCAAAAAAACTAAAAATACTTCATAAAACTCATTATTGGTGAAGTATTGAATAAGCATCTAACATTTTTTATTCTATTTTAATTTAAAGGTGAGTAACATTAAATCTTAAATGTACTACAACCATTACAAATCTTATAGAAGTAAATTGTATAAATGTCCACTTTTTTTTATTTTAGATAATTTTTTTATATTTCTATTTTTGTTATATTTATTTATTAAAATACTAGTTCTTACCTACACATAAAACAAGTAGGATATTTTATTTTTATTTTAATTATAAAAGTAAATACAAATAAATAATAATAATAATGATTTTAGATTTTTATTTATTTATTTATTTTTAGAATTCAATATTTATTTTATTGATACTAGATCTAATATAAATATCTTATTTTTCTACTTAAAATATCTAAATAAATATACTTTTTTTAGATACTAGAAATTTATTTGTGTATGATTATAAGTTTTTGGTTAAGTGATTTGGAATTATTATTTATTGGCTAATATTTATTTTGTATGTTTAAAAAAATTTATATAAAAACATCATATATACAAAAACTCATAAAATAATGTGATATCTACTCAAATTTTACTCTAGTATGTTTGAACATCTCAAAACTTAAAGCTTTCTTTAGAATTAAAAATATTAAAGTATTTTTTTGTTTTAAGAAAATATCACTCTTGAAATATAAATTTTTAATATCAAAATGCAGTAATCAAATCATCATTTATATCAAATTTTTTATTTTTTAAATTTCTCATGAGATTAATAAATAAATTTTTCAAGCTGCTTATTACATGAAATTATTCTGTAAAATGGAGTTCTAATGGTCTTTTCTTTTGTGTCTTCTTAAAATTATCTATAATGATTTATTTTTTTTAAAAATAAAAATTTATGTCTTATTATTTAAATTGTATTTATAAATTTAGATGATATTTATATTTATTATTATGTAAAACTGTTTGTGTTAGTTTTCTTATTATGTTTTTAAAATTATATATTTGAAAAATTATACATCATATTCTTTTGAACCACTTGATATACTTTAATATAAAGTGTATTTAAAAAATTTACCTTCTTCAATTTAAAATTAAATATATGATTTGTTAAATCTGATTTTTTAATTTTATATTAATAATTGAATTTGTTTTTGAACAAATGTTTAAACTAAATGATTCTATTGCAGGTGATTTTGAGCTTAAAACTAATTTTTTCTTACATTACTTTTTATTTTCTTTAAAAATTAGTTTTTTTTAGTTCTTAAATTACTTTAACAACTCGTGTTAATTGTATTTAAATGAGTTTATAGTTTTATTCCTTATATCAGTATTATTTAAATAAATATTAAAATACAAGTAAATTTTTATAAATTATAATAATTATATAAATAAAAAATTATTTTATTATAATATTTTAAAGCAACCATAGAATAGAGTAAATTTTTAAAATCTATATATCAAATTTATTTCAAATAATTAGCCAATAAAAACTTTATAGTATTTGAAATTCTCCAACCACATAATAAATACAAATAAAAGTAAATTCTAAAACCAATCCTAATAAAGCCTCAATGTTTTTCTTATTAAATTAATTTTATCAAATTTTAATTTATCTTTATTTTATGATCTATTGAGACTTACAAACAATGAGTTTTTAAGATTTAAATAAAATAAAATTTGGATAAAATTTGATTTTCTTTTATTTTCTCTATAAGTTTATAAAATAAAATAGTATTTTATTATAATCATTAGATTAAAATATATATATTTTTATTTTTATTTCAAATATCAAAAATATTAAAATATTTTTTTATAATTATTTAAATATCTAATTAAATATCATCAAATAAGCCTGTGATTTCTCAAATCTCTATTTAATTATTTATTATAAGTATATAATAAAATAGCAAGAATTAGTATCTAATAAACATTCTAATTTTTTTAATTATCACAATTTTTTTATTAATATATCTTCTTTTAATCATTTAAACTAACATGTTTAAATTTATTTACACAATTACTTTTTCAATATGTATTTTTTAAAAATTATGTATTACAAATATAAAGCTAAAATATAGATGATTTTTAGCAATTAAAATAAAATATTAACTACGAAGCATAATGTTTTAGTAGGATTTAATCAGATTGTTTTTAATTAACTTATTAATTTGTATGTATAAAGACCATTTTGCTTGTAATTTTAAGTGTGATTTTTAATCAAGAGTCACCCAATCCACATCAAAATTTCTTAAATATATCCACTTATATAATATTTTTGAAATAATTATACAGAATTAAAACATATAATGTAGGAAAAACTCACAAGTCAATTATTTAGAATGTATCTATAGTCACCTAAACTCACATATATATATATATATATATATATAATTCTTAGGTTATTGCAGATGCTTAATTTATAATCTAATTTTTTGTTTGAATTTTTTTCAATTTGTTTTGACAAATAGTTTTGAAATGATATACAATAAAAATTAAAATTGTAGAATAATAAGATTAACTTAAAATAAAAAATCAGATAATTTTATAATATATATTTTTTATTTTTTTATTTATATTTATAATCTATTTTTAATAATTAATCTCCTAAAAACAAATAATTTCTAATATTTAATCAAAATTTTGAGAACTAATTTTGTTCTATAGTGCAAAATTAAATACCTCTCATTTCTAATTATTAATTAATTTCTATTGAATTTTATTAATTAATAGAGGTAATTAACAAAGGCCACATGGCTAGCAAGGCTATATAGTTATATTTGATTTGGCAAGGTAAGGTCACGTGGCTACCAAGTTAGCAGCCTAGTTTGTAGAGCCTTGGCAAGGATGATTTCTATCTTGCCTTTAACATACCATCTTTGATGATTAATAACTTGTGATAATTAATATTTTTTCTTACAACAAATGATATTAATTAACACATAGAATACTATATATATATATATATATATATATATATACCCTCTTTTTTTCTTTCTTTTTTTAATCTATTTATTATAGAATATCTATAAAGTAATTTAAAAATTAAAATAGTAATATTAGAAGATAGAATAAAGTTTTTTGACAATACCAATTATATTATAAAATTAGTTAATTATTATAATTTTTTAATGATATCTATTTGAAATAAAAGTAGATGCAAATGAAAGAATTTATATTGATAAATTATTTTTAAAATACTATTATTTTATAATATCATTATACTAAGAATTTATTTTAATATACATAAATTAAATTTTATTTGTAAAAAATATTGATTATTATTTTTTTAGATTCTTAGATAGTAGCTTCTTATATAATAGATTTGTTTTTACAAATACTTTTTTAATAATAATTAATCATTCTGAGATTTGTGTCAAGTTAAAAATATTTTAATTAGATATTATATTTAGAGAATATATTTAAAGTTGATTTAAGAACTTAATATTTTAATATTCAACACTTAATTTATATTTTTTATTTTATGTTTTTATTAATTATACAAAATCTCTTTATAATTCCTTGCTTGATATTCTATTCTTATTATATTAATATTTTATTCTATTATACAAATATCTTATTCATTTTATATAAATATTTTGCTCCTATTATATTAATAAAAATATGAGTAGGACTTGATTTAATATTTGACAACTATGATTAAGATTTCATTGTAAGATATTTGGCTACACATTAAGTCTTTATATAAAATATTTTGATATGTTCTTATTAACACTAATAAAATTTACAAATATATATATTTGGCAAGATTAGTTAACTAAATAAGTATCTAATGCAACAACAAGAAATTTCAGACAAGACTAATAACACAACATTAGTTGATAGGAATATTTTGGTGTTGTCAACCTCTCTAAAATAAACTTGGATATATTATAAATGCTAAATATAATTGTATTTTAATTTTGAATTGCATATAGTATTCTTTACCAATAGACTCACCAATATATATATTTTTAATATTATGGTTATTAAATGTTTAAATATTTTATATCAATATTTAAAAATATTTATTTTATCAAATATTTTGTAATTTCTTGTACTTCTTATAAAACGCTTGGTGTCACATTTGATATTAGATGATTTAAATAAACTTTATTTCTTTAAAAAACCAAAAAAAAATCTTCAAAATTGTAATCTAATAAATTTAATACATTGTATGTTAACTTATCAATATCCATAATTTTTTTATATTACTTCAAATGCATATATATATATATATATATATATATATTTATATATACACACACATATATCCTTAAATTTTTAATATATAAGATTATAAGTCTTTGTAATACATGTTAGATGCATGTATTATACCACTAAAAGTTTTAAAAATAAAAATAATGTAAGGAATAGTATACAAGGCTTAGAAACTATGATTATTAAATTTTAATTATTTTATACAACCTAATAACACATAGTTGTGTCTAAAATGCTTTTGGACCAAATTCATCTTTGTCTTTGTAGTAACTACTATTTTATAGACAATTCATCAATCGACATTTGTAATATTCAACTAATAACAATGAAATCTTAAAAAGTATTTTATGTGAAGTTAGTGAAATTGATTTTAAAAAGTTTTATATTATAAAATATTGGTTTTTTCACAAAGAAAAATATTTCTAAAAATAAATACTGTTGTAACAAAGATATATTGATGTATAATATAATTTGTTAGAAAAACCAAATACTACTCGTAAGTTGGTGTTTTTTTTTCTTAACTCTTTATTAGAAATACAATGCATTGACTCTAATTGTACTCTTTATCACATTTAACCACTTCTTCTTTGATCAAGATTTTATAACTCTTCAAAAAATAAAAATAAATAAATAGAAGCTTTTTCTCCTTCTATGTAACCAAGACTTGTCTTGTTGTTAGAAAAATTTAGAATTATTACTGAAATTATTTTTGAAATTTTTAACACGTTTTAATAACTCAAAAATATCAAACACATCTATTTTTATCTTTATTTAATTTAAACTGAATAAATAATCAACTGTTCCAGTCAAACCAACAAAAATATTATGCATTTATGCCGTGTTTCTTCAATTTGTTATCAAACATGAGTGGAAGACTATAATTGTGGATAGTTTAATTTGTAGCTAGTTCAAGAATGGTGATTTGACATAGAAATATAGTTATATTAGGATTTGAATTAGGTGAAAATTAGAAACTTGTTCTAAATTAAAATTTAAATAACAGTTTTATATGTAGGATTGATTAGAATCTGAAAGTTAAAATTAAAATTAGAAATTAATCACAATTAGGATTTAGAGTTTAAAATAACTTTGAAATTGGTATTAGAATTTGATATAGGAATAAGGTCTAAATATGGATATAATTTTAGTTAAAAAGGATCATATTTTGAACATAATTTAAACTAGATCAATTTCCATAATTCCAGTCTTAAAACTGAGTATAACTTTGATTTCGTATTAAATTTATCAATTTATGTGTGTGAAAAACTAATTTTTCTACAAATTGAATTTTACACAAGGAACTATAACATAGTCATCTTGTAGCATGTAATTATCTTCCACTTAATCGTATATCATAAATTCATATTATAGGTTATATTGTACACATAAAATTAATAAAATAATAATGATGCTATAATTTAGCTACTTTAATTGAATTTTTTAATATTAATTTCTAAAACAATTACAAAAATATTATTATGTATTAAAAGAAGAATAAATGTATGTTAATTTTTATATTGATTTGAAATATATAAATAGACATTTTACAATTATATTTATAATTACATTGCTATATATATATATATATATATATATATATATTACATTGATGTTTTATTGACCATGATTCTATTAAAATGATAGTATGTATTGCTGCACATTTATAAAACAATTTGATGTATGTGTAGCATTTGTTCAAAATTTTGAAATCAGTGATATTTGAACTTTGATTATTCAGTTTAAAATATACATTTAAAAAAATTCTACATTTTAAAACACTATATATATATATATATATATATATACACACTATGACATGATTTATTATTTTAAACATATTCAGAACTTGATAAGTCAACTCAAATTGTATGTGGTGTACCTTTCAGTCAAAGCCAATACTAAAAATTTGATAATTTGTAATAAAATATTATCAATACCACTATTAGCAGTTTCAATATAATCAAATCAAATCAAATGATGTGCATTCAGTCACTAATTCTATTTGATTATCAAAATATCGCTTAGTATAGTATAATAAAATACCCAAAATCATGCTCTCTGTTGAATACATTATTATATAGGGAAAGCAAAAACAGACACTTTCACTGGTGCCCAACTCTTTAGTCCTTAAATGAAGCTTTTTAATTTAATTTTGTTTTATTTTATTTTCAACTATTAAATAAATATAAAAACTTGATAATATTTTGTTCGGAAAACTAGAAGATTTTATGACTTTGTCCATAAACACTTCAGAATAATTACTGGTGTGACTTGGTGTCTTTTGTAAAATTTAAGTTTTTCTTTGGCACATTTTATTGAAGAGTGTTGCTAATGCCACCTTAATTTTTGCTACTCCCATTACAACTTATTTTTATTAACTTTTCAAATACTTTTTATTAAAATAAAATTTACTTTCTATATATTTTGAAAAAAAATAAAAATAAAAACAAAAAAACATATTAGAAATATGAACAATTTTATTAAAATAAAGAAAATTAAAAAAAATATGTTAAGTGGGTGGCAATAGCAAAAACTATGGTGATATTTACAATATACTTTATTCAAATTTACTTCTTGGATTCATTTCTTTTTGTTTTCATTTTTTTAAACTCATTTATTTAAAGTTGGTGTTAGCAATCAACATCTTTTTTATGGAAAAAAAACCCAATAACCATGTTACATACAAAATCAAAAGAAATTATGAAGTGATAAAAAATAAAAAATAAAAAAATAAATTTCAATGTAGAAACCCATATTTTTACACAGGAATTACCAATTCCTACTGCTTTGAAACCACACAACCCATAATATAGATACATGTATATATGTCAAATCAATTACCAATCATTAATTTCATGGTTTTCCCAACTCCTTGACACACCACAAAGCAATACTCCCAAACAACACTTTTACTTTTCCAGCTCTCTTTATGAGCTTAATATAAACAAGACAATTTCGAAAACTAATCCCAAGATTGACCATGCGCGTACATGCAATACTCCTCTCAAAATCTATTCTTCCTACCTCTCAAAATCTATTCTTCCTACCTCTCAAAATCTATTCTTCCGTTAGTTCTTTAGAAGAGCGAGAGAGATCTACGACGTGCCCTTGCAAGAGGGCCGGGCAGCGGCAAGGAGTCGAAATTTGGAAAGGCTGCCAAGGAGAATCGCCGTGGGGCAGAGTGAATTTCCCACCATAAATACCCGAGTGGGGCAGGGGGGCAGGAGCCAGGGGCAGAGGAAGATTCTTTGACCCCCTTCCAAAAGGATCTGGACAAAAACAGGGGGCAAGAGGCATCTCCGCTGCCATTAACTCACCTGCAGGTGGGAACCACCCCGGGAACGCTCCCTACCCCGCTTTTACGAGAACGGGGAACAATTTCCTTCCACGTGGCACTCCTTCCACATCAGCCCTACCGCGATTTTCGACACGTTTCATCCACTGTAGGATGATTTTTCTCCCGTTCGCCATAATGTTTATTCATTCGTGGATGAGTTTGGGAAGAAGTGTTGGTATTTGTCAACCCCTCTCGCCTTGTTCCAGTGCTGTCAGGGTCTGCTTGTGGTGGCACTAATGCCTGGGATTTCCACGGGGTTCCATAGTGGTCAACCCCCTAAGGATGATCTGACTGGATGCTTTGAGGAAAGCCTGGGTTGCAACACTCGGGGTGTGGGCGCCGGTGATTGGGCCCCGCTGCTGGACCTTGAAGCCAAAGGCTTCACCACCACCAACCTGCAATCTACAAAAAAGATTTGTCTCAATCCCCATGCCAGTGGGATCACGTGAGCCTCACTTATGCCCCACCCCCTTTACCCCTGCCTGCTTATCGTCGGATGATATTCATCCAACCGTGGATGTGTTCATCCGAATGGTGGCCACGTGGATTGGGATGCTGGACACATGTATACTACAACATAACCCCACTTTCTTCATCTATTTTTTAATTGGACATGTGGTACTATGAATAGTGTGGATTTAGTTTATTGGTTGGAATATATATTTATTAAACATCTTGGTGAGCTTTTAATTTTGCATAGCCTCCTGACCATGTGAATGTTGAAAATATGTTTGGGTTGTTTAGGATTGAATGTGTTGATGAATATTGTGTTGTAGAGAGAGATGTGAGATTAGGAATTTGTTGTGCATTGATTGTATTTTGTTTTTGAATTTAAATATTAGTCTTTGGAAAAGAAAGAAAGAAAGAAAGAAGATTTTATTATTTTTATAAATTAATTTTATTCCAAACTTTACAAGTTAAAAGTCAACAATTATTTAAAATTGCCTTGAAATGGCATTGAGGTAAAATTATTGTTTTGAAACCCCATATGAAGTAATATCAAGAATCCAATATTTGTAAAATATAATGTATTTTATTTTTTATGTCAAACATTATATTATTAAAAATATATTTAGAACACACATTAAAAAAATAAAATATATTTTAAATTAAGAAATTATATGTATTCAATAAATACATTCAATTTGGTAGAAACCATTATTTCTATAACATTTAAATATTATCAAAAGTATTTGTTATGAGTTGAAAAGCAAAACTTAAAATATTTCATTAAAATTTAAAATATAAATTAATATCTAAAACTTTACAACTTTTATGTTATTAAATTTAGATATATTTTATAATCTCTTGAAATCTCTAAATATACCAATATACCATTGATAAAAAAAATAACAAGAATATTTATTTTACTCAAGTCTTAACTTATATCTAGTTTAATTAAAGTGCTTTGTCTTTGTCAATCTATCAAAATACTTTCTAATTAATATCAAGAGAATTGAAACAAAGAACAACAAATTAAGAAATATAAAAAAATAAAGAACCTTGATTAATAACAAATTTGTAAGGCAAATACCAAGGCAACTTTTACATTGCTTCAAAGTCTATGTTGCTAAGACTACACTGTTCTTTCTTTAATCTCTAGCTTATATTTTAATATTTATATCCTATAAAAAATTGTGCATACTTTAAAGAATAATAGAGTATTCTAAAATTATAAAGAATCTTCTATATAAAAACTTAGAAAACTAAATAAGATTTTGAAAGAATAAAAAAAATTATAATGTGTATTAAGAACTTTTAGAATATTATCGAAGGTTTGAAAAATTTGTAGAATGTCCTAAAAGTTTTGGGGGCTTTTAAAAGTCTATGGAAGTTTCACAAAAATTAGTACAAATGAATCAAATATATATAATCTGATAAATGTATTTTTGAATTTTAATAATAAAATATAAAATTTCAAATATATTTATTTAAATTAATAAAATTAACATACATACACTTCTATTATAAAATAGAGTAAATGTTCTAAAAATTAGCCATTACTGCAATATGGTTAATTTAACAATATTGTAATATTATTTTTTAAGAAGGCATTAGTATTTGATAATGTATATGATACAACAGATTTAATTTGTCTTGATATATATTTTGATTTTACAATCCCTATTACATCAAATAAAAATATCATTGATAAATTTAAAATTTATTTTAATATACATTTAGAAGAAAAATTTATTTATTTTTTATTTATTTTTTTATGTTGGTTTTATCACTAAGAATATTTATTTACTTTGAAAATTAGATATTATTTTTGTTTTATTTAATTTTTAATTTTTAGCATATTTTACATTTAAATATATTATTCTTTCTATAAGGAATTTTGTCTTTTAGAATCAAGTTGATGTCATTTATTTTATACATTAATTAAACAAAAAAATAAAAAAATATATTATCATTCTAATTTTATTACTATAATATATTATTAAAAATATATATATTATATTTTCTTTGATGAAATTATGTATATAAATATAATACTCCATTATCACAAAATTTTATAAATTATTTCTTAAGGCTTATAATTTTCATTTGTTTATACTATTGCAACAAAAATATATAAGCTATAATAAAAATTCAATAACATAATAGCACTTGAATTCTTTTTTATTTATTTATTTATATAATATTCTATAAATCTAATCAAATATATTTAATCTTTTAGAAACTTAAAAAAATTAAATGTAGATTCAATCATCTAAATTTGAATCTAATTAAAAAGATATTTATCTTGACTTGTTTTAATATTTTAAAGGAAAAAAAAATTATCTATAGAATGTATGTAAACTAATTTAGTATATTTATATACTTAAATTTAACTTTAAAATAAAAAATTAATATAAAAATTTATTGAAGATAAAAAAGTTTTTCCTAAATATACTTCTAACAAACTATTAGCTAATTATTTAAAAGTGAAACAACTTGAAACTTTGTAATATTTAAAGTATTTTTATAAATAAACTAAATATATCTTTGAAGTATTTAAAAAAATTATATCTATTTTGAGACTAAAACTTAATATAATTATATATAGAATTAAAAAATATTTAATAAATCATAGTTTGTATTATCTATGCTTAAAATTTTAAATAACAACTTATTAAAATATTTTGATTTACCCATTATATTTTCAAAAAAATTAACTTTATAATTTTTAAAATTTTTCTATTTTGCTAAAAAAATATCTATAAAGTTATAGAGAAGTAGGATTAAAGTTGTAATATTACTATTAGTAACTTCTATATAACTATAAGTAAATATGTAGTTGTGTTTAGATGAAAGATCCTTAATTCAGGTTTACTTCTAAATAGGAATATTCAAATTATGTTTATAATTTACCAACATACTATAAAATGTAGATATAAAACCACCAAATAAATCTATATCATTACCAAGTGAATGGTAAATGCTAAAGTGGTGATTTTGCAAAGTACAATTAATGTATAAGATAATACAATTTATATTATAAAAATATATAAAATAAATAAATAATATATATATATATATATATATATATATAGTTTCTAAGAGAATTAAAAGTGGAGCTTACAAATAAGTATTTTATTGTTAATTTTATATAATTTCCCAGATAAATTTTAAAATGTTAATACATAATAATAAATCAAATATAATTTTTTAGTACAAATATGGTTATTAATTTTAATATCCAAAAAAAATTTATTTCTTGAATTATAAGACTATATATATATATTTTAAATTAGCTTGTCCAAATTTTAATATTTTCAAAATTATTTTTTATGTTATAATTTAAATATTATTTTATACATATATGCAAATCTTGCCAACTAAAATTTTAAACTACAAACAAGTGTATATATATATATATATATATATATATGTGTGTGTGTGCATTATGAAATATTATAGAATTTTAAAATATAAAATATTTGAAATTAAATATAATACTTAATTTATACTACATAAAAATGTGCTTTGATTACATTAACTATTTAGTCCAAAAAACTAACACAGAACCTATTTAACAAAATTTAATTGACATTTCAACATTCATCTTATTGAAATTTGCAACAAACATGTCAAAGCATTAAATTCATATGTTCCTTGTACACCAAAACAATGGAAAAAAACTTCAACTAATCAAATACTATCAGCTTATGCACAATTGTACAATTTGTAACAATTATTACACTTAAATGTTGCCATTTGTTTAACATGTATTCAACCATTAAAAAAATAGCGTACAAATGATAAAAATAAATGAATAAAGAAAAAATATGATTTTTTGAGTTTAATGCGAAAATGGAAATAATCTAAAATTATAATAAAATAAATAAATAAATTAGCATGGAGCACAATAAAGCACAGTGTGAGGTGAAGAAGGCAGCCTCTTAGAATCAAAGGGACAAATGGATGAAAATAGAAGTTGGATGAAAGATGGTGAGTGGATGAATGGCCTTATAGTGTATGAGCTGATGGGCATGATGGGCTGATGTACACTCACCTCTGCAGGGTCCTTGTTTTGGATATCAATTAGTAATAAAATGAAAAAGAAAAGAGGGGATGGTAGAATTGTCCTAATCTATTCATTATTTATTCATTTATTCCTTGAATTGGCAAACTTCATCAACATGCATGGCCACACATTAAGCTTGCACCAGATGCCATAAAAGCTTGTCATGTGTCATGTATTGTACCACCATCACACTTCACAAATTTTTAGAAAGATGGATGAATATATGGATAGATGGATGTCTTTGTTTTGTTTAAGGATGATGGTTTAAAATCCCGCCACTATGTTTGTACAACCTCACCCACCTTGGAATCTTAAAATGCTATATATATATATATATATATAATATAAAATCATAAAGTTTTGTTTTCAATAATTTTTAATTCTGCTAATAACTAAATATATATATATTTTTTGAATATATATATATATATATATATATATATATACATATCTTTTCTTTATCTTATGTGCATTCCTTCTCGCTATTGAGATTTTCCACAATCCAAAAAATTAAATAGATGAGGTTGTGTAAGTGTGTGATATATGTCTTTATTAGAAAGATTGATATATTTTTCTTCTTCTTTATTATTATTAATACTATTTTATTGTTTATATATTTAAAGATATTAATTATTTTAAACATTAATTTTCATATAATTTTATTTATCAACATGTATACAAAATAACATTTTAAAATTTAAAAAATTTAAAAACATCAATAACAACAAATTATCTGTATTTTTATTTATTTATTTATTTATTCTTAACTTCAGAAATGAGTTGATAATTGATAAATAGTTTATTGATTGTATGCAAAGAAGAAAATGAAAAAAAGAAACCAGAATTTTTTGAATTGAAACAAATTTAGATACATAATAACTATGCTGTGATTTTAAAATAATTCTAAGGAAATATGTTTTTAAAAATAAAACATACAAAATCCTTGAAACAATTTTGAAGAAATTGATAATGATGTTAATCTTGCCTGAACATAAAAGCATTGCATAATTTAACACCTGTTCTTCAACCTTTTACTCACTGTCTAAGATTGATAAATTTTCTTTTTCAAACAGTTAAAAACAATTTATAAAACCTTTAAGAAAATGTAAATAAATGAAGATTAATTATTTTATCTTAATATATAAATAAATATAGAAAAAATAATAGTTTGTTTACAATGTAAGATTTGAAACACTTTGCTCAAAATTTGTACCCTGTCGTTAATTTCCACTAAACACAGAATGAAAAATTACGTATAAATAAAGTAAAAACAATACACTATGTATATCAATTACATTTTATTTTCATTTTTATGTTGAGCAACTTATATACTCTTAAAAGTAATTCCTGCCAATTTCTCATTTTCTATTTTGGTCAAAATGTAATATCTTATTTTGTTATATATATATATATATATATATATTAAGACTTTGAAATAATTCTTGGTGTATTCAACTTCTATTTTTATTATTTACTTGATAGTTCCACTACATAGTTGCATACACCATTTATTGATTTGATCAAAAAATTTATTCACTTTTTTAAATTAAAAAATCCCACCATCCTTAGAAAAAATTATTAATTTGAGCTCATTAATTATTTTGAAATTTCATAATCTTATAATAGGTATTGAACATATAAAAATTAGTAATAAACTTGTATTGAAAATTCTTCTTATATACATAAAAGTTAATAACATAATTTTATTCAATATCTTTTCAAAATTTTGCAATTGAATTTTATGTTATTTATACTTACACTCATATTTTGTCATAGAAAAAAAATTCTATGATTTTCATCTATATGTTTATATAGATGTTTTAAATTTGTCACTTTATATGTTGTCTCTTAGATACTAATTTATCCTTAATCTGTAATTCTTCCATTAAATTTTGGTTTTGGAATTGTATGTTTTTCATGAGTTTGAGACAATTAATGCAACATAAATCATATAAAATAAAGTAAAATACAAAATAAAGTAAAACATAAAACAAAGTAATGTCTAACAGATTTTTGAACTTATATACTAAATACTTAATACAAGTTTAGTATTATTAAGTTTATCTTAAAGAGTTGATAAAATTTAATTTATTTTGTAAAATAATTATAAATAATTAAAAGATATTCCTTGTTATTATTTTAAGAATTTATTTCAAAATAATATTATGCAATAAAAATATGATTTTATAATATAAATGAATATTAAAAATAATATATTATTCTATTATTTGAAATCATATGAGATTATAAGTCATTTTTATTATTTGATAAAAATAAAAAAATATTTTTTATCTATGACATCACTCAATAAGAAGTCATTTATAGATTCAACACAATATATTTTATACTTACCAAAATAACTAGTTAATTTTTTATTTTATTTTTATAATTATATTTTAATTTAATAGCTTATCATCTTTCTTTATTGTATAGTATAAAATGTTTGATTATAATTTCTTATACAATAGTATAAATTATAATTTCTTTAGAAAATTAGTATAAATATATTTTTAGTTAGAACTTAAATATGTATTTTTGAAAAAATTAAAATAATTCGAAATAAAATCAATAATATAAAGGATGGTTTAACTCTAGCCACATTGGTTGCCACAATTCATGTGTTCATCATGAAACTCATCTTCATTCAAACATTTGTACAAAATTCAATACTATTATATCTATTTAAACATAAAAGTTACAACAACCAATTATTAATTTATTATAGAACCTTTTTTGTACTACAAATAAATGCATTGACAAACACACAAAATATGGTCATTGAACACCAACTGCCATCATTAATACCACATAAAAAACACCACCAAAAAAGTATCAATGATAAATAAAAATAATCTCAAGGTTTTAAAACCTGCAAACTTTTTGTTATTTTTTCATTTATGAAAGCCTATTGTTTGTGGTCGTACCATGTGACACCTTTTCTTATAAAAACAACATGAGCAAGTTATTATTATTATTATTATTATTATTACTATTATGTGATTTCTGATTGATTTTTTCACAAGTCGATTTTTTCATGCGAAGATTTTTCTCTTCAATTCATATTGTACTGAAATCAAGACTAGGCCATTACATGTTTCATATATATATGTATATATATATATATATATATATATAAAACCCCCAACACCCAATTCTCCTCCAAACTCAAGAAAGCACTTAGCCAATCAGATCCTGCCACATGGCAAAAAACCCACAATTGATAATTTAGATTAATCTTGAAGCTGCCTCGAACATTAGCCTTTCCATAAAGCACAGTGCCTGCATCATGTTTAATGTTGGAATGTGTTTTCTGTGGCTGCCAAATGCTAAACACAATTATACCTGAAGAAGATTATATGGAGACCCAAAATTGGTGATGACCAAAAAATTACTCTAGAGTGGCATCTGCATTTGTGTCTTTCTGTATTCTAACATGGACACACAGGATTTCTCAGTTAGATATTTGTCGAAGGAAATGATCCTCTTGACAACAGGACCCCAATGCATACAAAATGCACATGAATTTATGCTATCTTGTCTACAAATTATACAAAACTTTTCCATGAAATTTGTTTGGGAGTTAGCCTGAGGGATATGCTTAAGAGGAAATTTTTTTATGATGAAAGCATGTGTAGGTCATTCATCAAACCAGTGACACCATGAAGCAAATCAAAACAGAAGCAGAGTTTTTATTCAAATGTTTTCAAGCG
The DNA here is from genome assembly GCA_036785485.1 of Physcomitrellopsis africana. Lineage (NCBI taxonomy): Eukaryota > Viridiplantae > Streptophyta > Bryopsida > Funariales > Funariaceae > Physcomitrellopsis > Physcomitrellopsis africana. The sequence goes on along the minus strand of JAWRVF010000079.1, from coordinate 391,789 downwards.
CAAAAAGTATGCCTGCCACTACCTTTCTAAACTTCGTTTGTCACCTGAATACAGCAGTGTAAATGTTAGTTACTGAATAATATCGGCAGGTGAGGTTGAGTGGTCTGGATATGAAAGATGTGACACCACTCTGGAGGATACTTTGATGACATTCATACATTTTGTTGCCACTATTCCTCCTTTCAAAGGATGATGCTTCAAATCAGAGAAGACGAAATAAACACCATTATTATATATATATTCAGAGAATACTTAAAAGAATGAGTGCTGACCTGAAGAAACTACCGAAGAACCTTTGCACGAGTAAGAAAATTCCAAGTCACTAGCATCATGCTTTAGAATTCTTTCACTCCCAAGCAAGGATCTGGTGACAGGTATTTAGGAAAATTATCACATGGACCTGTTTACAACAACAGTTCCTAATATGAGCCATGAAGAAATTGCCTCATTCTACCTGATTTTGTATGGTAACATTGCCAGAATCACTTCGTCAAAACTCCGTCAACAACACATCTCCTCATTAACCAGAGAGCACTATTTAAGCACAAAAGGTCCACGTACTCTTGAGAGCTACCTCTGAATCTCAAGCATATATTAACCTGAAAGAGCTGCAATGTTACTGTAGCGACAAGTGACTTTAATAGTGATTCGACTCTGGAGCATGAATAGCTTTAGCCTTGTTGCACTGAGATCACAATGGCACTCTGAAGTTCCAGAACATCGTTTTCTCATCCATGGCAAGTTCACTCTTGTGAATCCGGCATATCGCAGTTCTAACAACAGCAAGCTTTTCATATCCACCTGCGATCCCTCTTGTTCTCGGCAACAGGGCTTTGTCTAAACTTTCTAGTGGTTTACAGGGTTTCTCTGAATTTTCACAATTATCTGTAGGATTTACAAAACTGAACATTCTGATGTAGAGAGAGTGAATCTCGTTCTCTCATGAGAATGCAGTTCTACTAAAGCAGCGTCGGACAAGTTCACATGAATCTCCAGTTTTCCATCAGACAGGATGATTGAGCACACCAGGAGGGAGAGCAGTATGCACATTCTAAACTCATTTTTTATCCTTTTAGCGCAAACACATAGTACAAGAGTCATAACAGAAAAAATTGAGATTACTTTCTCTGCATTAATCCAGTAATTTCAATAAAGCCAAGCAAAAAAAGACCTTCAAGGACCAGAAAAGCTCGCGACCAGCATTAAAATGAGACGTAACAGCAGGAGTAGTAATCTCAGTATCTGAGAACAAGTCGTCCAGAATCATCAAACATAAGCTGACAACGTTGCAGAATCGGATCTACAGTAAAAATTCGGGCTTCGCAATCAGAACACAACCCTCTTGAAGAAAGAACAAAGAATACAAACAGCGTCGCATACCCATCTAAAGAATCTTCACGAAAACTTATGATTTTAATTGTAAGCAAACAGAATCACACAATGAATTTAGAATATGTCGTTTTCTATCAAGGATACATAAGCATTGTGACCTCTAAGAAAACAGTGCAACCTATTGTGTACTTTAACGTGTCACCCCCCTGAGATGATTTCATAACAATAATAATAATAATATATTCAATTATTATTGCAGCAGGAACTGCAGCTTTACTCCTAATAGGAGAAGGCATTAGACATTGGGAAGAAAGAGACATAATATCTCTTACTGTCATTAATTACTGCTTGGATAATAGTGTGGCTTCACATATCCAAGCAAGCATAACCTCCAAACATGCCTGGGATGATTTATCTTTTTGAATCACAAGATGCTATTACAAGAATGCATTTGAAAAGCAAATCACATTCTTTAAAGATGTTCAACAATGGAAATGACAAAGCATATACCAAATTTTACCAAGATTGATAATGAATGGATTTAGATATTAGGGCAACACAATATATATATGTTACAATTACAATGTTTTACTTAATTATTAAAAATAGGATAATGGTCTCTTAGTATATTTTAAGAGATAACACTATCTATATTATACATTGTTAAGGTGATGTTCCAATTCAATTATCAACTAATAAAATTAAAGAAAATTTTAAAGTCTTTTGTATATTCAAATTTCCTAATAATTCATTTTCAATTACTCAATTTAATAAAGCTAGAAGAGAACTTAACATAAAAGATGGAATTTGTACTTTAAAAAATAATCATGGTGAAATATTCACCAAATATCATTTAGAAAATGACCTATATAAATTAAGCTCTACCAACAAATTTAATAATTAAATAGTGGTTGCACTAGTACTAATAGAAATAAATAAGACACTTTTATGGCATTATAAATTAGATCATATCAATAAACAATGTCTATAACAAATTAAATCCAAATATCTTGGACTTGATTCTCATAATGTACAACACTCACTTCTATATCTATCATGTCTACAAGGCAAGCAACATAGCAATTCTTTTTTAAAATCTACTATCACTAGAGCTACAATATTGGTAGTTCTAGTATAAAGTGATATATGGCCCAATTATTCTACCTATATATTCTAATACTTTATATTTTATTACCTTTATTGATGATAAATCAAGATATATAATCATTTATTTGCTAAAATATAAATCTGAGATATTTGATAAATTTCAATTATACAAACAACAAGTAGAAAATAAGACTAGCAAAAAGGTTATTATTCTTTGTTTAGAAAATAGTGGTAAATACGAATTTGGGAAATCTAATGATTTTTGTCAACACCATAGAATTCAATCCTAGTTTACTATAACAAATATTTGTCAACAAAATGGTATAAGTGAAAGAAAAAATTGCACCTTAGTTGGTGCCACAATTGATTTGCTAGTTCAAATTAGTCTTTTTAAAAGATTCTAGATGAAGCTATACTTATTACTAATTATTTATAAAATTAATCATTCATTAAAGCTTTAAAATATATAACTTTTTATGAAAAATATACATAAATTTTTTTTTCCTTATATTTTTCATTCTAATTTGTATGCTATAGTTTACAAAGATCATTATAAAAAATTGAATAATCATAAAATTCCTTATATTTTTCTTAGTTCAAGTAAAAAATCAAAAGCTTATTAATTAATAATAAAAAAAATCTAAAAAATTATTATTTCTTATGATATTATTTTTAATGAGTAACTCCAAAATAATATAAATGATTCAATTCCATTATATGATAATAATTCTTCTTACAATGATTTTATGTCTTTTTTAATATTATTTTAAAAATCCATTATTGTACCTATAATTAATAATGATTCTATTAGTATTTTATCAAATCAAGTGCCTAATAAAATATTACCATAATTTTTATAATTTATTAGATTGTCTCTAGATTTTATAAATGATTCATCTACAAAAATATTTTATAAAATTCCTACTACAATTTCTAAATTTCCATCTCCATTTATGCTAAAATTATGACAAATAATTAATCCTTCTAAAAGATTGATTGAATTTATATAAGGACGTTCTTATACTAGATGCAAATCTTGTAAAATTAAAAAATAAGTTTTGTTTGTTTATACTATTCAAGAATCCACCACCTTTAAAGAAGCCTTGGCTAATTTCTATTCAAAAGAGTGGCAATAAGACATTTATTCATAAATACAACCATTATTTTAGAATATTATATAGAAATTAACTCCACTACAACATGGGCTTAAATCCATTATATTTATATAGATTTTTAAAGTTAAATATAATATAGATGGTTATATAAATAAATTTAAAGTCCATTTGATGGCAAACTTGAAAGTCTTGATTATACTAAAATCTTTTTATCTATTTTAAAATTAGTTTTAATTTTATTTTTATTGGCCTTAAATGTCCAATACAATCTTAAAGTGAATCAAATAGTTTTTTAAAAAAAATAGCAATATAACAAAAAAAATATACACAAGGATACTTGATAACATGTTTATTCTTTCTTCTCTTCAAAGTAAAAATATTATTTGTCAAATATGCAAGTCACTACCAAATTTGAAATAATCCTCTTTTATATGGTATATAAGATTATATAATTCTATAATTTCTTGTGGATTTATTTCTATTGAAGCTGATCTTGATATTTATATTGAATTTGAAGCAACAAGTTTTATTATAATTACCATTTATATTGATGACTATATTATTTTGAGTGACAAACTAACTACTATTCTATCCTTTAAATAACTTTTTCAAAAAGAATTCGAAATAAGTGAAGAGAAAAATATCTACTATATTTTTAGTTTACAAATATATTGTGGTTATTTGAATCATATTGTGGTTATTTGAATTATATTGTGGTTCTAATCAAGAAAAATATTTACAATCACTACTTACTTGTTATAATATAGATAGCTGTAATAGCATATCTAGAACTTTAGTGGCTGATATAAAATTAACAAGAGTTGATTGTCCAATCATACAAGCTGACAAAGATCAAATGCATGATATATTGGATTCTATCTCTATTGGTAGCTTTATTCACTCATATGTTTGTACTTGCCCTCATATAACCTATAGTATAAATAATTTATTATAATATATTTAAAATTTTAGTACAATTAATTAGCAAGGAATTAATTGTATAATGAAATATATCAAAGTCACTCTTAATTATAGTCTCACACAGAAAAGGTCTCCTTTTGGCTATTTTTTATATGACTATTCCAATGCAAATTAGACAAGTGATTATGACACTTGCCTCTTATTATTTTTTACTTGTAAAAGAAATAATTTCTTATGCCAAGAAGAAACAAACTTTTGTAGCCCTTTCAAGTACTAAGTCCACATACATGGGACTATCAAAGGCATGTGCACAATTTATTGGGCTATGTTATTTTTTAAAAGACTTAAAATTTTTACTAATGCAATCAACTACTATTTATGCTAATAATCAAATTACCATTTTATTAAGTCTTAATTCTAAGTTTTATTCTTATACAAATCATATTAAGACTTAATACTATTTTACTTAAGAAATTATATAATTAAGCCAAGTCCAACTTGAATATATTTTTAATAATAATATGATTGAAGATATCTTAATCAAAGTTTATCTTGACCAAAATATATTTATTTTCTTAATGGTCTTGGTTTATATCCATTTGATTCTATAACAACTACTCCTACTATTTCTCATACACCAATTTGATCAATTTTTTCTTTTATCAAGTATATAGTTTATATACTAAGCAATTCTTTTACTGGAGTAGAAGAATTATATATATACATATATATATATATATATACAATCAAATGGATATAAACCAAGACCATTAGATTTATATAGAATATTTTAATAAACTCTTAAAATTCTATTATATAACTTTAAAAAATAATATGTTATTAAAAAAAAAATTTAGAAGTTTTTTACTACAAGCTTAGACAAAAGCTTTTAATCTTACAAATAATCTAAGTATTGTTAGAAGTTTCTTTAATATAAGTTTGTAAAAAAAAACTTCTAGTATTCTAAGTAATATAAATATAAATATAAATAAGACTAGAGCTATCTTTAATTTTGTCAACTCTTTTTTGAAGTGTTGTCTTTCTTGTGGCTTCTAAGCCTTCTTGTACCTTAATAATAACCATTTGATTATTATATTATATTAGAATAGTAATTTTTTGGGCTCTAAAAGAAATGATATAGTAATTTTTTGGACTTTATTATAAGTTTTTAAATTCTAAGGATATAAATCAATAATAATAATAATAATAATAGATTGGTTTAGAAAATTAGAGAATACAATCAAAATTTAAAGAATCATTTATAGAATCAAAGCTATAAAATTTTAATTGAACTACAATTGGTTTTAAATTGATTCTAAGTTCCAAACTTAAAAGGTCAAAATTTATATTATATATAAAATATTAGTCATAAAGATAAAAATTCTATATTATGGATTTATATTAAAATTTGTATTGTAAATTAATATTACAAATTAATTTAAAATATGCTTTATTGATTATAAATTATAAATTTATACTTTAATATAAATTATATTTTATAAATTTAAAACTTTGATTCAAATTTTAAATTCAAATTTAAAATTTAAAATATGATTTACAAGATATATTATTTTGTAGATGAAAAACTAAGTTTTAAAATCTAAAGAATAAAAACTATGACTAAAAAATAAAAATAATGGCTTCACAAAATCCAAGTAATAGAGACCTTAGATTTAAGATAGATATAATTGTATCAAAAAATCCAAGTAATAGAAACAATGATTTGATATTATAATGGATAATATTAACCTCTTTAGAATATATTTGCTAAATTAACATACTAAATTAAGTCAATATCTTCAAAAAATATATTAAAAAATATGTTAAAAAATATAAAAATATAAAAATATATATTTAATATAAATAATATATTTAATATTAAAAAATAGATATTTTTATAACTATAAAAAAGAAGCTAATTTTTTAATTGACTTTATTTTACAGAAATAATTATTAATATATAATATTTTTTTATTAAGTAATCTTCCAAAAACTAATAATCTCCAATAATTAATCAAAAATTTGAGAACCAACTCCATTCTATAGTGTATAATTAATAATCTTTGATTTTTTAATAATTAACTGATTTTTATTGACTTTTATTAATTAATAGAGGTATTTAATAGAAACCATGTGGCTATATGTAATTAAGTGAAACAAGCCTATGTGGCTGGCATAGCCACATGGTTATATGTGATTGGACAAGGTAAGGGTACTAAGGTGGTAGCAACCACCTTAGATTATAAGGCTATAGTAAGGATGATTTCTATCCTAAATTCAATGTATTATCTTTAATGATTAATAACATCTAATAATTAATATTTTTTCTTGATATGGATAATATTAATTATTAAGAAGAATATTATATATATTTTTAGAATATATATAATATTAATAAAAAAATATCTCTAAATTAACAACCAAAAATTCTAATTCCTTGATAGAAAAATGCAAAAAAATGTGCAATTAACATTCTTTCAAATATACAATATTAAAAAGACATGAGTCATCAACTATACAATGATTCAAAATTCCTATATTGATTGATTCCTTCATAATTTTTGATACTAAAAAGAATCATAAATTCCTTGAAGCTTTTTAAAATAATTATATTAAATAACTTACAATGAAAAAAACTCAACAACTAGTTAAGACATTGTAGTATCTAAGACTTAGGTCTAGATGGGATTCATCATCTTGCACATAAAAACTCAAAAACTCAAAAACCAAAAAAAAACTTAAGTACTTATTGTTGATAATGATAAAAAAAATGTATATATATACAAACACATATACAATATATATATATATATATATATATATATATATACTGGAGATTATAGTGTCTATTTTTTGATATGTCTGTATCCATCTAAAAAACTTCATATTTATTTATTTATCTGTATATTCATAATTTTGATGTTTATTTAATAATTGAATATTTTTAAATCTATTTTATAACCACCTCCTTATTTATGGCCTATCCTTCCTTATTCTAATATAAAATAAAATTTCATAGCTACTATTACTAAAACTCTTCAATTGAAGGATCATCACAAGATAGCAAATATATTAAGATGTTCATGTAAATCCTTAGTATGAGTCATTGCATATGAGCGGGTTGTACAAATAGTTTTGTCACAATAGAATGTAGTTAGATTAGCAATAAGCATATAAATTAAGAAATTAAAAAAGGATGATCTAATAAATGATAATTGTTAGAATTGTATCATTAGGTAGGCACTATTTTGCTATATTGTAACTAATGCAAATTCGACTAGCAACTTGTAGTGTAGCAAACAACTAAGTTAATATTATACCACAATGTGTGGCTATGTGCTTGTTGGCATCTATACTTTGTATCAAAGTGCTTGTTTTTGAATTTTTTTTTACTCCCAATTTGTTGTTGACTAAGAATAAGTAGAATTTGATTATGATTTTGATTTAATATATATATATATATATATATATATATATATATATATATATATATATAATTTTTAAAATAAAGATTAATATTTTTAATATTTGTCATTTTACAATCAAATAAGATATGCTAAAAATTATTTAATATTTTAAAGAATTTTTAAAAAACAATATTTGAAAAAATTATACAACTTTTTAAAGAAAGTTTAGTCTCTAATAAAAATTAGTAGAAAAAATACCAAAGTTATACAAAAGAATTGATGAAATATTTACTATATAAAAATTAATGTAGATATAATTTTGTTTCATATTGTATAAGTGTAATGTGTTTAGAATGATGTTGTAATTTATAAATAGAGAGATATCACTTACTTTTATTTAAAATTAATAAACTTATAAAATCAAAAAATAAAACTATATTTTATTTTAAATTTTATTCTAAAATAATAAACATATATTTTTAAAAATAGATTATAAATTAGCTAATATTTTATTTTATAAAAAAATAAATAAGGATGATGTAATATAAGTGCTGATTTTTTTTATTCTAATAATATTTTTAAATAAATATTTATTCTATTATTTAAATAAAACTTTCTATATCAAAGTTAATGGTTATAAGAAATATAAAGTATATATTAAAAAATAGATTAGAAAAATTAACATATTATTCTTGAGGTAAAACAAGGGGCCTCAATGTTGGTATATATATATATATATATATATATATATATATACATACATATACTATAAATCTGAATGATATGTATTTTGTTATAAAGCTTGTTTTTGTAATGATTTTGTAAATCAGACACCAAATTTCACAAACTTGGCAAATTTGAATAATTTATAACTTCAATTTTTTGAACCAATATCCCTAATGCTTTGTAGATAGTTTTACATTTTGCTATTATTGATAAATTCTTGATGTTGTTGTAAGATTATAGAATATAAGTGAATAACAACAAGCAACTTGATTGCATTCAAAAGTTTAGGCCTTATAAGAAATTGCTACAAAGTGTCAACCTTGCTTCATGTTGGTTGATTGTCCATATCTAGTGATTGTTCAACCTAACTAAATTCAATAAACTAATAATAGAATATTATATGTAATACTAAATTATATTTATATTTAAAAAAAAATTTCAAATATGTGCATCAATATTCCTATTTATTATATGATGTGCAAGATAATCTTTTAAAGATAATAGTGTATAATGTTAATAATCATTAAACTATAATTTTGTGCGACAAGAAAATCATTCATAACAAATTTATAGAAATACCAAAATTCTCACAACATTTCAAGCATTTGCTTCTATCAAATGGCCAATTAGAAGTACCTAATGTTTCAAGCCTCTTGTTTGGAGGTATAATGCTAAATAGTAATTCAATACTAAGTCTCTTATTACTACAAAAATTATAAGCAAAATTTTCTTTAGGTGCTATAATTGTCATAAAATAGTATTTGGCACCTATATGTTTTTATAAAAAGTAAAATCTCTTAATTAATTTGTAATATTAAGGAGATGACTATTTGAATAGATTTATTACATAATAATTTAATTAGTGATATATTAATGATAGCTTTCCTTACATAGTTTAAATATCTTTTACAATCAATAGTTTTTCTTACTTTTTGAAAACTTTTATATCTTAATATAGCATAAAAAAATCAAATTATTTAACCTTGAATATATTATATACATGTACTATGACAACATCAATATAAGTAGAGTATTCAACTTGAAGAACTTGAAGAGCTTGTAATTTAGTATGCAAAATTTTAAGATTTTTTTATTTTTTATTTAATACATGTCTTGAATTTAAATAACAATAACATCACACATGTGTACTTTGATAAACACCTATGACTAAATAGAAAGACTATTTTATGGTAAGTTCTCTCTTTAAACTATAGAAATATGTTTCTAAACTAACATAATTGATATATGCGTTTCTACAATGATATCAAATTAACAAATTTATATCTTTGTAAATTATGTACTCAAACTTTATGCTCTTATTGCATATCTTATTAGTTGTAATTATACAAATTCAAACTTAAATCAAACTAAAAATGAAAACCTACTCTTAAAAATGTCATTATGTTATATAATAGATGTTGTAAAATGCAATTATCTTCAAGAACATCCTACCAAATGTCAACATAAAAAAGAGATAATATCTTACAATTTTTCAATGCTTGTATCTATACATCCCTCTAGTGGGATGTGTTTTACAACCCACAAACATAGAGAACCATGTTTGTCAGTTTCCCCCTTTCCAAGACGGCGGTCTGCATTTCGCATAATGAACGTTGCGGCTACTGGGACGAGCCTCCCATCTTCATGAATTACACGAGCTTGTTGTAAGTTTATTATTAGTATTATTATTCTTGTGCTGTATAAAGGAGTGGAAATATTATCCACAAGTAGAAAAAAAACGGACGATCAGTGGGATGATCGAAATCGGAGAGTGAGTCTTTTAAGGAAGAGAATCCGAAACAGTTGCGGAGTCATGCGATAAGGAGTTGGGAATCTAACAGTGCAAAAGCCATCGCCACAACAGTGGGTTCTATCATGTACTTCTTTGTGTTGACATGGCAAGGTGATAAAGCAGTCTCACGACTTTGACTACACCATTCAAAGCGCAAGCAACACTAAAAAAATAAAAGAAAAGAAAAAAGAAGAAGATGTGGGTTTTAATCACAACAAGCACTGTGGAAGTGGGTATTTTTTTATTTTAGAAAAAGGATGAGCAAAACGGCAAAATTCGGTGGGCGGAGTAGTAGCAGTAGTGTCACGCTACTTTAGCGCGCCGCTTGAAGAATCAGCGACATCGAAACGCCGATTGCCGTAATGGAGAAACCAATGGGGATCCATGACGCAAATCTGACGCTCTGGATTCGCAGTGGCTCCGACACGGCAATGGAAAAAAGCATGGCTTTGAAGTGAGGTACGGCGCAGAGGCGTGGGAGAAGCGAAGCCTGGGGGGGGACCTTCGGTGGAGATGAGAAAAATGGAGCCTTGGGAATGGATCCCCCTCAATCCCCCGCAAATGGGCACTGGCTCGCTTGCTCTGTTCTGTTGTGGGTCTGGATGAGAGAAGGCACCCACCCTCCAGCGTGCGCCGGAAGATGGAAGGAAGCGTGTACGTCTACGTAAGCTTATCCAGCACCTCTTGTGATCTATGCCCAGTGTGCCAACACCCTACTCTCTCATGCCTGCCGTAAGCGAAAATATCGTAAAATAAACACACACACACGCACAGAGTATCACGGCATCCCAAACCACATCGCAGCCTTGGCTTGATTTCTCATATCTCGGTGTTCCACGGAGCCCTAACCAGCTACTTCTCTTGTGTTTGGAAGCGAATTTCGCCTTGTGGGTGGGCTTGCTGTGTTGCTGTTTGTGGGGAGCGGTTGTGCTGTGGTTGGTGTTCGTAGCGCGACGAGAGCTTCGTGCTGGTTGCAGGTTTCGTTTCGGAGCGCGCTTGTCGTATCCCGCTGTAGGTTTTGGAGTAGATTCTGGGCGACTTGAATTGGTGAGTGTTGTGTTTCATGGTCGTTTGTTGGAAGAACCGATTCTGTGGGAGTATGAGTGTGAATCCAGGTGCTTTGTGGTGTGCAACGGTTTGGTTTTTCGTAGTGTCTTGCTAGAATTGCTCTCTCTCTCTCTCTCTCTCTCTTTTCTTCTTCTTTTCTTCTTTTATTATTTATTGAACTTTTTTCAATTTTTTTGATGTATGTATTGTGCTTAGTTCGGCTTGCCTTGATGCGATCGTAGGGGCCGGCAATAACCATCGCTTTAATTGGTGAATTGTCTCGAGAGCCTCAGATAGAGAGGAGACTCGTGTTTTTCAAGGATTTGGCAGTTTTTTTGATTTTGTGGGCGTGTGGCGGTGTTTCAAATAGGTGTTTTTATTTGAATCATGGCCATGGCGGTGGGCGAGCTTGGGCTGAGTTTGAAGAGTGCAGCAACGCCTGTTGCTGCTGCAGCTGCACGAGAGAAGAGCTCGGTTCAGACTGGGCCGAGCAAAGCTTCTGTTTCTGCTCATTTTCGGACTTGGATATCCCAAAAAGTACATCATCGAAGCTCGAATTATTTTGGGAGAGTTTTAGGGTTTGGGGTTGAGGCTCCCAGCACATCCACGAGCTCTTTCTCGGTAAGAGCCAGCTCTGCTGCCGCTGAAAAAGCGAAGGCTCGGTACCCGGGCGAGAAGAAGGGATTTGTGGAGGAAATGCGCTTTGTGGCCATGAAGTTACACACGAAGGATCAATCGAAGGAGGGGGAGAAGGAGGCTGATGTGCAGCCGATAGGCCAGTGGCAGCCCACAATAGAAGGATACTTGAAATTTCTCGTGGACAGCAAGGAGGTTTACGACACCATGGAGGCAATTGTGCAGAAGGCCGCTCATCCTTCGTGTGAGGACATTCTCCACACCATTATCACAAAACAATTTTTTGGCTGCAGGTACCAGTGTTTTGACTGCATACACACCATACGTGTGAAGATTTGACTCAAAATAATTGTTGCGTGCCTGCAGATGAGCTGTTTAGGAATACCGGGCTTGAGCGATCAGAGAGGTTGGCTAAGGACCTAGAGTGGTTTGCAAGCCAAGGTCATGCAATTCCAAAAGCTGGGGTCGATGGAAGCACATATGCCAAGTATCTGACTGAACTGTCTGAGACCGATGTTCCTGCTTTCATCTGCCACTTCTACAATGTTTACTTTGCTCATTCAGCTGGCGGTAAATTTATCGGAAAGAAGGTGTGTGTGTGCATTGATATTGCAGCGAATTTTGGTCATTCGTTCAGAACATCCCTTCTTTAATCTTTATGAATCGGAATGGTTTCATCAGAAGACGTATAGAGCTATTGATCCTTTGCTTAATAGATCTTGCTCTCTTGCTAGAAACGAGTTGCAAGATCTTCAACTCAACATAGTGTGTGACGAATAATTCACTAAATCGAACTCAACCTTTCAAGTTCCTTCTCATGACCATTGTCGTAGCTCAGTTAACCATTGCTTGACCCGAAATCTACCAGCGGGACTCGTTTCAGAAAAGACTGAATTGAGCAACTTTTGTGTGCAGGTTGCAGAGATGATCTTGGATGGTAGGGAGTTGGAATTTTACAAGTGGGATGGGGAGCTGTCTCAGCTCTTGGGTGCAGTGAAGGAAAACCTGAACAAAGTTGCAGAGGTTAGACAACCCCAATGCATTCTTTCGCTGGAAGTTGTGACCGCAAGGAGTACATAATTTTCACAATTTCAAGCTGATACATTATTTAGTTTGAAGAACTTGTGGCAGAGTTGGCCTAGTTGTTGGACTATGTACTCACAGAAGTAACGTTGTTGTTGTTGTTGTTGTTGTTGTTTTTTTTTTTTTTTTTTTTTTTTTTTTTAAATATTTCATTTGGCTTGTGTTGTTCCAGGAGTGGACACGAGAAGAGAAGAACAACTGCCTAAAGGAGACAGAGAATTCTTTCAAGTACTCTGGCAAGATCTTGAGGCTGATCGCCTCCCCTCAATAAGAGCCACCCACCTAAGTACAATTATTTAAATGTTCCATATCACTTGATGGTTCTGTTTAGTGTATGATTTAAAGAAATTTCTGGCGTGAGTAGAGAAACCAAACTGAGGTAAACTGCCACGCATTCAATCTCCAAACGCCCAACGGGCTTTTGACAGTTTGAAAGATTTGTTATAAATTGTGTTTAAACTTTAAATTGACATTGAAAATGTGAATGACCGTTGTAAATGTTAATACAATGAAAACGTGTATATATTTTTATGACTATTTCAACGTGCTTGTATCTTTGCAACTCGAATTTAGAATCGCCGCTTCCAAAAATTGATTACAGAGTTGGGTTTTAGTAAAACTTCACTTACGATTGCTTCAAATTCTGAAAGGTTTAAGATATAGTGATGGTTTCAATCAACATACACCTAATTTCTATTTCTTTATTCATGGATGTAGGTTGAATGTGTCGGTATTGTATTGTTCAACAGTGGATATTGACCATTACACTGTAGATAGATAATAAATAGATGAGGACAGTGAATGCTGTTGTATTTTTGCATTGCAGATTGGTTATTTTTTTGCCAGTACAGAATAGGTCACTAGTCTCACATTTGAATCCTCATACAAAAATTTCCTGATGGCCTAATAGTCGAAATAGATTTAGCAAGTAATTTTTTTGCATGATAAGTCACTATATCTTAAACCTTTCAGAATTTGAAGCAAAAGTACTTAGACTAAGTGTCTTGATTTGCAAAAGGAATGTTTGTCAAGTAAGAAATCATTTAGAATTCAATAAATGTTCTCAAATACATTTAATCAATTAGTTTTGTGGAGTAAGAGTAAAACAAATCAAAATAAAATTAGACACAAAAGAAATGATCAATTTGAATTATAATTAATATTAAAATAATTAAAATGATTTTAATGATTTTAATTATTTATTTAATAAAATTAAATCATTCCTCTTATTAATTCTCATTTAAATCATTTGAGATGCTTGAGATCAATGGACCATTGCTGTTTCGGTGCACTAATGGCAAGCATACTTCATACCTGGAATTGCCGCTCAGTTGATAACTATGTGCCTCATGGGAAGACGAGCAGTGAATGTTTGTGAATATTTGTTGATGAACTTGGTGAATCTCATCAGTGAATACAGCTACATGGAGCATGTTGGTTGAACATGTGGGAGCCGTTTGTTGGGAAGGCTTGTAGACTTGATCCTCAATCATCAGACTCGAATAATCCGTTGGGCCCTGCACAGATTTTGCCGTTATGTGTTATAACTGATTGCATAGAAACCCATTGCATTCAAACCGTTCTTGCATCTTACAGACGCTTCCATCAACACATAAGCTGGGTCAGGAGAATGAAAGGCGTACTCCAAGGAAATGCCTTGTTGCGAATGCGCAAGTAGGAGTATGCCTGTACCAAATAGAACGTGAATTAACGGAGGATATGACTGCAATGTACAGTCATTAAGACGTCATAATAATCTGAATGATGATGTAAAATCGTCAGGCAAAATAAATTCTGTAGTCTGTACCGGTCTTTCTTCAGGATGGTGGTGCTCTTCACCAGAGAATGTATTGAAAACCATCCCTATACATCCCATTACAGCTGCAATTGTGATGTTCCTCCATTTGAATGTCTCCTCTGTCCATAATATCACATCAATCAGCACTCAAAGCTGAAGCCTGCGCTAGGTGATAGCAGCACATCACGAATCCAAAAATCTTCAAGTTACATGAAACGTGGAAGGAATAACTGAGTTCTTCTGAAAAGAAACTCACAAGCACACTTTTGTAATGCGACGTGAAGAAAAACATGACACTCTTGACTGCTATAACTTTCCCCTCGGGAAGAATCCTGAAACGTAAAGCTACGAATGTAGCTCTGACAATTGAATGCATAACACCCTGTCTTCCTAAACCACAGTTACCGGAACAAGAAATTGGATCTTGAGGAAGAAAGCAACCAAAACTATTACCAGCGTCATCAACTCCATGTCCACCCATGAACCGCTTGCCCATGCCAAAAGGCGGATACACGGAATACCGCAAGGAGGACGGATCAAACCCTCTCCCGAATGCTCCCAATCGTTTCCGCAACACACCTGCCATGGCGACTTTCCCCTACAATCCACAAGAAAACTCTTTCCAAGCTTCGGACCCAATTTTTTTCTTACTCACCCTATTCACAGATATTCAGTTCCATATTCACGTTAACAGAAAATTCCCACGCACATCCCTCTCTACCAGAACTACACAGACTTCAGCAATTCCAGAGTGTCTTTCGCTGTGCAAATCATCGTCGCCGTGGAAACGCAAATCGTGGGTCGGTAAAAAGAAAGGAAGAAAGGCGAAGTGGGTACCTGATGGTTGGATCCCAGCAGTGTGAGGAATCCAGTTACGGTAGCCATGGAGACAATGAAAGCAATGCAATGCAGGGATTAATTAGACTGTTAGGGTGCCGTGAGTACGCGCGGAGCTCGATTTGTTGCGATGGAAGCGTTGGAGGTGCGTGGGTGGGCGGCATTGTGTGACCCTCCTGATTCTGGAAGCAGGAGGCCAGTTCGGGTGCGGAATTTGTCGAGTCCTCCGGCTGTCGGGTTCACATTGGGAGCTGGGGCTCATGAAGCCATTCGAGGTTTTATATATATATATAAATATATACATATGTTAGTATTGGGGTTCCTTGCTTTGTTTCGAGAATAACATATTAAAGCAATAGGGTTCTATATGTTTATAAGGAGGTGAAAATTTACTGTTATAAGGAGATTTATTTTTTTACAGTAAAAATTGAAATAGAAAAAATTTAAAAAGAGACAAAAAGTCATGTGTCTCTTGTAAAATAGACAATACACAATATAGTTGTATTCCATAGGATGTGGCTCTTGGTATCAAACTTAAATATTGGGTCTTTTTCTACTTTTTTCATTTGTTGACACTCTTGTGAAAATTTTGGATGTATTCATGGATGGATAGCACTTTAGATGAATGCACACAAACTAACACCACTATCTTTTAATATATAAGATACGTGTAATATTGCTAAAAAGTTATCAGTCAAGACACAATACTTATAAAAGAATGCTACAAGAACAAATATCAATTGCAAGATAGCAATGTAACAACCAAGAGAAACTAAACAAGATCTCAGACCTTTAAATTGTTTCTGAAAAATCATCGCAGGAAGTCAGATTCGCCTAGTTCCTAGCACGCGAACCATCGAATGAATGTGAAATATGCTACATTCATATGCATCCTCTCTCAGCCAGATTTTAGTCCGCATCTACAATTCTACTGTCAGCTAATTAAGAGGATCAGCACTGACTAAAAATTGATGCATATTGTGGAGTAGGTTCGTTGTGCTACCAATAGAGCTTTCTGCAAAATAAATAAGAACGTATTGAGACTAGCCATACCAGTATGCTAGAAACAAGAACGAAACTACTAAAAACTAACAGAACTTCAATGTCAAGATGAGTTTGAAAGATTGAAAAATTATGAAAAAATAATTTCCTTGAGCACATACAAATTCATGTGATTTTCCGCAGTAGTAGCAAGAGAACTTAACTCACTTCATTGCTCGAGCATTTCAGCCAGTTAGGCTTTTAATAGCGGCTGCCAAAGCTGCTCCTATTGTGATGTTGGCAACGTTGGCAATGTCGTTAGTAATCTGCACGTTCCGAGGTATGTTTGCGTCAACTACCAATTTTTGGGACATTCAAGCGTACAAAGACTATGTTATCACACCCTGAACTAATATTATAGGACCATTGCTGGGCTGAACAAAAACCACCGTTAGACCTCCATTACATGGAGCAATATTCGCAACATGCATTGCAGGTATATGTTCACCAAAAGACGTAAACTAGTGTGTATTGTCAGTGTAAACGGAACCTATTCTCAACATGAACGCAGAAGAGAAGTTTGAGAGCATCTACCCATTCGAAACCTTCACGCCCTTGCAAGGCAGCACCAATGTAACTTTCGCAAAAATTTGCCACTTGTGCAGCCAACACACAAATGACAGCACCAGATTGATCCGTCTGCGATGTTCAGCTTTAGAGAGATCCGTAATAAAGACTCGGGGAGAGAAAGGCAGATGGACATAACCACAAATCATGGACCTCACATACCACTGGTGAAAGAGATCACGTTGAAGCAAAGATGCCAGTAAAGAACATAGCCAGAGAATTCCACATCAATGCTAAGGAAAAGAGATGCGCAAAATCACACCAATGTCGAATGGCCGGATTGATCTCACAGACAATGGAGTGAGAGGAAACTAGTTCGGCAGTTCGTTGTGTTTAAGAGGAAAATACCAGATTGATAGAGTACGCAACCGCTGCTAACATAACTGAGGCTATCAAGCCAGCAATTGTCCCTTCTAAGCTGATTGCTCCTTCCGTTCCCCTTGGAACAATAGAAAAGGTCGTCACCAGATACCTATTCACCAAAACCAAAACATATCATTCCCGTAGTCCACATGTGGCTTGGTCAAGACTCATACGTAACAAAAATCGTGAAGGAATTATAAAGTGGAAAAGGACGTTCGCCTGCCAAGACGAGCTCACGTGGTTTTTCCGTAAGCCTTGCCGATCTCACTGGAGATGGTGTCACTAAGCTTTGTGCAAAAACTGGCCAGGAAACCCAAGCGCCATAATACATTCGCGTCAATACTTCCCACTGCAGCTATGGTGGCGGCAGCACATGCTGCACCAGCGGTCCAGGATCCAAATACACTTCCTGGGCCCCTCCTTCCACTCCTCTTCTCTGCAATCCCAGCAGCTTCTTTCTGTTTGATCTTTAATTTCGTAGCAATTGTTCCCTGCGGTTGACGCCCTCTTCTACGTCAGCAGTTGATCTTGACGAATAAAGCACAAGGAAGTAATCACTCTCCTGTTTAATTGACTCGAGCTCGTCTACATCCACAAAACCTTCATACGAATCTATCTGTAACAATTCAAAAGTTGGATTCGAAGAACGGTACATACAAAAATGAAGTATACAGAAACAATGAAAGCCCCTTGCCATCCGAACGCTCGCCAGGTCAGGAGTCCCAAAGCGTATGCACAAGCATATCCTGATAACGAGAGGCCTGCCAACAATACTGGCGCACCGGCTAGGAAGATTGTGGTTGTGCCTATAGTTGCAGATTCCCAGCTTGGTGGTGACGATGTTAAAGCCAACTTCACAGTATCCACAATACCTGCCACCGCAAAGACAAACAACGCATACAATTCGTCTGAATCCAACTGCCAACGTATACAGCCCTGAATTTAAACCTTAATTTACTCTTCCATACGATGGTCTCGATACAAAATCTGATGTCCCAGTACTGAACCATCAAACGCAATACAAAACGCTGAATGCAATATAACTAGGTCTAAGCCTAGCTCCATAAGCATACAAAGGCTAAGGTAATTTATATTTCCCGTCCAACAAGTAATCAGAGAAAATATTCGAAATCACATGAATCAATTCACTGTACACAGCAACAATTTCGCTGCTAACTCCCACTAATTCTAAGATAGCGCAGCGCCCGTGCGATGAGCACCAGATTCTTTCACTTAAGAAACACACCAATTCAGGTGCGGGTTGCAATCTGCTTACCAGCCACAGATTGGGGAGATCCGAGCGCGGCATTCACAACCCCCGATGAACCCAATTTCTTCTCCTTGGCGTGGACGCGACTGATGAGACGACCACCTCGAAGACCAACCCCACATCCAATCAATTTCAAAGCGCTAGGATTCTCCGCGGCAAAAGAACCTGTTCGGGACCTACATTGCGTTCCTACACGGGGAAGAGGAGTCTGCGGGGACCCAGCTTGCGACCACGGAGGCGGTCTCAACGAGGAGACCTGCATGCACGTCATGGCGGGAAGGTGGGTCTGCGAGAAAGGCTCCGTGCAAAACAACGGATGCTGTCACAAAAAATGCTCACAAAACCGACCCAGAAGACGATCACGGGCTCCGCAGTGTCCTCTGCCCACGCGAGGTCTAGCGCTGCGATGAAACCCACGATCGTTTACAACCCAAATCGAGAGGGTATCTATCCGCTTGGCCTCACAACCGAACGGAGCGAATGGATACGACACCGATGCCGCAGAGACCGGCAGAGGATACGACACCGATGTCGCAGAGGACACAGCACCGCGATTGATGGGTCACATTCGGATGTGCGAATCGGGCGCATTCAGGAGATGGGTCTCGCAGATTCAAGCTACGATTCTACGACCCGGCGCAGCGAATTGCGTGACGATCAACGTTGGCCGTGGCGTGGCGCTCGACGAAGTCGACGCTCTCGACCTCGAATGCTTGTTGAGAGCATCGCGAAACCCTAAATTTTCTTTCGTGAATGGTTTGTGAGAATTCTTTCAAGTTTTTTTCGTTGAAGATATTTATAATTTGATTTGAAGTTGTTTCACAAGTTGATATAGTTCAAGATTTGATATAGTTCAAGATAAATGATATTTGCATTTTGTATGAAAGTGGTTGATATGTTCTTTTTAACCACCTTTAAATAAATTAAAATTTTAAATATCATTCAATATATTCCACTCATCAGAAGCAATTTTATTTTATTTTTGTAGTTTCAAAAACATTTCTCATTTGGTTCCATTTCTCCCTTGTTTTTTTAAAATCTAAGGTAAGCCTAATCTTCAATTTATATTTTCTACACATTAGATAATTTTAAAATATCTTAAGATTAAATTTTATAAAAATAATTTATTCCAATATTATCTAATGCTTCTTGAGTACATAAAAATGAACAAATAGATAGTAGTAAGGACTTTTAGATGTAGTTTGTTGTACATTACATAAAATTTAAAATATGCATCAAAACTCTATATTTATATTAACTTATCTTTGTTAAAAAATACACCATCAATTTGTAATGATCCTCTAAGCTTCTTGTCTTTGATCTAGATGTAGGTTGTTTTGATCCAATTTGCTTAAGAGATACTTGTATGCATTGAAAATATCTACTATATTATATAGTATGAATTTACTATATTTTGTATACTTCATTTATTATTAGATGATAATGTAATTAGAAAGAACAATGAAGATAAAAAAAGATATAAAGAATGTTTCTTTTAAAGAATTTGCTCTAGCAAATAATATAGGAAAAATATAAAAAATAGGCCTAATAAATATTGATATTTTAAAAATAGACCTAATTTTTTTTTATTTTCCAAAATAATCCTTGTGATAGAATTGTGGAATCTAATATAAAAGTGCAACTCTAAAAGGAGGTTTGAGAAGAACCTCCCTACCATGAGTCCCACTTTGTAGAGAGTGAATGGAAGGTCTTAGGAGGACAATGCCCTTTAAAAGAAAATTTTGTTTATTTTTGATATTTTTGATATTTTTTTAAAAAATTATTTATTTTCTATATTTATATTTTTAAATTTTTTTAAAAAAATTATTTATTTTTTATATATGTATTAATATTTGTCAAGCCTATTTTTAATATATTTTTTTAAAGAACCTATCTCTTTATATATCAAGGGTCTAGGATTTACAAAATTTTTTTTTGAGAGACACTACCCCCCCTAAGATCCCTTGCCTACTCTCCACAAAGCAAAACCTATGCCAAGAAGTTCCCTTCTAAACTCCCTTTGCAACTACACTTCTAAATCAAATTCTACAATTCCATCACAAAAACTATTTTAGAAATTAAAAATTTATTAGACCTATTTTTTATATATCAACATTTATGAGGCCTAATCTTGATATTTTTCCAATAATAAAAGATCTAATGCTATTGTGACAAATACATTCATTGATTCATTATTAATTGCTTTAACACTTATAAGCTTCTAAAAAGTTACTTTTTTAAGAAATTTGAGCCTCTCATATAATAGTCCAATTATAAAGTAGTCATACGTTGTCGTGTTGTGGTTCAGCTACTATGTGAAAAAATTGTACATGTATATTTAATGTACAATTTACTACTTAGCTAAATGAAAGTCATATCAATGGATTTTATTGGTTATAGGATGTGATTAGGTTGCTAGTTTAAAAAGGATCTATTAAAAGGATTATTATTAAGGTTTATATAACCTTATTTTCTTTTAGTAGTGACTTTTGAAGTTAATTTTATATGGATAATAACTTGTGTATATCTTAAGTCACCTTTGTTAGACATTGGTGATCCTTAAGATCTTATTTACTTCTTTTATTTGGTGCTTAAAGCACCAAGTATGTAAATCTTATAAGAAGAAGGGTTAGAAAAGGGTTTTTAGTGTAAAAAGGGTAGTTTGGCCATCCATGTGGATGAATAGAGGTAGATGATAAAAATCTCTATTCTAATTGGCCAAAAATCATGCCCAATGGGCTTCAAGGAGGCTGCCCGAGGGTTTATTAGGAGTTAGGGTTTGTTTTTCGGAAGGAGTCGAACATCAAAGGCTTGGGTCATCAGGTTTAGGTTTTTGGGTATGGTTTAGGTGCAAATCTTGCATGATTTGGACTTTTAATGAAGAAGTTATAGGCGCTCAAAGTTAGGGTGTCGATTTTGGATCTACTGTCACTCTTTTGGGTATATCTCGCGCATACAGAGAGCAATCAAAGATCGGCGACTGGGGTTGGAAAGCGCACTTTCTTGGCTACACTTTTCATGTATATCTTGATAAAATCCAAGCTAGGATCAAGGAGATATTGCGAGTTGAAGTCAGTGCTTGTAAGCTAAAGGCAGTAAGTGACTCTGCTTAACTAGCGGTTACATTTTGAGCTATATCTTAGTCAATTTGATAGATTTTTGGCTCAAAATTTTCAGAAGTATATATGTTTATGTCACAAGACTATGTGCAAAATTTTTGTGGCATTAGGGTTTTGGGTTTGTGAGATATAGAGAAAATAGTGCTCGGGTGTCTCTGAGCTAGGGTTTTAAGCACCTGCTAGGGGTTTTGAGATATCGAACGATCGGAAGTATATTTGCGGTTGAATTTTTTTTGTGGTAAAGCTTAAAGGTGAATTCTACCTTGCCTGAAAGTTTGAAGAAAACTGAACGGCTGGATCAGAAGATATGATTTTCTAAAGTTTGGAAAGAAAAACATCCTTTGCGGGAAAATATATTTTTAAGGGTTTTTGTTGCAAATTTGGACTTTTGTGCATACTAAAGGTGTTTTTGGGAGCCAAGACTTTATGGAGGTGTAAAAGGTGGATGTATAGAGCCATGATATGATTTTGGTATATAGATGAGTCTTTAAAAGGTTTTTAAGGATTTTCTACATATCATAGAGAAAACTTATGTACAAACCTACTTAAAAATAAGAGGTTTTAATCATACAAAACCTTTTTCTTATATTATCGTGTATATTTGTCCTTCTTATTAAAGACAAATAACTCATTAGAGTTTAGCCAATAAATATTAAGTAAAATTCTCTACAACTAGGTACCCGGTGTATTCCTAGATAGAAGTTCACGCCACGCGACAACGTATTTATTGTTTTATACTAGAATTTAAGATTTTAATTTCTTTCTAATAAAATAAAATAAAAATTACAATTTTAATATATTCATTATATTTTTTGATTATTAAATATTTTTTTTATAAAAAATTAGTTTTTCTCAATAAACAAAAATTATATTTTAAAATCATATTCTAGCTTAGATACATAAATATGTAGTTTGATCTTTTGCATTTATAAAATTGATACTCACTTGCTTGATAGTCACAAAGATTTGTATAAATTTGATGATATTATTGATTGTAGATTAATTCCACTAATATGGTTATTAAAAATACTTGTATGAATCATGTTTGTAATAAAATTGTGTTGTCTTGTTTTAGATTCAAGCCCTTTTTAGATATGCATGTAAACAATTTCTTTGTAAGTGAAGTACTAGAGTTGTTTTGAAAAGAAAAAAAAAAAAAAAAAAAAAAAAAAAAAGATTATTAACATTATTGAATACATAGTTATAATAAATATTAGCTTCTTTGATATTTTTGCTACAAACTATCTCTATAAGTGATCCACAAATCAACTTATTTTGTGCACAAAAATCTTAATTGTAATAATAATGCCTCCAAAATGTATTCATGTGGTTCTTAAAAGTTGTGATAGTATTAAGCACAATCTAGATGAGATCCATAAATTTGCACTCTTTACATTAACATTAAGTTGCTTTATCTAAATCTTATTTTTTGCAAAAATACTTCAAAATAATATAAAAGAAAATTACAAAAAAAAGTAACAACAAGATAATATTATACTTTTTTTATCTAATTTTAGCATACAGAGGCAAAAAACAAGGCTAAAAGGAGACTATGAAAAAAGACAAAGTGCAAACATATTAATATCAAAGCTACCATGGCCTAGCAAGCATAGATGAAGGTGAAAAGAAGAGATTGCAAAGAATAGATGGAATATGTATTTTAAAGTAAGGAATCAAAATAAGTAGAGAAAAAAAAAAAAAAAATTGGACTACTTATACAATTCTTGGCCACTAATACAACTTAGGATCCCTACATCATCTAGCAACACTAGTACCAAATACTAAGACTTCTTTTTAAGATCTTGGTACCAAGTATGTTGTATCTCACTAATTATGCAAGAAAAAAATATGTATTTTTTAAAGATCTTCATTTCAATTTTAATAGAGAAAAATAATTCATATGGAATTTTTTACAAATAAAATTCTTTAAATAGATTTTCTTTATTTTTGATTCTTTATCCTTATATAATAAAACATATGAAGAAGTTTTAAGTATTTGTAAAAAAATTTAATTGTTGAACTTATTTTTTCTTACTTTATACCAACTTGTAATAAGATTAATTAGTCTTAATGTTACAACAAAGTAATCATACCTTATTACTAACTTTGAATTGAGGTTGTTCTTACAATCTTATAATTTTCTTACCAAATCTTTTATTATAAGATTATAAATTTTTGAAAAGTAAAATAAATCAAATTATAAAAAATAATTATAATATTTTTTAAAAAAATATTTATTAATTAAAAAAATATACTATGTTATTATAAAAAAATTATATTGATGATAAAAAATTATATTGATGGTAAATTTTATTTAAAATAGAGAAGTTTGTTTATATAATCAAAGTAATTCAAATCATAATAGTAATTATTTTTAACTATGAGTATTAAAGGATTTATTGACATACTTAAATGAGCTTTATCTAAAACTATAGTATCAATAATAATCATTGATTTTATAGCTCAAATAATTAATTATACCAATTTCAAAAGAAAAATTAGTTATTAAATATACACAATATTTTTGTTTTAAGATAGAAGTATCAAAATAAAGAATCTAACAATTATTATTTGTCTTTAGAAGATATATGGTGTTAAATACAAATTGTAATTGAGACTTGTTTCAATGAGCTTGATAATGATTGGAGATACATAATAACATAAAATACTTGAGATTTTTGTAATATATATAAATCATAATTAGATTAGAAGTATATTCTAAATAATGGTATTATTCTTAAAATAAATCTATGATGAAAAACTATTCTTTATTATAGATTTTATAATCAATATTGATTGCTATAAAAATAATAATTAAATAAAAAACCAATAAAATAAAATTTATTATTTACAACTAGTATAACAACATTAAATCTAATAAAAAATCTCCTTCAAAGTTTTCATATTTAAGTAACCTATGTAATAATGCAAAAATACTAATATACTACTAGATTTTTTTAAAAATTAAATGAATTTTTTTTTTCTTTATCATCTCTTTTATTATGACTTTTTTACACCAAATTTAATAAAAATTAATACTTACAATATACCAATATTATATTTTTCCTATTAGAAATCTTGTTAAATCATTCAAATGTACCATATTTTATATTTAAATCTTGTTATAACTATCTTATTAGTAAATAGAATGATATTTTGTACCTTTTAAAAATATAGAATATATTTTACAATGATAAGTACTTTTTTAATGATATAAAATATTATATTATTTTAATAAATAAATAAATAAATAAATCTATATATAACTAAAATTAAAAGTATTTTTACCACTTAATATGTCTATAATTGCATCTGAGTTCTTTTTTCTTTTTTCTTTTTTCTTTTCTTTTCTATGTTACATTATTATAAATAAAATTTAAAGTTATAATTTTCTTATATAATTTATTATTAGTCTTATTACAATGTATTCTTATGTAATGATTAATTTTTTTAATTTTTAATAATTTCAAGAAAAATGCTTTAATTATTTACTATCAAACTAAATATATAGCTTACTTTAATAAAAATTCATCTTTATTTATTTAAATTGATGTACAAGAAACATTGTAGTGATTTTTTATTTTTTAATTGTAGTTTTTATTTCTATTAATCTTTAGAACCTGATATAATAATGATAATATCAAAATTTTAAAAGTAATCTCTTTTATAGATTGAGTCTTTAAAGCAATAAACAAATTGTTTAAAGATAAAATAAAATTTTTAATAAGGTGATTTTAATATTTTTTATTTATTATTACAACATCCAAATATACAAGTTGGTTTTTAAGGATCTTTGTTTTATTTAAGAATCATATATATAAATATATATATATATATATATATATATATAAATTCTTTAATAGTAATCAAAGTTTTTTGTCTTATAGATGCTAAAGATGTCTTTTTCATTTCTATGAATTTCTTACAAGATTATATTTATATATTCTAAAAATTAATTTTATAAATATAAAATTATATATATTTACATGTACCAATAAGTTAAATTATAATATTATTTTGTATATATATGTTACAACTAAATATATGATAACAAGTGACAATTGGGAGTGATCTCGTGTCGCAGGAGGAGTAAAGTGGTCGTGCAGTCGAGGTGCTGATCTCGGGCGTGGCACGCTGACTACTAGCAAGGATCCAAGTTAGAATGGGTGTTTCAGCAAGTTTTGGGGATTCTCCTGAACCGTTATTCGAAGCCGTTTCGCTTACTCCTTAACCACTCAGATTGCACCAGGGCCTGTAAAGTGAAGTGAGTTTCATGTAGCAAGGCATTGGGCGCCGAAAGTTTTGGTTGAAAGTGGGTGAAGCCAATATTGGTGACATTGGGAGTGTGCATGAGTGTTCATATACGGTGGTGAATAGGTGGCGATAGAAGTGACACCTGTATCATGCGTAACAAAGTGCAATGTGCAAGAGCCACGCATGCTAAATTGTCTTGATGGTAGCTCGAGCTCGATTGTTGGTGCTGATCTTTTGCTAGAATCATGTGGATACTGACAAATCTATTTGGATTTGTTATTTTCAAGTTTTCATGGACGATGGTTGGATCGCTGCTTAGCTTTGGTGAGGGGAGGTCTGTAAGTTGAAGCGATCTTGGTGAAGCATATCGTGTTTTGTGGACGATTCTGAAGTTGAAAAGGTACCGCGAGTTAAAGAGGCTACATGAAACGGGACAACCAGCTGGGAAGTCAAATATCGATGAGCATGTCTTTGATTTACGATCTGTTTCGGATGGTTATTCTTTCGGAGTTGGGCAAGGCAGTAATAGTGAAGTGAATCATCGTTCAGGAGATGGGCTTTACCAGAAAGAGAGGCTTACACTTATGAATTTTTTATTGTGGGGATTCCCACCTAAAGCATCTGGTTATCGACTGCGAGCACGGTGGTGATGGGAGGAAGAAACAATTAGTCTCATTTGATGACATGTTGGATGTTTGGAAATTACTAATGAGACGTTTACAAGACTGTGCATCCCTGAAACATATAGTGTTTTGGAGCCTCCCATCAAGCGAAACGGTATGTATTGTTTGAATTGACAGTGGTTTAGTTTCAATTTTAGTGTAAGGTATATTAATTCTTGGAGAGGAGGTTATTTTGAAGGGATATTGAAATGAATGATTCAGTAATAACACAAATTGAAAAACTTTTGAGTTGTATTGAAATTTATTTGTTTTATGGAAATTCTAATTAAGTGTACACATGTACTTGTATTTTAGGATCCTAAATGGGTACCACCAATAATAAGTATGTTAAAAAAAAAGGCTTCGCTAACTGGTTTAAATATGGACTTTATTGACCACTATATGTTACGGTCTACAGTTTCATTCATACATATTTGTAACAATATCAGAAATGAATATTGTTGAGTATCTGTGAGTACTTTTCAAAATGAATATTGGAATCATTTGGAGGAGTTTGAGGTACTTATGCAAGCATTAACATCTAATTCAATTAACAAAGATATAAAAATGAAGTCATTGAAAGATTTGTAATTAAATTGATAACAATTCTACAATTGAATACTTATCCAATAAAAGAATCATGAATTGAATTGGTTGGCAGCTTGCTTACAAAACAAGCACTATCATGATTTGTTCCTTTGTTTGAAAAAAGATCACCAATTTTGAGCAACTTTGAAGTTTTCATGGAAGCATTTGCGGAAGCATTTGGAGAACATGACAAGACTCATTAGACAACAGCTAAGATCCGAGTATTATGTCAAGGACATGCTTTGTATCAGTCTATGTATCTAATTTTAGATAATTAGTATGCGGCATCAATTGAGATGAAGAAGCCCTAATGAGCCAATTTTATTTGACATTAAAAGATCATATGAAGGATCTGTTATTGTCACTTTCGGATCCACAATCATTTAATGAAGCCATTAATCAAGTTGTAAAATATGATAACCGATTATTTCAATATCAAGAAGATCAATGATCATAGCCTTTAACAAGACAATACACAATCTGACATTCTCTTGCTACATCAACAAGCATTTTGAATTCACACTTAAAAGTGGAAGATATGCAATTTGATTTAAATCTCTTAGTCCACAAAAAAAGAAGCATCAAATGGAAGAAGGTCTATGCTCATATTGTGGGAAGGAAGGCCATAAGGTTGGCAATTGCTCGAAGAAATAATATCGACACATTACCAACACCAAGAGTGCAATTATTCAGGAAAACGACAATATTCAGCTATAGTAGGGACAATGTGACTGGACAATCCAACATTACAAAACTATTCAGGTTCCTCTCTTTTTGCTCAACCTACTCATTATTTTACAATCCCTTTGTATTTTTGCCCTCAAAAGCTTCAGACAATCACTTTGTCAGATTCAAGGGTGTCTACTTGTTTTGTAGATGAGGCATTCACTAAGCTTTACAAAATTCTTCTAGTACAAAAATCCAAATCTATTCATATAGAGGTAATAGACGGACGACCTTTATCCTCTGATAATGTCACCTATGAAACCATGCCTATAGAAATATCATTCAAAGATCATAGATGCCAAATTGTGTTCAACGTTATCAAGACTATTTCAAATCCTATTATTCTCGGATGATCTTGGTTGGAAAAGCATAATTCATTTATAGATTGGAAGTCGCAAAGAATAAAAAATATTTATGGTCTTCTATTTCAATGGATTTCATCACGAATCTACTACCATCTAATTCAATGGATATTATCTTTGTAGTAGTTGATTAGCTTACAAAAATGATACATTTCATCCCTTATAAATAGACTACATCTGATGAAGAAACAACAAGGCTTTTTCTTGATAATATATATCGATATCATGGCCTATCAGATGATATTGTATCCAATTGAGGACCCCAATTCATATCTAAGTTTTAAAATTATCTTTTTGAAATATTAAAAGTGGATATTAAACTTTCTTTGACTTTCCATCCTCAAATTGATGGCCAAATAGAATGAGTTAATCAAATTTTAGAGCAATATTTATGATGTAGCATAAACTATCAACAAGACAATTAGATCTTGTATCTACTATCAGCAAAGTTTGTATATAATAATATTGTTCATGCTTCAACTCAGCAAATATTGTTTTATTCCAACTATGGATATTATTCGAAGCTTGATCTATGAAGTACGCCAAAGAATAACAATCCAGCAACTGAAGGATTTGCAAAGTAACTTTTGCAACACCAAACAACTTTAAAGCTTCAATTACAAGTAGCTCAAGATGCTTACAAGGCATCTACAGATAAATTTAGGAATCAACTATCTTCTTTTTATATTGGAAATAAGATATGGCTTCTTCGATAGAATATCAAGACCAAATGGCCATGCGATAAATTAGACTATCAAAGATTGGGACCATTTTCTATCCAGAAACAAATCAATCCAATGGCATATTGTTTAGACTTACCATCTGCTATGAATGTACATCTAATTTTTCATGTCTCTCTTTTAGAATCTTATAGAGAGTTGCATATTCCAAGAAGAATACAACAATCACTATCTAGTATTGAAATTGAAGACCATGAAAAATACAAGGTGGAAAAGGTATTTAATTCATGACGAAGGTGGGACAAATTAGAATATCTTGTTCATTGGCAAGGCTATGATATTAATGAGCGCACATGGAAATTGACTACAAATCTCGCTAATGTGCTTCAAAAGATATAAAAATTTCATTGACTCTATTTCCACAAATCCAAACATATTTGTTGATAACTTCTTAGTAAAGATTGGTTTCAAAGAATACTCATAAAGAGAGGGAGACTTAAACTAAAGCCTTTATCAGAATATAGTTGTCTGTTCTAAGATAGAATAGAGCAATAGAAGCAAATTACTCACTATGTCAAATCTCCAAGCATGAAGAAAAGAAGACTTAGGAGATTCGTTTGCCACGTAAGTTTCAAATGAACCAATGTAGTTTTCACAACCTTCAATTGAGCAAAGTGAAGACAACACATTTCAGCGCTAAGTACAACCTTGGTTGGAACCATTAGGAGCAAGACCCAATCATACAAGTCTTGATTCCAATACTCGAGCTTTAGTGATATTGCTTGAACTTGGAAAGATGAATCCTTTTAGTCCTAAGATCTTGTTTGGAGGATATTTTTAAAGGCCACAATGAAGATCAGATCCTTGGATGGGATACTTTAACAACTGAGGTATTAACTCAAGGACATAGGCGATTTCTTTAAGGACCAATAGAACCTATTCGTTAAGAATGGAGAATAAAATATATAGCCTCACTAGTACAACATATTCTTAATTTTTTATATATGTAGTAAGATTTAGCTCTTCTTAGAACTCATCGCTAGAGAAGGAGGTGATGTTAGGGATATACACTTTAGAGGTTCATAGAACCTTTTAGAACATTCTAGAAGCTTCTTGAGTTAATAAAAGTTAGTTGAGAAGCTTCTCAATTAGTAGAAGGAACTCAAAAAGCTTTCCAATTGGTGGAAGCTGCTTGAAAAGCTTCTTAATTTGATGGTAGCCGCTCATGAAGCATCCTAAATAAGAGTTTATATAGGGGTCGAGGATGAAGAGTTCATCAGTCTTGACAACACATCTCTTGGAATTTTAACTCATATTTCTTAGTGTTGTTTATGTACTCATCTATTTAATTTAAGTCCTTGTTGGTTTTCTTCTGAAAACCTTGTCTTAGTTCAAGATTCTTGTTATATATTCTTGTATCCTTGACAACCTTCATAGAAAATGGTATAGAAGTTTTAATGGAGCATAGTGGCTATGTGATGCATAGTAATTATGTTGATGGCTATATTGATATTATGATGCAATCTACTAAAGATTCTACAAAGACTATACAATTTTTGAAAAATGTATTGATCAAACTTATCTATGATGTAAATAATTCACCTACTTTTGATTGTCAAGATGTAACATTATGTGAGAGCATATTAAGGCCTACATATGTAGAAGAGCTTTGGTTGTGCATAGATCAGCAAGACCAATACATCAAGGATGATGAGTTGATTAAAGAAATATTTTTTAAAGAAGAATTTGAAAATTATGTCCATTATTGGTATATGAAATCAAAGAAGCATAATGATTATTATGGAGATGAAACTTTGACTCTACTAGGAAACATGTCACAGACATAAGATTTATTTCAATAATTATCTTATTAATATAGATTGACAGAAGTAGCTAAAAGTAAATTAATTTGATAATATCTTATAGAAAATTTTTTTAGAAGCTTCATAGATGCAGAATCACCTTTATACATGTCTATAGGTGATTGGTAGATTAAAAATTTGGCCAACAAGCTAGCCATGTGTCGCATATATTGATAGCTTGTGGAACAAGTTAGCCATGTGTTACACATGGTGGTAGCTTATGAAATAAGCTAAGTACACAGTGCATATATAAAAAACTTGTCTTGCAAGTTTGACATGTGTCTTGCAAATTAGACACATGTTGGAGGTCTTATAAAACGCCGCCACATAGTTCTTAGATAAATAGTATATATAGAGATAAGAGTGAAGCCTTCTTCACTCTTATCAATTCCTTCCTTGTTTCTAGTCTAATTGAAGGGTCTCTTATATTTTCTAATCTTTGGCAATAGCCATTCCAATTTCTTCTTGAATATACATATTCCCTTGTTTTTATTTTGTCATTTTTCTTTGACAATGTTTTTACTAATTTATGCATCTATTTCAATTCATGGCCTTGACAAATTGACAAGACTGCAGTTTCAATATCAGAGCTTTGTCAGTTCTTGATTGAAAATTGATTACCTCTTTTTTTTGATAAGACATAAGCATATTAGAAGTTTTAAATTATCCACTTTTAAATTGATATTGTTTCTAGAATTTTTTTTCTTTATTCTTAAGTATTTTACTTTGTAGTGAGAATAAACATCTTTTTTCTTTTCTATTGTATTATTATGATACAACTTGCTGAAATAAAGAGTGCAATGGCACAAATGCAAGAGTAAATAAAAGAATTAATGCTTACAATGCATAAACTCAATGTACCACCACAAAAAGCAATAAGATTAGGAGGAAGTGAAGACATAGAGATGATTGGAGTTGCTTCAAGTCATACCACTTCACTTACAATTGAACACCATTCAAGCATCAAAGAACCAAAAATTAGTTTGTCGACAAAGTTTGATGGCACCAAATCTAAATTTTGAGGATTTATTAATGAAGTACAATTGGTGATTGAACTTCAACTTCAAAGTTATCCAACTCAAGAATCACAAATCAATTTTATTAGAATACTACTCTTAGCCTCTATCTTATCATGGTTTTCATCCTTTCTTAAATAACATGATTTAATATTAGATAATCTAGAAGCATTTTTAGTAAAATTTTAATGTATGTATGGAAAACATGATGCAATTCATATTGCAACCAACAAAATCCGCATCTTGCAATAAGGCAATTGATGAGTGATATCATTTGCTTCTTAATTTTGACAACTAGCAATTGACACTAAGTAGGATAATGCTACACTCATTAGCCAATTTCTCTATGGATTACAATATAAGATAAAAAAATTGATGCTCAATTTACTTGATCCTCAAACATTGAGTTAAGCAATTGATTTTGCTACAAAATGTGACAATTGGCTTTTTAAATTTTGATTTGAGAGTCACATAAGGGAGCTCCAATATTACTATAATACAATGGCAACATCAATATTTTATCAATATATACATTCAAAAGTAAAAGACATATAAATTGACGCGATACATTTTAAACCTCTTACTGAATAAGAAAAGACTTGTTGTTGCCAAGAAAGATTGTATTTATATTATGGAGAATCTAAACACACTACTCAATATTGTCCAAAGAAACAATGCAATTACAAAATAAGAAGTATGGTTGTCAAAAAAGACAATATATCAAAAAACAAGTTTGTCAAGCTATAATAGGGATTGTGCATTTGGAATCTTGTATAACTTCTAATAAAGGTCCTATCCTCTCCTCAAAATCTTCTCCTTATTTTATAATAGATATCTATTTGGGACCTCAAAATCATAAAGCCTCTGCCTTAATAGATTCAAGAGCCTTAGTATGTTTTTTAGATAAAGAGTTTGTTAAAAGCCATAAAATACCTTCAATACAGAAAACTAAACCTGTACATGTAGAAATTATAGATGGTCGCCCATTATCTTCTAGAGATGTTATTCATGAAATCCATCTTATAAATATAACAATAGATGGTCATAATAATAGTGTAATCTTTAATATAATTAAATCTCCCTCTAATCTAATTATTTTAGATTTATCATGGCTAAAAAAGTATAATCCTTAAATAGATTGGATTTCTTATAGACTTGATTTTTTCAAAGCATTAATAAGAGTTTCGTTAATCAAGTGATAAGCTATAAATATAATTTAATAAAACTTATACTTATAGGCGCAAAAGCTTTTATAAATGCAGCAAAAGAAGGATCATCTTTTGTTATTTATGCTATATCTATTTCTAATGGTGAAAAGATTTCAAGTGGTATTCCAAGCCAATATTAAGATTATCAAGACATTTTTGAAAAAAAAATGCAGATATTTTTCTGGAACATTGTCCATATGATTGCTCAATTGATCTCAAAGAAGGAACTCAGCCTCCATTTGGACCAATCTATAATTTATCACAAAATAAATTAGTTGAACTCAAGAAATTCATTGATAAGAACTTGATTAAGAATTTCATACATCATTCAAAATCTCCAATAAGAGCTCCCATCTTGTTTGTAAAGAAAAAAGATGGATCACTATGGATGTATATAGATTATTGAGGGCTCAATAAGATTACCATTAAGAATAAATATCCTCTATCTTTGATATCTGGACTTCTTGATCAACTGAATTAAACTAAAATCTATACAAAAATAAATCTAAGAGGAGTATACAATCTAGTGTGCATCAAAAAAGGTGATGAATAGAAGACTGCTTTTGAAACAAGGTATGAGTATTTTGAATATAATGTCATGTCTTTTGGACTTACAAATATATCAGCTGCTTTTCAACATCTTATGAATGATATTTTTTGTGAGTTTCTTAATGATTTTGTTGTTTATTATTTAGACAACATTTTGATTTATTCTAAGAATATAGAAGAACATGAACTTCATGTTTGTCATGTGTTATAAAAACTTAGAGATGCAAGTTTATATGATAAGATGGAAAAGTGTGTATTTCACACTATTTAAGTTGACTTCTTAAGATACATCATTTTAAATGATGGTCTCAAAATGGATCTTAAAAAAATCCAGACAATTATGAATTAAAAGACTCTAAGAATAGTAAAAGATGTGCAATGCTTTTTGAGATTTGCCAACTAATATCAAATCTTCATTAAAAACTTTTTTCAAGTTGCAGCTTTACTTACATGCTTAACTTGTAAGGACAAAACTCAAGTGGAATAAAGAAGCAAAAGTATCATTTGAGGCTTTAAAAACAACTTTCATTTCTACACCAATCTTGCATCGTGTCAATTTTTCTAAGGTATTTTTTTATGGAAACGGACGCATTAGACTTTGCTTTGAGGGCGATATTGTCATAGATGGGAATAGATGACAAATTCTACTCAGTAGCTTTTCATTCCAAAAACATTTCAACAACGGAGATCAACTATAAAATCTATGATAAAAAACTTCTTGCAATTATGAATTCTTTTCAAAAATGATGTCACTATCTAAAAGGTGCTTCTAATGCAATCATTGTTGTTGGATGGCGTGAACTTCTATTTGGGAATACATTAAATATCTAGCTGTGGAGAATTTATTTAAAATTTATTAGCTAAATTCCAATAAGTGATTTATTCTTAATAAAAAGACAAATAATATAATAATATTACAAAAGAAAATTTATATAGATAAACCTTCTTGTATTCAAGTAGGTTTGTACAAAAAGAATTCAAATTTCCACAAAAATCCTTCAAAACTTTATTCACCCACAAGGACTTATTTATTCTTAATCTTTAGAGTACAATAGCTCTTGATTCAACTACTCAATTTCTATAAAAAATTCTTCAAAGTGTAGATAATACTCTCAAGTTTTACCACAAAAAAGAATCAATTATAAATTAGTTTTCAATTATCTAATATCTCAAAAATCTTAGCAGGTGCTTAAAACAATAGCTCAGAGATATCCGAGAACTTTTTTCTTTATATCTCAAAAATTCAAAACCTTAATATCACAAAATTTTTACACATAGTCTTATGACATAAATATATACATTCTTGAAAAATTTGAGCCAAAAATCTATCAAATTACTTAAGATATAGCTCAAAATGTAACCACTAGGTAAACATGGTCACTTACTCCCCTTAGCTTATAAGCACTGACTTCAACTCCCAATATCTCCTTTACTTCAGCTTAGATTTTATCAAGCTATATATATAAAGTGTAGCCAAAAAAGTGTTCTTTCCAAATTTAGTTTCCGATCTTCTATTGCTCAATATATGCGTGAGTTATGTCCAAAATAGTGATAGTAGGTATGATTTTGACACCCTAACTTTGAGCGCCTATATTTCTTTTATAAAAAATCCAAATCATGCAAGATTTGCCCCAAAACCATATCCAAAAAATCAAACTTGTTGTTCTTAGCCTCTGATATTTGACTCCCCTCAAAAAAAAAAATCCTAAATCCTAATAAACCCTCGAACAACCTCCAATAGGAATAGAGACTTCTATCATCCATCTCCATTCATTCACATGGATGGCCTAACTATCCCCTTTCACACTAAATATCCCTTTTGTAATCCTTTTTCTTATAAGATTTACATGATATATGTTCTAAATATCAAATAAAAGAAGTAAATAAGATCTTAAGGATCTCCAATGTCTAATAAAGGTGACTTAAGATATATAAAAGTTACTATTAATATAAAATCAACTTCAAAAGTTACTACCAAAAAAAAGATTTAAGGTTGTATAAACCTCAATAATAGTTTTTTTTAATAGATCCCTTCTAAACTAGCAACCTAATATATGTTGAATCATTATCAAGCTTGTTGGAACATGTCTTTATCAAGATTCAAGTTTATTACCACTTATCGGCTAGGAAAACAACAAAGTCTATCCAATGCCTTTTCTAAACATTCTTATCTTGTATCAAAAGAAAGAAATTCAATTTTTGATCAATAAAGAATAATCCTCTTGAAGCCAAAGCAATTTCATCTTCAAGCAATGAAATCAATATTAATCGTTGATTCAACTTTTGTCAAGCAAATCTAGTCAAGTATATTTTCAGACCCTCTTGTTCATGAGATTAAAAATAATTTATTTAATTCTCATGATATTTCCAAGTTTGTGTTCAAGAAATATTAATTCTATTTTGAAAAATGCCTATATTCCAGAAGGTGCAACACGACTACGAGCTTTGGAAGCTTGTCACAACCTCCATATAGTAGGATATTTTGGATATAATAAGAGTTTGGACCTAATATCAAGAGATTTTTGGTGGCCTCAAATGTGAAAGGCTGTTAAAGAGTTTGTACAATTGTGCGACATTTGTTCAAGATCAAAAACTTGTCATCACTGACCTTATGGACTTCTCTAACCATTACCTATACCAAAACAATTTTTGTCTTCTGTTTCTATGGATTTTATCACAAATCTTCCAAAGTCAAGTCCATATGATTCTATGTTTGTGATTGTAGATTATTTTATTAAGATGGCACATTTTGTATTGTATATAAAATTTATTATAAGTAAAAAAAATATCTGAATTCTTCTTTAATAATATCTATTGTTATCATGGATTATTAAGGAATATTATATCAGATAGAAGAATGCAATTCATATCAAGATTTTGGAGGGATCTTTTTAAAATTTTGAAGGTGGATATAAAATTATCCTCAGCTTTTCACCCCTAAATTGATAGACAAACGGAATGAATAAATCAAATTTTGGAGTAATATTTGAGATATACCATCAACTACCATTAAGATGATTGGACAATTCTTTTACCATTGGTAGAGTTTGTTTATAATAATTTGATGCATTCTTCTATTCAACAAACTCTATTCTTTTAAATTACAATTATCATCTATGACTTGATATTTTTGACTTTTTAAAAGTTGATAATCTTACAATAGAAGATTTGGCAAATCGATTGTCAGAGCTACATACAATAATAAAGGCATAATTAAAAAAAGCTCAAGAACAACAAAAGATCAATACAAATGTCTATTACAGGAACAACTTCAATTCTATATGGACAATAAGGTATATTTATTTCATCGTAATATCAAGATTATTTGTCTTTGTGATAAGCTGGATTATCGTAGGCTTGGAACTTTTTTTATTTGTGAACAGATCAATCTTGTTGCTTACTAATTATGCCTATCAAAATCTATGAAGATCCATCATATATTCCATGTGTCACCACTTGAGTCATATAAAACAATGGATATATAAGATAGAAGACAAATGCCACCGCCTCTTATAAAAGTAGACAATAATGAAGAATTTGACATAGAAGAGGTTTTAGATTCAAGGCAGTATCAAAATCAACTAGAATATCTTGTACATTGGCACAAGTATAATATTAATAAATACACATAGAAGCCATCCAGGAATCTAGTAAATGTATCAGCAAAAGTTCATGCATTCTATCGACAGCATCCGTCAAAACCACGATAAAGAGTCAAGAAAAATCTTTGCTATAAAATAAAGTAGGTTCTATATATGTTTTATTCTATCTTGTATCATTATTTTTTATTTCTTTGAATTTGTTTGTGTTAAAGAAATAGAGGATCAACAACCAGCAAATTCAACTCAAGTTCTATCATTTGCTAATTTATTGGATGAGACATTACGACTATCACAACCTTCAAGACGACAAAATAGAGGTGAAGATTCTCAAGAACAACATGTTCTTCCTTAAATTGATGATAAAATATAATGTGTTTGGTATCATGACCTTGGAAGAGACTCCCAATGTTTGGTGATACTTTTAGAGGTGGGAACTACTCTTGATGGTGTTCCAAATGTTTTCTTTAAAGAAAGTTATAAAAGCCTCAATAACAATCAAATAATACGGTGGTCCTCTTGCCTTGGTATGGAATAGTATCGATGGCTGAAAGGACCTATCAACTATCTTCAAAGAGAATAAAGATCACAATATGTGGCAAGTGTAATTTGACATAACTTAGACTTCTTCAACATATAATCACCGCTTCATATAGAACTTGTCCCTAGAAGGGGGGATAATATCACGAACATAAGATTTACTCCACTAATTATCTAATTAATATAAATTAATAGAAATAGATAAAAACAAATTAATTTGATAATATCTTATAGAAAAGCTTTCCATAAGCTTCATAGACGTAGAATCACCTATATACATGTCTATAGGTAATTGGTAGATTAGAAACTTGGCCAACAAGCTAGCCACATGTCACATATATTATTAGCTTGTGGAATAAGCTAAATACATGGCGCACATGTAAGAAACTTGTCAGGCAAATTTGACATGTGTATTGTAAATTAGATATGTATTGGAGGTTTTTTAGAATGCCGCCACGTAGTTCTTATATAGATAGTATATATAGAGATAAGAATGAAGCCTTCTTCATTCTTGTCAATTCCTTCATTATTTCTAGTCTAGTTGAAGAGTCTCTTGTATTTTCTAGTCTTTAGCAATAGCCATTCCACTTTCTTTTTGAATATACATATTCCTTTATTTCTATTTTGTTATTTTCTTTTGACATAATTTTCACTAATTTATGCATCTGTTTTAATTCATGGCCTTGATATAATATGGTATAGAATAAAAAGATTATCAATAAATGATATGCAAATATGAATATCTTATAGATGGCTTTGAGGGTAAAAGATCAAATTTTAGAATCTATCATTGAGAATAGTACATCTTCAAATTAGAACAAAACAAATTATAATGAAAAAACTCATAAAGATTTGTTATACAAAAACCTCACCTCTTTATTTTAGAGATTTAGATCTAGAAACATTAAATAAAATTAGAAATCAAGTTATCAAGGTTGTAAACAAAAAAGCAGATGAGATTGTTGACAAAATCACTAATCATATAGACAAGAAGTGGGACGACATACAATACAAATTATTGGTTGAAATTTCAAAGAATGCTACGAAAATAATCAACCATTTAGTTCAATTATAATAACATCAAGTGCCTTTATATTTATATCTTACAACAATGGATGTAGGAACAATGGATGTAGAAACAAGTAAATGATTGATTAGCAACTTAATATTAAGATTGAAATTGGTGCAATTGTATGTGTTGTATAAACACAAGATAAAGATACACACAATTGAGGAGCAAAAAGATATTATTTTATCTTTCAAGAACAAAACCTTGCATCAGGCTCATCCATATGTAATTTGGAGATTGAGGATTATTACAATATTAATGAAAGTGAGTGTACATTGTTGTATTGTAACACAATTATATGGTGAAAGATAAGAATATAGATTCTATTATAAAAGAGCCTAATAAAAATATTAAAAAGATATAATAAAAAAATATAGATAATAGATAAAAAAGTAATAAAAATTAAAAAGTGCTAATATTACCTTCTTGTAGAAGAAACTTCTAGTTACTTTGTAAGAGCACAAATAAGCCAAATTAAAATAATAGAGATAAATAATTGATACTAATATCTTTAAAAAATAATTAAAAGTAGATTTTAGCAAAATTTATCTCAAATTTTTAAGAATTGATATTTAGAAAGGATCAATTGCAAACCTGGGTTGAAATCAAACCTTGAGGCACAAAACCACATGCCTATGGTAGATGGGAAGTTCTTTGGTTGATTAGAAAGTAGGATTTGAGAGAAAAATTCAGAGGATTTTTTTGAGTATTAGTTTTGAGTGATTTGGACAAATATTGACTTTATAAGAGCTTTGCAAAATCAAGGTTATTTTGAATGATTCTGATTTTTGTAAAATAAAATGAAATTTATATTTTTACATATTTTGTAAATTTATAGTAGATCTATAGATGAAATTTTATAGATTTGTGACTATAGTTGTATTAAATATATTCTATAAATATAAGCTTAATCAAACAATTAGATTAAAGATTATTGAAGTTCAAATAGGATGGAATCTCAAAAATTAGGTTTTGAGGGTTAGTGATGGTTTCTAAGATATCGAGCAATGTACTAGTTGGATTAAAGTAAAAATTATGTTTGTGGATATTAGACTTGATTTCTTACATATTTATAAATTTTAGAAGCAATTGAACAAACCAAGATAGAAATATTGGTATTAGGAGATTGAAGAAGAAGGTCGACCTATATTTAAGCAAATTTTTGGATTTATCTTCTATTTGATAAGTTGGATATTCTTCAATATTTTTGTGCTTGTTTTCAACTTAATTTTTGAGAGGTATAAAAATTTTGAATCAAAATCAATAATTTAATATATAATTATTGAGGTTTTAATCTGCTATAGAGATTACTTAAGATTTGATTAAGATTTGATTAAGATTTGTTTAATATTTAGAATCCAATTAGGATTGATTTAGGATTTAAGATTTAATTAGGATTGATTTAGGATTTCAAGTTTAATTAGGATTAATTTAGGATTTAAGATTTAATTAGGATTAATTTATGATTTAAATTTTAATTAAGATTGATTTAAGATTTAGGATTTGACTAGGATTTGACTAGGATTTGATTAAAATTTGATTAGAATTTGATTATAATTTTATTAGGATTTGATTAAAATTTGATTAGAATTTGATTATAATTTTATTAGGATTTGATTAAAATTTGATTAGGATTAGACTAAGATTTTATTATAATTAGACTAAGATTTTATTAAGATTAGACTAGGATTTTTTTATGATTTTTTTAGGATTTTTTTAGGATTTTTTAAGAATTTTTTTAATATTATATATATATATTTATATTAAGATTTCTTTTGGATTTTTTTTAGATATTTTTAGATATATTTATTATTTATTTGTGATTTTTTAGAAGTTCTATAAGATTTTTTTATATTTTTTTTATAATTTCTATAAAAATTTAATTAGATTTAATTAGATTTAATTAATATTTGATTATATTTATTTAGCTTTAATTATACTATATATATATATATATATATATATATATAATTCAATTAGAATTATTAAAACTTGTTATTTCAATTTTTTTTTTATCTTCCACAATTAGGTGCCTAGTGCATTCTCAAGCAAAATTTCATGTAATATAATAACGTAGAGCAGCATGCCTTGGCTCTATGGTGCTAAATTTTTAAAAAATCACTAATTTAAGATATTTCTTTTATTATACCAAATATATCATTAGATGTATTAGGCAAAGAAGGCACTCTAAGCACTCAAGTTGATGTTTTGGATTTCAAAGATTTATTCGAAGAATCAAAATTAAAGACAATTCAACAATGGCTATTGAATTTTTTGAAAGGCCAAGAGTTGGAAGACATATTTGACTTGTAGTAGATTGTATACACAAACAAAAGTAATAAATTTGCATGGATGTGCAAGTGACATGTAGATGAAGAATATGTGAAAAAAATATTGTAATTGTGTCCATTCAATGTGTCAAATTAGGTCCAATATATATTTATAAATTGAATATATAGCTAACATGATGATTATGTTGATTTTTTTAATTTGGAGATTATATTAAATTAAATCAATTTGTCTAAATAGATATCAAGAGATAATATGTTTAGATCTTGATTATGATAGTTTTAAATATGATTTCAATGGTAGTTGTATATTTTGGCTTGACAACTAATAAAACATCTCAGAATTGTGAGGTGGAATTGTTATTTTAACCATGTTAAGTCCAATCCCTTTGAAACAAGAATGTTTTGTTTTGATGTAATTAATGTACATGCTTCAATTATCCTTAAGGCTAATCAATCCACATTCTTTGAATGAAGTATCTAATATATTGATTATTTATTTTTCTTGAATCTTTGTTGGACCTCTATATTTGATAGCATTGTCATATTACATGTCATCTTATTTGAGAATGCACCAAGCACTTGGCTATAAAAGATAAACTTATATATTGTAACTAACCAAGAACCTAACAACCTAAAATAATCTTAAATAAATTCCAATTGAATCCTTAATAATCCTAATCAAATTCTAAAAGAATTATAAAGAAATCCTAATAAAATCATAAAAAAATCTTTAAAAAATCCTAGACAATTCTAAAGAAGTCTTAAATAAATCTTAATTGAACTTTAATCAAATCTTGAGTAAATTCAAATAAAATCTTAATTAAATCCTAATCAAATCTTAATCAAATTTTAATCAATTCTACTCAAATCTTAAAGATATTTCAAATAAATTTTGATCAAATTCTAATCAAATTTAAATTAAAATTCTAATAAAATCTTAAATTAAATCCTAATAAAATCCTAATAAAATCAAAAATCAAATCTTAATAAAATCTAAAATCAATTTTTAATAAAATCATAATAAAATGAAATAAAATCAGACCTTAATAAAATCCTAATGAAATTCTAAATCAAATCTTGATAAAATCTTAATAAAATTTCTAATAAAATCCTAATAAAATCCTAAGATAATCCTAATAGAATCCTAATCAAATCCAATAGCAAATTTAAAACCTCAATAATTATTGAATTAACCATTTATTTTTATT
This sequence comes from Physcomitrellopsis africana, assembly GCA_036785485.1. Taxonomy (NCBI): domain Eukaryota; kingdom Viridiplantae; phylum Streptophyta; class Bryopsida; order Funariales; family Funariaceae; genus Physcomitrellopsis; species Physcomitrellopsis africana. The sequence continues at coordinate 349,014 of JAWRVF010000079.1, read as the reverse complement.
CAAAATTCTTACTTCTCTTAATATACTAATGAAGAATAAGAATACAAAATTTGAAGGAGTTTGAATTTACCAATTGAGAGAAAAGGCTCCTAATTTTCTTAGGTGTCAATTGTTCTCTTTTTCCAACCTTGATGTTGATCTTTTAGCATCAATATCTCTTTTTTTTATCATTTATATTTTTTAAATTTTTAAAAAAATATTAAAATCTAAGCTAATTATAAGTTTAAAAAAAAAATCATTTTAATCTAATCAATAGATTGCTCAAAATCATAAAAACCCTCACTGACCTCCAAAATCCAATTTCTAAGATCCTAATTTACTTAAATTTCAATAACCTTTGACCTAACTATTGAATCAAGTTTAAATTTATAATAGATATTTAATACAACTATAGATATAAATCTATAAATTTTCATCTATAGATCTACTATATAATTCTTAATATGCTCAAAAATTCAAACCCATTTTATTTCTCAATAATCAAAGTCACTCAAATAGAACCATAATTTTGCATAACTTTCACAAAGTCATTACAAATTCAAAACCCTTAAAACCAATATTCAAAAAAATACTATCAAGTTTTCTCTTAAATCTTGCTTTTCAATCAATCAAAGAACTTCCTATCTACTATAGGTACATGGTTTTGTACCTTGGAATTTGGTTTCAACCCTGATTTACAACCAACTCCCTCTAGGTATCAATCTAAGATTTACTTAGATAATTTTTATTAGAATCTATCTTTTATTCTAATCTTAAAATGTCTATAGTAGTATTTTTATTAATCTACCTTATTTTATTTTATTTATGATCCTACAAAATAAATAGAAGTTTTTTTTATAAAAAAATAATATTAATATTAAATATTTTTATTATATATATATATATATATATATATATATATATATATGTATTTTTTTAATCCATATTTTCTAAAGTAATTTTATAATTTAGTATTCAATTAAGCTTTTTTATGATATACCTCTTCTTTTGCTCTTTCATCCTATAGATGTGTTACAACATGACAATGTTCTTGAGCTTTATATAATTTATTGTGTGAATTTGACATACAACATTTAAATGAACATCTAGTAGTAAAGTTTTTATACTTTTTATTTCATGTACACATTCAATTTTTATTTATTGTTTAGTGTGAAATATGAATACTAATAGAAAAAAACATAAATATCAAAAATATCTTTTTTAGAGTGGATCACAATTCTTTATATGTTAAAAATGCTTGCTTTAGAGATACAAATATTTTTTCAATAATTACTCTCAATAGCATTAAGAGATAAGATAGTCATCTTTTAAAGAATCTAACTTTGTGTATTCTATTGATGTATACTATGTTTTAACTTTATCACTATATTTATCTTCACTTTTTGTATTCTTCCATTGCAAAAATTATAAGTGCTCCAATTGCATCTATGGTTGTGAGCATTTTAGAATGGTATTCTAAGATAAAAACTTGCACATAAATCTCATTGGTATTCATTATAAAAGTGTTGGAATAAACACAAAGAATGTAAAAAAAAACCACTTCAACTTTATTATATGGATAAACCATAAATGAATTAGCATTGATTTAGAAATATAATAATACAAGGCAAATACAAATAATCCTTTATTTTTTTGACCATATAATATTTCTACCTTGTTTTATAATATTAATAAAATATTTGAATTTTGAAACATAAACCTCTAGTGGATCAATAGTGGTACATGATTGATTGTTGTTATATTATAATACAACTATATGGTAAAAAAATAGATAATAATGATTTTATAATTAATATTCCATCATCTTGATTTTAAAAAGATTTCTAAATATTTAAAAAAGACTTTTATAAAAGCCTTTTTTTTTTATTATTATTGCCTTAATAATTAATAGAATAAAATTGGTTAGCAAATTATTCTTCTAAGTTACAAAAACGGTTCTACTATCTTAAAAAGGCCATAGATTGATAAACATGAGGTGGATTAGATAAATAATTGATATGATTAAATCTAGGATAAAATTGATAATAGAATCATGCTAAAAAATTCTTAAAATATGTTGGATTGATATCTCAAAGATGACTATTTGTAAGTTAGGATTAAAATTAGATCCGTAACTATTAAAATAGCTATTTATAAAAGAACATTTGGAGATGAACAAGTAGGATTAGAAAAAAAAAAAATTATGCTTATTCTAGAAGCATAAGGCTGATTTCTATTGATTTTAGAATGGCTTTGAGAGAGATATTCAAAATTAGGATTTGTATTGGCAATCTAGAATTTATGTAATAAAATTAGAGCTAGTATTCTTGACTAATTTATATAATTTGTGTAACATCTACAATTAAAAATTTGTGAATATATGACAAACTATGTGTAATAAATGTGTGTAAAATTTTATGTCAATATAACAATGAAATTAAGAGATATCTGATCATATATACCAAGGAGCATCAAAGTTGGCAATTTGGGATTGATTAGAAATTTTGTAATATTTAGAAATTTATTAGCTAGAAGAAGATAAAGTTTGGCATGTAATTAGAAGACTTAAAAATCAAGTTATACACTAATTTTTAAGTAGAAATTAATAGTTGGAAAAAAAAAAAAAAAAAAAAAAAAAAAAATTACTGCTAGAACTTCTTTATCAACTTTCAAGTTACCAACAAAGGAATATCAATGGGGTTTTTTGGCATTTTTTTATAGTTTATAGATTGGATTGGACTAATTTTTTTTGAATATATGGAAGACTTTTAGTAGCTTTTTATTCAAAATTTTGAATCAATTTGATAGTTAAATTAAAAATTAAAGCTTGTTGAAGCTTATTAAAGCTTATTCATTAGAATTAGAGCTTATATGAAAAATTTGAAGTTACAAAAGGGTAAAAGCAACAAGAGAACTAAAAGTTTGTACATGCTTGAAATTATTAAGAAGAGTTTTTTTAAACACTTTATTTTAACATCAAAATATTTTGAAATTAGAATTGGATTATATTATTCTTTGATGGTTAAAACCTATTAGGATTTTTTGATTAGTTGCTATTACAAATCAAAGCAAGGAACTTATATAAGACTATAATAAGATAATAAGATATGTGAGTCTTATTACAAAATAATATAATATAAGAATAAGAATAAGAACAAGACTAAAAGATCCAAACTAGACCATAAGACATGCATTGTGAAGACTAAGGATTCCCTCAACATCAACATCTATATATATATTAAGAATTAGGAAGCTTCTAGGAAACTTCTTTTAAAAGGCTTTGCCTTCAAGTCATCCTAAGATGCTTCTTGAGCAACTTCTTTATTGCTTCAATATAAAGAAATCCTAAGAAACTTTTCTTGTGACTTCTTACATTGTTTGGAAATCAAGCAACTTACAAAACCTCTTCTAATAACTTCTTGGAATCTTTTAAGATCTTCTAAATTCCTCTAGGACCTTCTAAAAAATTCTAGGATCTTTTAAAATCTTTTAGAATCTTCTAAGATTTTTTAAATCCTTCTAAGATCTTCTAAGAAGTTTTAAGATCTTATAGAACCTTTTCTAAAAGGATGTCTATGACATCACCTCTTCTTCTAGCTCTAAATTCTCTAAAGAGCAATAAAACTAAAATTATTCAAAGATATAGAAAATCAAAGATGTGTTTCATAGTTTATATTATATACTCAAGTTGTCTTTTGTACATGAAAAGTCTTATTGATCCTTGTAACCAATAATTATAACTAACATCCTTAGTTTGAAACCAAGTTTATACTTCTACATCTTCATTGTAAAAACATCCTTCAAATATCACTTCTAAATGGTCTTTATGAGCAGGTTCTACTTCAATGATGATTATTACCAATTTTAATTTATAGGGTGTCATCCTCTTGACTATATATGGATGAACAACTAAACTAAAATAAAGATAGATTACTAAATTTAAGATGAAATAAAATGGATTTGAATTTGCTATTTATATTGTAGTTTTAAAACTTTTATAATTCTTTCTCCTCTTTTTATAAAGAAATTCAAAAAAATTTAGAAGCATTGTAGTCATTGTTTTGAACTAGATGTCATATCAAATATTACTTAGCAATGATTACACATGTTATTGCTTTTGATTTAGAAGGATGTTGTTGATGAAATTCATATATCTTTTAAAGTGCATTGACTAAATTTTGAGTTGGCTCCTATGTTTGTTCATAGATAGTATAATCACACCAATGGACAAAGTATCCCAACTCTTCTCATTTCATTATTGAATCAAGTACTTTTTCTATCTCAAATTCTTTATGATTATTTATTTCAATACAAGGTGGTGGCACTTATACTCTTTCTAATATATTTGATTCTTTATAAGGCTCCAATAGTGAAGTATAAAAAATATGATGTATTTTCATAGATGTTGGTAATTTTAAATGATAAGCAATATGATTGATTTATTTTTAAATAAAAAATGGCCCTAATCTTTCATAGTCCAATTTATTGCATAGTTAGTTGGTCCTTATATTATGCCAAAGAAATTATACTTTATCACCAATACCAAAAAGAAGTTGTTCTTTTCAAAATCTATTTGTTATTGTTTTATATTATTTTTTTGCTTTTTCTAATTGAAGTTTCATAATTGAATGTAGCTCCACCAATCTTATAAGAAATTTTTGGACCATTGGATTATCAAATTTAAAAGACAATAATATATCTAATTTTAAATGATATTCATAGTTAACATAAAAATATATTTATTGAATAGAAGTATGAATAGTATTATTATAAACAAATTCAATAAGTAACAAATATGAAGTCCAATCATCTTTTTGATAATTAATAATACATCTTAGATATTATTCTAGAATTTAATTGACTTGCTCTATTTGGCCATTGTTTTATAAATGGAATGTTGAAGATAATTTAATATTTACTTGAAAGATTTTAAATAGTAATTTCAAAACTTGGATACAAATTGAGGTCATTAATTTGATACAATATTATTTGTCAATCTATGATACCAATAGACATTATTAATAAAAAGTTTGATTATTTTTTCATATGTAATTATCTTCTTGCAAAAAATAAAATGTGCCATCTTGATAAATTAGTTGGCAATCACAAATATAGTATCAAAAAAATTGGATAGTGAAAGATCTATAATAAAATCTATAGAAATAAAAGGACAATGTTACTTTAGAATAGATAATGGTTGAAGAAGTTTAAGTCGGCAATGTTGATGATTCTTTGATTTGGAAAATATATCATATGAAAGTATAAATTACTAGATAGTCTTCCACATTTTAGACCACGAAAAATCTTTAAAAAAAAGTTTTAACATCTTATTGAATCCAAAATATCCAATGATAGAAAAATTAGGATATACTTACAAGATACAAAAGCGTATTGGTCCTTCAAGAATAAATAAACATTCTTCAAAGTAAAGGAGATTTTTTTTAAACTTAAATTTACTAAAATTATATTAAATATTACTAGCATGTTATTTGACCTCAAAGATAAGAGGATCCAAAGTCAATGTTGTACAAACTTTATCAAAAAATAAAAAATCCACTAGAATTGATATAATAGTTATTCAAAAATATAATTATTCAAGTTTTAAGAATATTATTTGTTGTTAATCATATATTGCCTCTTCTTCTTTTGGCATAAGATATGATTGCTTAAACAAAACATTTGACAATCCTTGTTGTTTTTCTAGTGAATATGTGATGTTAAAGTTAAAACATGATAAAAACATATTCCACTGAGTTTGGCAATAATTTAAAATACAAGCCAACATGAAATTTTTAAGATTCTTGTGACTTGTATATATAATCATTAGATATAAAGTACCTTCAAGCAAATGGCCTTATTCTTCAAAAGAATCCATAATAGTAAGGAATTCTTTATTATGAATTTTATAAATAATCTTGATAGCTAAAAATTTCTTAAAATAAAATACAAATAGATGAAGTTTTTTGTCTTTTTATTTTTTTGATAGCACAAATTACAAAAAAAAATTTGAAATATCAATTTTCATATAAAAATATTTTATAAAATCTAAATATATTAAAATTAGAAGTATAATAAAAACCAATTTAAGATTTTAAAATACCTTCTTTGCTTAAAGCTTCTATTCTAACTTATCATTACATGCTAACTAAGTAAATGGAATAGCTACTTAAAAGTAATTCTTAATAAATATCCAATAAAAATTAATAAATCCAAAAAAAAATCTTGCACTATCTTGGAAATTATCTAATCTTTAATAGCTTAAATCTTCTTTGGATCCATTAATAAATCTTTATTTAATATGATATATCTAAGAAATTTTATCTTTAGTGGATACAACATATATTTCTCTAAATTTGACATACAAACTTGTATCTCTTAATTTTTATAGTACCAATCTTATATATTCTTCATATTCTTTAAGAATTTTTAAATAAATCAAAATATCATTCAGATGACAAATAACAAATTTATCCAAGAATCCTTAAAAGACATCATTTAATAAGTATTGGAATATAATTGATACATTTATTAGTCTAAAAGGCATGATATTGTATTCAAAATACCCATACCTTGTTTGAAATGTTGTCTTCTATTTATCTTCTTCTTTGATGCATATTAAATTATAAGCTCTACAAAGATTCAAGGAGTCTTAATATCAATAGCAATGAATAATAATTTTTTACTATTATCTTGTTTAAATTCCAATAATTAATACACATTCATAAGGATCTATCTTTTTTCTTTACAAAAAATATAGGTGTTATAATAAGTGATTTTGAATATCAAATAAAATTTTTAGAAATATTTCTATCAATGTATTTTTATATGGATGTTAATTTTCTTTATGAAAGATTATATATTAGTCAAAATAGTAGTTGAGCTCTTTTTTGCAATTCTATAGTACAATCATATGGTCGATGTTTTGGTAGCATATCTATATTCTTCTTTTTAAAATCATCTTTGAAGTCTTGATATTAAATAAAAATATCTTATAAGACTTATTCAATTGAATTTCTTATTGAAGTAGCATACATTACAAATGTAACACTGTCTTTTATTTCTTGCATAAAAATAATAGCTCCAAGAAATAAAAGTGTAACATATTTTTTCTTTTGGCATTTTGGTCTTGAATTTTTTTTGCTCAGATTCCAATTAATATTAAGATTATGTAATTCAAATCAAGGAAGTCTAATGACAAAAAGATTTGTAGAACATTGAATAATATTAAAGACAATATGCAATACTTGATCTCTTAATACCACTTCCAATGGTTGTATTTTTTCAATAGCATCTCTTAATGCAAGTACTTGTCCATCAATTACTTCAATAAGTGTAAGATAAATCTTTTTTATCAATACTAAATTATAATTAGTTATAAAATCTTTATTCATAAAATATTTTAAGGCTCTAATATCCAAAAAGGCTTTAACAAAAATCTCACAATTTAGAATTTATATATGTACAGAAAGTATAAAACAAAATATAAGATTTGGAGGTAGAAAGAGATCTTTTTTTGATAGTTGGAATTTAGTAGTGTCTAACCACATGGTTCCTATTGTAATTGGATATCTTTATTTTCTAATTTAGCTAATTTTGGAATTGATGTCATACTTTATGCCTTAAATCTTCTAAACTTTTTTGGGTAATTTGTTGTTTTATAATTAAGCTTTCCATAATATAAATACAAATTTCCTTGCTGACGTTTATCCCTCTCTACTTGTCCTAGTGGCTTAAATTAAATTGCAACAATCTACATAAATTAAAAGTCCATTAAATACTTCTTTGATTTTTTTAAAAAAATAATAATTATATTGTGATAATTATTATTAAAAATCTAACATCTTGCTTGTTGCAATTCAAGTAGATAATTATTGTAAGTGATAGCTTGAGATATGAATTCTTCTAAATTGTTGATATGAAGTATTGTAATCAATAAATTTTTAATATTGTCTCTTAAACATATTAAAATCAAGTTATAAATACCTTATCTTTTCAATCAAGGTTATATGTAAGCTGTTGAAATTTTGCAATATAAATTATAGCTAAACATGATCATTACTGCAAATTTTGTATCTTTGTTTTTACCACTTTTTTTCTTTTTTTTTTTTTTTTTTATTACTATCTTTAAATACAATAGTAAATATCTCTATAAAAGCTTCTAGATCATATAATATTTTTTTTAAAAAATTAATAATAGAATAAACGATAAACAAGCACTTTTTGATAAAAAATATATATATATATATATCTACAAAAATAACTTGAATAAACTCGTTTGGATAACGAGAAAGATATAAGCATAAGTAAAGTCATACTTGTTGCACAAAGTTTCAAAAATTAGATTTTGTTCTATCAAACTTGTTTGGCATACTAGCCTTTGGTTCTTTCATAATAATCCTTAAAACATCTATAGAGATCATATGTGGCACATGTCTAGTACTTGCTTCTCTCAATTCCATAATTTTTTGTTGTAAACTATGAATCTCTCATTTAGCTTCTTCAAATATTAAATTAATCTGAGATTCTTTATTTGGATTATAAAGGAATATAATCTCTTTTTTTAAAATAAGACCTCAAAGATTTACAAGAGTTACTATTTTATTTTCTACTTGTGAAGATGCACCATCCATGATCTGATTTACTTCCAGATCAATAAAATAGATAGATGAAATTCTAAGAGAGAAGAAGAAATTGATAAGTCTTTGGAAAAAATGTAATACTATCTATAATTAAAACCAATTTAGAAAAAGAAATGGCATTGAACAATATCAATTTAGATGAAGATAATTTATAATTTCTAAAATGCTTCAATATTTTTAAGAAGAAGGATAGTCCACACTCTATCAAAAAAATAAAGCTCTAAAATTGATGTTAGTAGTTTGGATCAAACCAAAGAACTTATACAAGACTATAACAAGATAATAGGATATGTGAGTCTTATTATAAAGCAATACAATATAAAAACAAAAACAAGATTAGAAGGTCCAAACTAGACCACAAGACATGCGTTGTCAAGACTAAAGAGCCTTTCAATCTCAACACCTATATATATTAGGAATTAGGAAGCTTTTAGGTAACTTCTTGTAGAAGGCTTTGCCTTCAAGTCATAGGACACTTCTTTTGAGTGGATTCTTTGTTGCTTCGATATGAAGAAATCCTGAGAATCTTCTCTTATGGCTTCTTATATTACTTGGGAGTCAAGCATCTTAGAGAACCTCCTCTAATAACTTCTTGGAACCTTCTAGCATCTACTAAACCCTTTTAGAACCTTCTCTAGATGAATGTCCATGACAGTTGCAAAATACAACTTTATCTTTTATAACTAGGTGCTTAATGCATTTCCAAACAAGACAACACGTAATACAACACCACACACACAAGAACTTGTTCCAAGAAGCTAAGTGAAGCAGTTTTGTCACCTTGATACATTGCTTAAGGTAAGATCTAACAAAATCTAGATAATGACTATCAAATATTGTTGTTAGTTGCATTAGTGGCATATGCAAACAAAATTGAGATATTTTCTTAAATATTAACATAGAAATAATAATGTAAGTGAAACATTTTAAGGTTGTTGAGACAATTTTGAGGTTTAGGTGCGGTTAAACATAAAAGGGGTTTTTATTGAAAATGGAGTGAGACAATGTCCAGTAGCTAAGAATCTCATCCATAGTTATCCCCGCGACTTTCATCCTCACGACGCCCACGATGTTCATCCACAATACTTCATCACCGTACCAAAAATCCATCCACATGTTTTCATCCGCCCATCAAAACTCCCATTCATCGTTCCATCGAAACTTTCATTCATCTATCCATCCATTGTCCAAGCTTTGAGAAGCAATGAGGGACGAAGGCAACAGTAGCATTGAGCTGCGGAGGCAGAGCAGCTATGGCGGCCACGGCACGCGCCTTATGGGCTTCTGCTCGCTCTGAAGCTGCCGTAAGATTGCACTCATCTCCTCGCAATGCTCCTCTGTTTATCTAATTTTTTCTCTTTAGCTTTCTTTGAGTCTTTCAGCAACAATCAGCCATGCTTCAGAGGGTTCAGGGTTTAGGGTTTAGGGGGCGATCTGTTGCCTCGTCTTTTTTTGTGTCGATTCAAACTAGGTTTTGTATTCTGTGCGGGTTTTGATCTCATTCGGGCGAGATGCACGTTTTCCATGGCTAATGCAGCGGAGATGCGTCGACCAAGGAAGTCTTCTCCGATCGTGGCTCTCCGGACAGCGGGCTGGACATGCTACTATCGCTGTTAAGAAAGTGTTTCCCTCTGATCAAGGTGTGTGTTCAGATACCGTAAATTTTCGAGTAAATAGAACGATTAATCCACCTGGAATCGCCTACGCCTTGTAAAGACGATACGTGCGTAGTCGAATGGTAAACTGGTTTCTTTTGGTTTCCAAGTTGTGGGTTTCTTGGCGCTAAGGCAGCCTTTGTGTGTAACTAGAGATTCTTAAGAGGTGTATTTTCAAGGCATAAATGTGTGCAAGCGGCAGCTTTCCACAAGCAGTTCAGTTTAAATAAATATTAGTAATTCATAAGCTTGTGTTAAGCTTTAAGACTTTTTCCGTCGTCCTAACATGGCTAAGATCTGCATGAAACGCTGTTTTTTTTTCGTGCTTGAAGTTCCTGGTAACAACACACACACATATACAATTTTATATATATATATATATATATATATATAACAGCAGAACTCCCAAGCAACATTGCATTGTATCTTTACGATTTAGAGGAGGATACCCATCTGGAAAGTTGTTCTAAATTAGGATTGTGTTGTTAGTACACATTGCAATCCTTGGAGTGGTGTTTTTGTTGATCTTTCGAGTGCATGCTTGCTGAAGGGTGAGAGATTTTTGTGCAGGTCAATTGAAGGACGTTGAAGTCAAGGTGACAAATTTTCAGAGCGAGGACAAAGGTCTTGCAACGTTAGCCGGTGATGTGTTTGACGTACCAATAAGGCCGGATATTGTTCACCGCGTCGTTCGATGGCAACTTGCCAAGAGACGCCAGGTTAGAAAACAGAAGTATAGGAAGTTTCATGAATTTCATGGTTTTGTTCTGAAGATAATACTACTTATTCCTTGACTAGTTCTGCTGTAGTCTACTTTTGGTTCTTTGTCAGCTGTGTAGTCCTTGTGCGTTATTTACTAAGCAGTCTCTGGAAAGCAAATGTCTGGTTGTTTACATTGTATTTGTATTTTCCGACGTTGATAGGTTGACCACATGTGCTGTATCAATCATTATCACAGTCGAACACAGTGCTTCTTCAGCGTCTGAAGTCGAATATCGTTTTCGTTTGGAAGTGACAGCTTTTATTTTTACACTCGTATCGGTTGTTTGATCTATAAATTTCTTGTAATTGCATTGACAGGGCACTGCTTCAACCAAAGGTATTCACGAAGTCAGTGGTACAGGGAGAAAGCCTGGTCCACAAAAGGGAAGCGGTAGAGCTCGACATGGTTCTCTGCGAGGTCCACAGGTCTATTCACCAATCTTATAACTAAAAGAAGCCTTTATTTAGTAGATAAACATGCGTATATTTTTACTTTTCAATCGCTTCTCCTAACATTCACGTCGACCTTTTATCGAAACCAGTGTTTGATCCGTGGAATTGATTTTGCTTTCTCGTGCTAGTAATCTCTGCCTGTATACAGCGTCTATTGACTGTAATGTGTTTTGTGGTTCCCAGTTCCGAGGAGGAGCTACGCAGCATGGCCCAAAGCCTCGGAGCCATGAGATAGGTTTGCAGAAGCAAGTGCGCCGACTTGGCCTCAAAGTAGCCCTTTCATCTCGTGTTGCTGAGGGCAAGGTACAGTCACATGTTTTATGTCCACGAAATAAAATATTATAGGGTAACGGTCAATGCTACAATATCTTAAGTAATTCGGCATTACATGTTTTCTTTTTCTAGTCTATTATATTCTTGCTTTCATTCTAACCTTTTGATAATGATTATTGTTACCGCACAACTGTTTTTACGTGTTATTGCACCAATTCTGACATGAATCGTTTCTCTCTTTGTTCTTTCTTTTTTACTTAAAAATCTTTGTTTGTCTTTCACTTCGCACAGCTAAGGGTGTTTGATAGCGTAGAACCTCCTACACTAAAAACACGAGAAATGGAGCGCCTAATTGCTGATATCGAAGGTTGTAAGAAGGTGCTCATTGTTGATGATGCTGAGACCGTCAACGAACCGTTGTGTCGGGCTACAGGCAACTTGCATTATGTCAATGTATTACCTGCCAAGGTAAAGTTTTCAATGTCGGCATTTTAAAGTGTCGTAGATGTGCCTTTCCAATCTTAAACCACGACATTTCAGACATGAGTTTTCTGCTTTATCTGTTAAATAGTGCGCAGTTGTTTTGATTTAGTGGTCACGCTTTACTTTGTAACCGTAAGTGCCAATCGAAGTTTGTGCCGTATCTGCCTGGTTGTTTAATCTTACCCAACATGACATCGTGATTGCTTTTGTGGTTTCTCTTTCTGACCCTGTCTATGGTTCTTGCTCATTGTACAGGGGTTGAATGTCTACAGCATCTTGCAGCATGATACTCTGGTGATGAGCGTTGGAGCAATTCGAAGAATTGAAGAGCGCCTGCATACACCCATTAACAGATGATCAACCCACCTAGCTTCGGTCTTTTTAGCTTTTCGTTCTTGAACCAGTGGTTGAAACGTAGTCGAAAACTGGCATCATGGCATGAAAGCATGTTACGGCAAACTTGCTATTGAAGCAGAATTAGGAGGCATCTTTACATACTTCATCATGATTTTCTGATCTTGGACCATTCGGAGGATGTGCTTCAATATAAATGGACTACTGAGCGCATGGAATCACAGGCTGGGAGCTAATTTGTCTCAATTCCTGGCAGTTCCTCTCCTAATGCTCTAAGATGGATTCAGCCTTTCTCTCAATGTGCTCTAGTTCTATTGTTGGTACCAACCACATGCTGAGAAGTGGCTGTCGAGTTAGCTCCAACCTGGTGTTATTGGTGCGTGGTGGTAAAGCCGCTTTATTCTGTAGCTTCGATGTGTTAACTTGGCGCGAGGGGGATTGGGTTTATATTTAGATATAGTATGAGGGAATTGGTTAGCAAACTCTCCTTTTATGTAAAGCATTCCAATCAAGTCTAGAAACACAATTCAATAAAGTGCTCATTACATTTTAAGGAATTGTTGTCGAAGTCCAAAGCAATATTAGATTTGAAATTGATATCTTGCACCTGATCTCTGGTATGTTAGTTACGTTAGGGAAAACAATTGGCTCGTTAGCTTAATTATATGAAGCTTTAAAAAATCTACGTGGAAATTCCGTAAATGCAAATTTGGAGTCATTGCAGCGACCATGCTGGGGATCGAACCCAGAGTCTCCTGCTCCGTAGGCAGGCGCCTTATCCATTGGGCCACACGGTCTTGCTGAGACGGTTCTCGGATTTAACGTTTTTAATGAGTTAACCTTCGGGCCACACGGGCCTACTGAAGGTAGTTTAGCAGAGTTCAGTAGACACCTGATGCTAGTAAATGGTAATTTCTTTGGAATATACTATGCTCATTTCAACTGCTGCAATTTGCTTCACACAGGTTGATTGGCAGGCCCTTCTAATGTAGGACAAGTAGGACAATGTTCTACATTAGAAGGACCTGTATATCTCATTCAATTTTGTTCCCGAAGTTAAAAAAGAACGCTGGTCGTTTGAAATCTGCTGAACTACTGAAAGATTTAGAGAAAAAATAATTATGTTCCCTTTCATTTCGTTTTTTAAAATTCACATAATCAGGCTCTTCTAATGTAGGACATTGTCCTATTTGTCCTATATTAGAAGGGTCTGTTGATTGGGTTGATTGGGTTGATTGGAAAAGTGTTATAAAGCATTTGTGTATCGTGGCATGTCACTAAGGAATACAAAAGAGTGTCAGCTCTTGTACCCTCTTTGACAGTCATTGAAAACGCCAAATTTTTATGCTATTTTAAGACCCATTTCACACTTTCGGCGTCTTTTTGGGGTTAGTCAAAGATATGCGGTGCTTGTTTCTTCATCTAGGTTGCGGGTCGGAGTGTATTCAGCCCTGTTCGTTTTCATCTGCTTCCTTCTTTGTTTCGCTAGCAGGTTCAGGGTTCCGCCACTTCTCTTCACTCAGCAGCTCAACTTTGCTTACATGGGAAGATTGTGGTCCTTAGATAACACACTGAGATGCTTGCATCTTTCAATTTACAGCTGATCAGAATCTTAAGAGAAACTAGAATCTCACGTCATGGGAAGTTTGTTATTCTTATTACTTTTTTTTTATGTTACCAGCCGCTCCCTCATTGCGTGAACACAATGATTTGTACTGAATCTCCAGGCATGCTCTCCTAAACATTGATATCTTTTCCATCGGAAAACTGCAACTATGACTCGAAAATTGCAGATCATACGCTGGGTGATGGAGCATCATCGTTAGTACAGCATTAATTATAGCTTTCCGACCAGCTACCATATACCAACTGTGGTCCCAAAAGGTGAACAGAGGAAAAACAAGAATTCGAATATCCGCAATCCTTTGCAAATATATATTGTAAGATTGACAGCCAGTAAGCGACAAGATAAACCGTAATTTGAAAACATAACCTCTTGGCATTACATTTTTATTTATTTATGATTTATAAGTGAATGAATCTAAGATATATCAAATAGTCATCAACATGAAGTAACAAGATATTTTTAGTCAACCTTATGATCTAAAATATAATTTATCTTATGATTAAGTTTTTCTTATTTTTTTGCAAAGTTTTTGTACTGCAAAGTGATTTTAGTCTCTACAGTATTCCAGGTCTTATTAACAAATGAATACCAATGTATTTGAGTCAACAATAACTGGAAACAATCGGAACTTTATAAGGTTTGTCTGCATTTAAGCAAGAGTATTTGCACTGAAGTAACCGACTTCCACAGGAAGCTCCAACTGTTAAGGTCCTTAGTCATTAAGTTCACCCCTTCATCCCTGATTTCTACAGGATCGTCCAGAAATAAAAGATAGCTTCACTACACGAGCCTTGACTTTCTGCATGTTCTCCTACATGTCGATATCGCTTTCACCATTTTTCTTTGCAGAATCTTCTGGTGCATACCTCAGCTCCATTTCATCACTACTGGAAAGCTAAAGCCTTAAGATACTCTTGCCCGGGTCACTGCTAATGCAACTATTCATCGTAATCAAGTCACCCTTTCTTACATAGATTTGGAACCGCCTCTTACACTTCTCCACTCTATCAACAACCTTCATATACTCGGGAACACTCATCCCTCTTTTCGAGCTTATGCGTACAACTCAAACTACACATTCTTTTACATATAATAAATTCGATGGAACCCGGGCTCAGAGCCTGTGTAACAGCACCTTGACATACTGTACTTCCCGGGTTGAGGGGGCTACGGAGTGGGACACTGAATCTGAACACCTCCGTTTGATTTAGTCTATGACGAATGGCGAGCTTGCAAACTCTCCTTATACAACAAGCACCTTGACCATGCCCACTTCATACAATTACAGAGGATCTTACGTTCAAGTCCTCATGTTTCATGGGATCAAATATCGACTGCATCTGGGTGCCAATCCAGTCGAAGAGTTTAGATCGATAATTCCCCCTTTCGTTGCGGGATAGCCAAAGTAAGACTCGGCACTTTCCCACGGTTTCATCAAAGCAACCCGTACGTTGGGATACCTTTTTAGACACTACCGCAAGCATGGTCTAATGATTCTGTGAATCCACGTATGTACCGCCACACGAGCCAGCAGAGATTGATGCCACTTCTTTCACTCTGCATATTGTACCCACAGCAACGACCTCCTGCACAACAATGTAGAAGGCACCATCACTGATGTCCGCTACTAGGACCATGGCCCCAACCTCAGCAACCTCCTCAATTATAACTTTGCGACAATGGAAAGAGGCGACCTCCGGTTCCAGGATCATAACAAGAAGGTGGGGGCTCCCTTCTATCCCATTCACCAAACCCACAATTGTCATGCAAATTTTCGTCACTACCTTCGCAACATTTTCCCAAATGTACGGAGCTGTTGTGCATCATTGGATCGCCTCATTGGTCAATCCAGCTATTTGAAAGGCCTCAGGATGAGACCTCCTATCTCACGCAAGTATTCTGTAACTAGCGCATCCATCTGATGTCATGGCGGAAGCTTTGGTGCGGTTGATGGTGATGATGACGACGGTACTATGTGAAGCTTGGACTTAACAAGGTATCGCCCAATTGTAGGTTGTGATGAATTCTTCTTTGAATATTTGGACCGGTGCCTGCACGCTGCTAGCATATCTTCCTCGTACTCTCCACGGGCAGGGTAGCCACATGACATGAATTGCCCACGTGTTCCCAGCGACAGATCGTTTTCTGTAGTCACATGCCGTTACAAATTTTGCAGTAACGCTTTTCTCCTCCGGCCATACAATAACCAAAGTGGGTGATAAATCTTTCCTGGATCCATAGTGTGCGCAAACGCAAACCCAGAAAACGCAGTGCCAAAATCAAGACCCACTACCACCTCAAGTCCCGCAGCATTCGTTGAACCCTTAACCATTTTCAACTTCTCCCACTGAACATTTATTCGAGGTGAGCACCACTCACATTGATAACAGACATCAATCGTAGAAGCTTTAAAAGAAAAGAAACGAATGTAACGTCGTTCACCTTGTTCGCTTCAAATCGGAAGAGAAATGCTGTCTAACGACGGAGCTCCCACATCAGCAGCTGTCTGGACACAGACAAAACTTAAGCTCCATTACTTAATTAAGATCGCTCATTAACTGGTCACAACAGCACACCACTAACCACACCTACAACTGAACACATTCAACAAACCCAGTCATGAATCCAACTACAGAAGCTAACGTAAAAAATCCAAACCTATGCAACATCAATAACAACAGAAGCGGCCACTACACCCCTCGCTTTTAAAAAAATGGGCGGGTCCACCACCCAGCGTCGCACTAAACCCATCATCAACTGGCAAAAAACCAGCATTCTACTACTCGAATCAAAACAAACAACACGCGCAAAAGCTGTTAAACAATCGAACCCACAAAATCAGCGAGGTGCTCCATGATTTCATCGGTTTTCTGTCCCAGATCGTCGTCAACGAAGGAGCTTTTCCGATCGCATCGTCCGCCCACCTCGAAAAAAACTACAACAAATCCCTACATGAGAAATTTTCTTCACACCCACGTAGCAATTTTCTTGACAACCTCTGATCTCTTTATTAAAAAAAAAATTAAAAATTAAAAACAAGCAATAGTGTCGCTCGAGTCTCGATTTCTGTACACGTTTCTGTGCAAATCACGAAACATAATGTCCACTACAACACGCCGACCATGCACTATCGACAACTCCACGCACTTTTACTTTTTACTCGTTCGAGAAAGTAGAAGTGTTGGTGGTGTAATCTTCTAGAGCGTGAAAGGAGCTTGAGAGGAGTTGGAGAATCGTGAGGGAAAAAGTTTGAATATAAACATGTGGACTCATTGTGTATTGTATTGGTGTGCATTTTGGATCAAATGGTTTTTATCTATTTTATCTATGGTAGCAAAGAAGGAACCATGTGCATTGTATGACTTTGTGTTTCAACTACAGTTACAAGTGCAATAAATAAGATTCTCATCTTTGTGTATGCCATTGTTAGAATACTACCAAAATTAGCTACAATAGCTAAAGTCAATGTGTTCACTACACAGAAATTTAAAGGTGGATTTGTATGTATGCTTCTATCGTTTCCAAATCTTAATATTGTCTCAATAATTGAAGTAAATGAAGTAATTGTTGCTTATGGACAATTTCTATAGCATATATAGTTGTTCCACACAATGCCTTCATATAACATACTTACTGAATAAGAGTGGAGTTACAAGTGTACATGAAGTCTTCTTTAATATGCAATTACAAGTAAGTTAGAAGAAAGAAAAATTAATATTTCAATTTGTAGTACTATTGTCATACTTATTAACAAATAGTTTGAAATGCATAGATACAATTTCTTTGATTTAGCATCATACCATAAATAATCTTAGTTTGTCCATGGTATTTTTTTACTCATTTTTTACTTAATTTTTTTTATTTTTAATTGTTGTTTTGATCTTCTAATATTTTTAATTTGATTTTATGTTTTATATTTATTGATACAACAATATACCAAGAAATTATATTTTTAAATTATAATTTTTCTTACTATAAACACCAAATAAGTATGAAATACATCAAGAAATGATATTAGTAAGTTGTGGTTTATCTTAATACTTATTGGCTCTTAGTCTTACAGAACATTTTGCAAAGGATTGTGGATGTCTACAATATCTTTGTATAAAATTATATATTGTATATGCACAAATAAAATGTTCATTAAAAATCATGAAAATGTTGAATAATTCCAAGTAAAATTTTAATTTATTTTGGCCTTGTTTCAATTTGGTTGCTATATGAACTCAACAACTTAAGCTAATATTGCAATGACTTTTGATATTATTGAAGTAATAATCACATTGTTTATAAATCAAATTATGTTTGCATTGATGTATATAGACACCAGACTTGTATAATAGTTTTTTTTTACAAAATAACACTCCATTGATGTTAATATTAAAAATATAGTACTTCTTTTTTGGATAGTAGGACCTATGAAAAAAATTACATAGTTTTATTATATTAAAATATAAAAAATGATAAAGATAATGACTACTAAAAAATATTATGTATATCAACTATAATAATTATACACAATTATATATACAAGATTGCATATATTAACTACAATATTTATATATAATATATGTTCATAAGGATTTTCTATCATCCACATGAAAATCCTATTCTATAGCAGATTTGTATCTATAGCATTTTATTCAATATTTAGTTGTTTAATTATTAGAAGAAAGATTAGTGATATAAGAGACAATATTATCTATTATAATAGTAATATTAATATAAATAACTTTAAAGATAATATAGTGCAAAAAAAAAAATGAGTATAACAAAGAAAAGCAAGAGTTCTTAAAAAAATAATGATGATTTAAAAAATATATATATTAATTCTATAAATAAATAAATAAATAAATTTTTATGGTTCTATAAATAGATATAATAATATAATATTGATTTTTACATAAGCTTTTTTAATAAGAATTGAAATAAATTGTTATTTTTTAATTTTTAAGAAAGTATAAATATAAAATACACAACCTTTAAAATTCAATCACATTTTTCTTCTTTATTACCTACCACATATATACACACATATATTAACATAATTTATTAACCATTAGAAAGGATTTTTTCTACTCAGAATAGAAGGAAACAACAATGTTTTATTTGACAATAAAATTCAAAATTAAATTGACAATATGTGAAAGAAAAATTATATATATTGAAAAATGAAATTTCAAAAATTGTATATATATATATGTATGTATGTATATAGAATACCAAGCATGAAATATATATTTTATAGTAAAAATTGATTAAAATTATATATATATATATATATATATATATACACAGAGAGAGAGATGCACAGATTTGTTTTCAATTGCATAGAACTCGTTCACAATATTATTTGAGCAACACTAAGTTATTTGAAGGTAAATCACACATGGGCATATTGTACTATTTGTGATATATATTTATATCTATATAAATATAAAATTTGTTTAATGATGTTTTAATGAAGATATTCACCTACATACAGAAAATTCACTTCACATAGTAGTAATAATCAAGCACACAATGCCACAATATAATGATGTGGTTTAAGCAATGGCATATTTACTTTAAATTTTATATCTGTTTATGGTGTTTTGAGTGTAAAATGTATTCAACACCATAAAATGTAAAATGTAAAATCCTCATATTGCATTCTCAATGCCCCATCACCTCACCTACAATGCAAATCTATCATCAAACCTTGCAAAAGTTAGTTCAGAATTTATTGGAATGCATGGAGAGGAGAATTCCACATAGAATTCGACATAGAATTCCACAAAGAGTTGATGACCATTCAACCACTTCTGTATAGGAAAAAGCTCAACTTTAGATCAAGAGTTGATGAAAATTAGGTGGTATTTATCATTTAATTTACTATTTATGGCCAAATCTAGTTTGGTATTCATGAAGTCCAACAAAATGTGTAAAAAAAACATCCAACATATAAAGACTTCTGAAAAGATATTTGGGCTCCTACTGACTTCAAAATAGAAAACTCACAGTATTTTGGTCATGGTTGGATTTTGTACTATTGAATCCACTGGTTTTATAAAGAAGAATTGTATTGTAGGTCAAACTCATAAACAATTTTTCCAGTTAGATAATAATAATAAAGGATTGTGAAACATAGTATGAATTTGATAGGATTCTACACTTGAGTACAAACTGAACATGATCATATTGTCAAATGAGTGAATAAAATATACAAAGAACTTTTAGACTGAAAGAAAGAAAGAAAGCAAGAAAAAAGAAAAAGAAAAACTGATGCAACAACTTAGTTGTTAAAAGCAGATTCTTGGATCCAATTTAACCAACCACGCAGTCAAATTTAAAAGAAAAACGTGACAAGTTGAATCCTTTTTCATGTTACTAAAGTATTCTTCCATTACCAATCATCCTTCAAGCTAATCAAAAAAATCAACATATCGTTTGGATGATATTTCTTTTCCATCTTTCTTCTTGTTTTCACTCACCCTTTAAATTGGACACAAGATTAGACTTAAGGAACTTTCACTAAATTCTTAGTACAACCAAACTTGAACTCAAAAAAAAGGTTTAAACAGAAAGCTTCTAAAATGAAATTCTTCATGCAAAAAAGGACAAAAAAGAAGATAAACGAGAAAGAAAAGGAAAAGGAAAGAAAAAGAGATGGAAAAGACAAGAGAGATAGGCAGGATTCTACTTTTGCAAGGCAGATGGTAGGCCCACAGCTATCCAGAATCTGGGTGCGAAATCTGCCACCAGAGGTCAACAGATTCCGGCCGGAATGGACGAGGTGAACAGTGCGTGGTTCCAGCCATTTGGTTGCCCAGTCACGACAAGAAGCTTCTTCGAAGCTTGGGTCATCAACCCTAAAAAGGAAAAAAAGGGGCTTCCATCACCTCAAAAGCTTCTGAAATCCTGTCTTACTTCTCCCCACCCACTTGAGCCTTGTTTTGTCCCTTCAGCTTCCTTCACTTTGACTGCAATAATTTAAAAAAGAAAAAAAGAAAAAAAAGAAGAGTGGTTCGAGACTTAAAATACCATAGGCATTAATTTAAGACCCCCCAATACAGTAAATCTATTTAATTTTCGATTATTATTGAGTTTTTAGGGTGGTTTACGAAAATTTGAATTGTTTTTAATTTTTTTAATGTTTTTAAAGAGCAGTTAATACTATTCATAGAATTCACACTATTTCAACTTTATTTTGAATCTTCTTAATGTTTGTTGCATGTTCTATGTAAACTTCACATGTTGTCACTTTTGTTGCATAATAATAAGAGTAATGATTTTCTTTTTCTTTTTCTTCATTTATAGCCCTAAGGTGCAAACATATGTATATATTCATAGATATGTTTTTGAAAGAATAATTTTGATTTTTTACAATAAGTTTAATTCAAAATATCATGCATAATTTTGCAATCTTTGTTGACATAAACAACTTCACTAGCATTCCTCTTCCCTGTGTAAGCAACTTTCTTATGTATGCGGAAGAGGGAACTCAATCACAAGACAATTTGAATCTTAGGTATTAAGAAGTCAAGAATTGAAAGAAATCCATGGCAGAATCAAATTATCCTCTGGTGTTTTTATGAGAGTCTTTTGTGAAAGCCCAAGTCACAGCATTGAACCTCATGCAAGTGTGGACTTCACATTTTCATTACGAAAACCATTCAATCTCTATCGAATATTCGTCCCACAAAACCAGTTGCATTCAAAGCTACAGTCTCAAAAGATTTCACGAGACTCGTCGTTTTCGTTAGGTTTCTTTCTACCTTTCACTCATTCATCCATCCATATATTCATCCACGAGTCCTGATGTTCCACAGGGAGATGTCGTGAAAAGGGAGCAAAGGGGAACGAGAATCGAGTCAAAGGGAGGGGAAAGGAAGATAAGGGGAAGCGAAGAATAGGGACGTAAGTGTGAAAAAGGATTATTTTTTTGCAGGGATGTAAGAAACGGGATCTTTCCCATCGAGGTCGGGCACCAGCAGGCCAAGTTGCCGGCGCCCGGGAGTGACGCCCAAGCTTTGATGGCACAGCATCATCAGCAACCCGGGCCGGGTTGGGTCCGTGGCCCCGTTCCCCTCCGCCCGCCTGTCCCCGCTCCTCATCTTCGTCGTCGTTGTCGTCGTCATGGTGATAGTGGTGGTCGACGCCGTCCCTGCGGGGGAAGGGTGAGAGCCAAGCCAAGCAGGTAATTCTGGAGGTGCTGAATCAGATCAGCATAGGAATGATGTTGTGTGTTTCGATTTTTCTTTTTGGTATTTTTTTTCCTTTTTTTGCGCTTCCTTCCTTCCTCTTTTACGTTCGGGGATATCGCTAGCCCTTCCCCACAGGAATTGACCAAGACTCATCCTCGCACTGGCGCAAATCCGCGCATCAAGTATGCTCACAGTATCGTAGACTTGTTGCCCATCGGAGCCACAACCAGACGAGAAGTACGTTATAGGAGACTTGGTATTCATCTTCCAAGTCGTCATGAGCGCGTTTCCAGTGTCTGGTTTTGTGTAGAAGGTTGCACCACAAAATTGGAGTGCGAGGCTGAGTGAGTCGCGAGTGTTTTAGCAGTTTGACGTGCGCAGAATTGGTCACCGCTTTTGTGCGGCGAATTCCGGAGCTTCTCCTGGTTGGGAGTGCATGCTGTCGTTGATGCTGCTTCTCTAGAAGCACCTCCGCGTTTGAACGCCGTTTGGGAGGAGCAATGATTTTGTTGGAGTTGAGCGATTGCGTTGAGCTCTCTGTTGTTGAACAAATGGCGCGTTGAGTGCATATATTCTCTGTTTTTGGTTCTGTTGTATCCCTACAGCTCGTCGCATTCGAAATCGGGGTAGCTGAACTGGAGTACGCCAGAATCAAGAATCTTGTGTAGTTATTTATTTTTTCTTGCGATTGCTGAGATCATCGAAGGATGTGTCAGTATTTGAATAGGCTCGTTCTTGGAGTAGTTGCCGACCTCTGTGTTTGGGTGAGTTTCTGCGCGAACAGGGGATTCCAAGGTTGTTAACTTCGAGCGTCGAGTGACAGGGTTCTTGAGTATTCGTACCTTGTGTCCCTTGCCGTAACATAACCTCACACCTCGCTATTAATTCTCAGTACTGGGAAAGTGCCGTTCTACCGCAGTCCATTTCGCAGCTTTCGAAATTTGTGGGAGTTGGGAGAATCTTTCTATTTACGATACAATTTCAGTTAAGAAAGTCGCGGGTATGGAGATCCGTAGGGGAAGTGTAGGATGAGGTCTGCTGCACAGGTGTGCATTTCGATCATGTGAGGTTGCACCCGTCGACGCCCGTCTACTCTTCATTCCTGCCCCTTCATTGTATTTTCTTCAACACCAATATAGCATCAAACCACCTTCAACTGTACACGTGAATTCCTGGCATCGAGATGCTTCTCCTAGATATGGCTCAGTGCAAGTCCTACAAGGAATCTCTCAAGGTCCTGGAGGCTGACATCCAGCATGCCAACACTTTGTAAGTATATTTGTTTCATCCGAGCTACTTTTTAAAGTATACTTGTACAGGATAGTGCACGCAAACTGGGCTTTGTTCTCTAAAAGCAGGGGAGTGCACACGCTCATTTTGAAATCCTGACCCTATATTCTGTAATTAGTAAATGAATCAGCATGTTATAAGAATATGCCGATGTGTTAGAGCTTATACGCAGTTGCAATTGTGGCCGTTTTATCAAGTACAACAGTTAGACACGAAGACTTATTGCCAGCATGAAGCACTTGTACAGTGTCTCATGCCAGGGAGACGTTACAAGTTGTTTTCCGCGTCCGAATGGCGGGATTTCTGCCCTCGAAGTGATCCTGCTTGATGTAGTTTTTGCGCGTTCACTTGCTTAAAATGTTATGAATTGGCAAACTTTTTCCAGTTCTAGAATTTAAAAACATCCTTGAACGAAGCAGCGTGTGGATGGTTAAGGAGGAAGAATGAGAGAAGGTAATGGGAGGAGGTAACGAGAGAAGCATTTACATTGTAGGATTGAAGATGGTACCTCAAAATCAGCAAACTAACTCGCTTTGGATTCTGAGAAGTTTGAGATATCGTCCTTCAGGGTATTTTTGATTTTGTTTGTTTTTATTCCTCCCTCACAGACAGATTAAATAAAATAAATTCAGTTTATACCTCCTACTAAAAGCATTGCTAAATACGATATTTTGTTTAATTTGACCGTGTGGAATGCAGATTTTTTGTAGCAATGAAATTTCTTTTGGAATGAGTTTTTAGCGAAATGTAGCCAACAAGGATAAACGCTATTGTCCTTATACGTCGCCATTTTGCGTTTTGAACACAACTGACAGTTTCTATTCGACAAATTCCTGGATTCTTTCATCACTGGCACATTTTGAGTTTCACAAGCGGAGACCCTGCACATTGCAGTGTCCTTGGAATCCTTCGAATATGCGGTCTGACATGGATCCACTTTTGGCAGGGCATTAGACGTTCCAAGAGATTACGATGGGGCGTGCATACAAATGCGGTTATCTTACAGCCCGGTAGCACACTTGTTTTTGTTCTTGGTGCAATGGACAGATTGCAGCCTTGCAGGCGCGTTGGGACTTCTTCGCATTCTTATATACAAGGTAGTGCCTCTTTACACTTTCTATTTCAGTAGTTCCATGTGTTGGTTGAGTGGAGATACTTTGCTATATGCTAGAAATCTTGAATTTCGTGGGGTAGGTTTGGGAGAACCTATCGTGTCCAGCGTGCGAAGTTAGGTCAAGGAAGAAATGCAACACGCGTAATTTTAAAGTTGACTGTGTTAAAATCACTTTGTTACCAACTAAGGCTGTATGCGATTTTCATTCGATCCGAAGGGCGAAGGTTGACAACTTTTTCGCATGTCGAGCACTAAAGCAAGCAGATTGATTTTCATACCTTTGGAGACAGTGTGAGAAGTTCAATGCTTTCAGTAGTTAGGAATATCCGCGTTCTAGAAATTATGCTCAATTCAGCTATTTCAAGTCCCTTAGTTCAGTGAACAATACAATGTCCCCTGATGATATTCTCGGAGATATTACATTAAGCACCCTTTTTGGAGGGTGTCGTCCTTCCACCAATCGTAATAGTAGGATGCACGGATTCTTAGCATGAAAACGCTAATAACCTCTCTTTCTTTTTTCTTTTTTTCTCTCTCTCTCTCTCTCTCTCGTTAACATACAAATACGTAAAAGTGAAAAGGTATTAATCTAGCATGACGTGACGGACTAATTCGACCAACTGTAAGCTTTGACGATGCTAGAGAGAAATCGTGGTACTTTTCTGAAGCTTTTTGGTTCCCACTTGGGAATTTTTCTTGGTGTTGACGCGACAGGCGGATCATTGCAGGTATACTTGGATGGAACCACAACAATGTCTGTACAGGAAAGAAAAGCCAGTCTTGGTGAATTTTATGGTATGGTTCTTCCCCTGTTAAGTCTTTGCGTCGTGGTTGCATGTCCTCGCAATCTTGCTTTTTTGAAGGTACATTTTTGGAATTTGACCTTACACTTACTAGTAAGGTGCAAAAGGGATTTCTGAGAAATTTGTGAACCACCTGCATACACGTCTTCCATGCTGATGTTGAGTTCCTATGCTGTTGCCAGGCCACATATATCCATCTTTACAACAACTTCAGGCTGGTATGTCGGGTGTGGAAGACCTAAAGCAAAAAGCCAAAGTCCAAGAGCGGTATAGGAAACGCGACGAGGAATGCAGTCACATGTCGGAGTTCGACATAGAGCGTGAGATTGAGTGTGGCATCTGCATGGAGAGGAACCCTAAAATTGCTCTTCCAGATTGCAACCACGTCATGTGTCTCTCGTGCTACCGGGATTGGTGAGCTCCTCTGCCCTGATTGAAAGTCCTTGTTTATACACTCTGGCCAATACTTCTTGGGAACCGCTAGGTGGACACCCCCCCCTTTTTTGCAAATGTAACATATATTTACAGATTTATTATGGAAGTTCCAAGCAACAACAACAAAATAGCTAACAAGACTCACAATATATATATATATATATATATATATATATATATACATATAGTTAAACTCTTGTCTGTGTAGACCAAGACAATGCAATCAACTTTTATTTTTAGGGAACTGCTAGGAAATAAATCTATATATATATATATATATATATATTAAGTCTTGTTGGTTATTTTGTTGTTGTTGTGTTGCTTGGAACTTCTATAATAAATCTGTAAGTATATGTTACATTTGCAAAAGGGGTGTGCTCGCAGTAAAAAGGGGGTGTCCACCTAGCGATTCTCTTTCTTGATTACATGCTGAGGAATTCTTCCATCTGAAGGCTTTTCCGTTCCACTGAATTGTACGAGTGGGGATTTTTCTTTTCTCTTTCAATTAATTTTACACAGTTTGATGGCGTCATATGGATTTCAACATTAAAGCTATAAATATAGGCTTTAGTTTACATCTCGTTGAGAAGGTTGCCGTTTCCTGTCATGAGCTGGCATGGTGTTAACGACTGTTCTGCAGGCGTGGGCGATCACAATCATGCCCCTACTGTCGAGACAGTCTACGGCGTGTCAACTCATGCGACTTGTGGATTTTCACCGACTCAGCTGACATTGAAGATGTGGACAAAATCACTCGCGACAACCTCCAGCGCCTTTTCATGTACATAGATAACCTCCCACTCTTGATCTCAGAGAGTGTGTTTGCTCTTTACGATGCCTATGAAACACATCTCAAGTGAGGGCCAACAACTGAACTGAACTCAACCGAACTCAACTCACCATGGCCGGATCATTGCAATTGAAGCAACATCACTAACCTCATTCGCCATATGTATTATTCCTTCACCCCCTTCCACCCAAACCACGTCTTCCTTTGTCGGCCATGCTGCTATTTGTGCAGATCAAACTCATCAGATGTAGGCTTAGGAGTGCAGCAGCGCTTAGGAATCCAATTTGTTCTGTGTACACCGACAGGCTCTTAGCATCTCAGACAGTAATGCCAGAACACAATCAAAACGATGTATTCAATCATATGTTGGAGTCTCACAGTATCAATGAAGATAATCTTTCGTCTTTCAGACCTGGTTCTTTCTTTTATTTTGCTTTTTCTTTCCACTTGACGTACGTTATCCATCTTCTCCTTGTCAGCAATTTTTTTGATTTTGTTTTTGTTGTTGTGCAGAATAGAAATCCTTCATAGATTCTTCATTCTAAAAATGAAGCGTAAGAATATTTTTTTTGCAAAATTTTAAAAAACAAGGAAGTCCAACTAACTACAACAGGGACCATGCTACTAGATTTTGTAACTCTTCAATTCAAAAAGATTCTTTACCCTCATCTATTTTTTAATTGTTTTATTTAATTATATTTTTAAAATTAAAAGGATAAACATCTTGGAGTCTTTGCTATTTTCATAAATGAAATTGTCTAAAAAAATCCACACAATACTTGTTATTTAAATACCAACTGATGTATCTATAGAGAACATATGAATGATTGTGTATATTATTTTTTAAAGCCTTTCGAAGATATCATTTGTAAGACAATCTTGTTAGTTGTAACATTATACAACCATCATTGCTTAATTTTGTTTAATTTCATTGGTTGATTATCTCATTCAATTATTTTACATCGGTTTTAGCTTAAAGAAATACAACTTGCAAGAAGATTGGAAGACCGATGGCCTCACATTTATTTCAACAGTACCTTCTTTCATACGATTTACTTTTATTTTTATGTTTGAGAAAATACAAGATAAACACCATTGTGCAAACATTTACAAAATACTCTATAATAAATTTTCTTAAACATTACTGTTCTTCTGACATTGCAAAGATTTTAGAATTTAATACACAAAAAAAATCAAAGATATTTGTGAAACAAGAACGCTGAGCAAAACAAAGTGCAGAATACGTTTAATTAATATCCGAATTAAGAACGAGAAATATGCTTGAATTAGAACTCGCCGAGAAATTGCACCATGACTCCCATAAATAACCAATCCAAGATCTGTATCCTCCGAAGAGACCCACGACATGCTGATATGCAACATCATAATACACTTAATTGTAGATCAGAAGCACAGATTACAACATTACGAAACGACTCTCTGTGTATAATTCCTACACCAATATGGGCTTGGAAACCAAAAATGCATGTGTCGGTGTAGCCGCCGAAGCCAAGCTCTCTCAATGCGGCACTCAAGGACGTCGCTTCCAGCGCGGCAACTGCAGGCTCATCCTAGGCACCGAAAGATTCCCCCTCCCCGAGACTCCGTGAAGATATGAAGGATGACGATATTTTGGGGAGTCTTATAATAGACTAAACCGAAACAATGGCGCTGGGCCAGAATCTTCAGAGCTCCGCACCCATGCGGTGACGTTGGCTGGAACGTTACTCTGAGACTGATTTTAGTCTAGTCCCGTCTTACAGCAGAGTGGCGATCGGTCTACCCAATCCGGCTTTTGTTCCGTCGAGTAAACCTCGGCCTGCAAAGATCTGGCGCCTGCACAGATCTTTCACCCGAGGCCAAGGCTCCAGTGTTCCGATGCCTCGAATAGACCGGACGGCAGCTGTCAGTTGGCAGTGCGTGCTCGTGGTGTTCCCTCTCGGGCGAAATCCGAGCACGTCTGGGTTGAAATCGTCAACCAGCTTTGAACCCACACCCCGCAGATTTTGCAGGAGTGCTTGAAGTCGACGATCGCGGAGCTTCAGTCGAAATACAGGGAGTTCTAACGTCGCGGAATTCAGATGCTATTCGGAATTATTTGCGTCGCGAATTCCCGGCTTCGATCGGTGGGTGTCACAACGTCGCACTGGATTAAAATAGAATGAACTCTATCCTCGCCAGGTATCTCGATTCTCGATTATGGGCAGCGATGGAACTCGACAGCAAGACTCTAGACTGCTCGGATAAACCCGAAGCTCGGTTGAGGAAGAGAACACAAGACCGTGGCGATAAATGCGCTTTCATCAATTTTAAAATCATCTACTGTTTTCATCCTACTGATCCATCACACTTTTTTCCATCGCTCATGCTCATCCAACTGTATTTCATCCACATCATCCATCCCATCGTCTGTCATCCACCGCTTCTGGAACTTTCTTTCAAATAGAACGATATTCACTTCCAAAGATATCCACTTTTGATATTACTTTTTATAAAAGGTCGTGTGTTGATTCTAGTACAATCTATTCAATGATTTTTTATATTTTATATTTTATATTTGTAGTTTCTTGGTACAGAAGGTATTTGTGAAAATACAGAAAAAAGGAATAAGCTTTGGAAGAATGTCTAAATGCAGAGAATTGCATGAATCTGATATTATTGCTTTTAATGTGGTTTTGATTCTTGCAGTGCTATAATTCTAGAAGTAAGTTAGAACAATAGGGGGCAAGATGGCAAGACGTTAGGGTAAGAAAACCCTAATTAGGGAATCCATATTGTTGAGCTTTTGGCCACTGGATTCCTTAGATGTTGTTGCCCTTGTTGTGTTATGTAGTGGATATGTGCACAAAATTAAGGAATGTGAGACCACATCAACAATGATAATTATTGATCTATTATTGAGGTTGTGGACTACAAGCAAGATTAAAGGCATTGAAGGAGTTGACATTAGGCAATTAATTAATTAATTTTTTGTTGACTTGTATGGGGGTGAGCCCATTGCAAAGATTGATAAATGAGAAGTGCCAAACCATTCAATGCCCTAATACTCTTTTACAAAATCAAACATACAAAAAACACCATTGTACAAAATTCAGCCTTCTCATCAAGCTGATCCCCATCCAGTGTATGAAAATTTTTTGTACAATTCTGTGAGTGTTTTCAACTAATCAATTTTGAAAGATATCAATAGTGGGACTCTGAAATGATAAGCATTAAAATTAATTGATTCTTGACTTATCATTTCAGAGTCATTACTTATAATGAACTTGTAATGTTCAACATGTATTAAAATGTTTGAATTAGTGTTGTGTTAATCATATGTTATCAGTTATTGTAGATCAATAGTTGATCGAACAATCTAGGATTTGATAATGACTTTGTAATTGAATGTTGTATGCACTCTGTTCTATCCTTGTCTAAGAGAGAGTAAGAATCTAAAAAGTTTCGTTCTTACTCTTTTTAATTAATCTAAAGCATTAGAGAAATCCCACTTTTATGTCAAGATTATAAAAATACGTAAAAAAAAAAAAAAAAAAAAAAAAAAATCCTCACATAGCTGGTAATCTAAAAAAATCAAAGTCACAACAATCGAACAACGACTTTAAAGGAAAAGGAACGAATCTGTTCCACGTCAACTGGGGCCTCGTCGAGGGCAAAGCGTCCACGTTGTTAACTATTTTACTAGTAAGATTTGGGTTTACTAGTTAGTTACAGCGTTAGATTTTGAAGTGTCGGATCGTTGCGTGGGAGCGGCGGGGCCTCGGATGGAGCTCAGCGTCGTGAATTCAATTCCTCCTCCTCCCTCGTGTCTATATCCTCCATGCGCACAAATTAGGGTTCCTCAATCCGTCTCGCTGGCTTCGCGCCATTTTCGCTGCAATTCGTTCACAATTCGTTCACAATTCGCGTCAATTCTCATGGTGGGTCTTTCACGTGAACGTCTATTCCTTCGGTTTTTGTGAGCACTGTCTGTGTTGCGTCTATCGAGGATTTGTCCACTTTAAAATGGTTAGTTCCGCAACCTGATGAATACAGTGAGCACATACTAAGAATTCGAGAAATGGGTTTGTTGTTGTTGTTGTTGTTGTTTTTTTAATTTTAATTTTAATTTTTTAATATATGTTTTTAGCTTGTTGCTTAAATTGATTTGTAGGTCTCGAATTCAAGGTATGTGTTGCTTTTGGAACGGCCAGTGTGGTTGAGCTAGCGTGGCACTGTTGCGTCAGAGCAGGGAGAGGATACAATTCTGGACGCGGAGGTGAAATTCTTCCTTGTGTGTAGAGATGAGTGTGGGTTTGTTGTGGTGGTTGGACATTCCCCATTCCCTTCTGTTGGACATGAGGGCTTGGAAAGATGTGGCGATGTTTCTGATTCAAGCTCGTTCTCGTATTTGTGAACAGGTGTGATTGGAGCCTTTACTTGACGACACAAAGTAGTAACCACACGGGATAGAATGGCTTTGACGAAGATGTCCCTGGTGGGGGTGAGAGAGTTGTACAGTCTGCACCACCTGTCATCTTCACCGCCTCGTTTTACCCCTGTTGTTGCTCTACCAACAACCCACCGAGATGTTGCTGGACCAGGCGTGAGGAGATGCGAGGTTGGGAGGCGGACGGTGATTCGTGCTGCTGGAGCTGGCAATGATGAGGTGCCTTCAGAGGTTGACGTATCCGTCTTTCGATTCACTCTGGGTAAGCAGTTACGGCAAACTTATAGTTGATGTCTTATACCGGGGCTAGCAATGGCAATTGCAGTTGCACAAGTTCTCTTTATCTTTTTTGTGTGGTTATGCCTGAAGATTGTGGTTCAACTTGTTTGTAGTGGGTTGTGTATCCAGTGTAACCTGGAACTTCACAGTTGGTTGTGCAGAATTATTAGGATACGTATCTGCATTATTGATTTTTGAATGGATAAATCTAAATTCAAACATGTAAAACGAGTTGTGGGAATGCAGTAGGAATATTCCCACAGTTGTAATTCGAGTACTTGTATTGTGAATTGAAACGATGATATTGGTGTATGTCAAAGCCTTGTTACAAAGGGTAGTATTTCTTGTGTGCGACATATATTGCGTAGTCCAGTTCAACTAGACGAAAAATACAATAATCCTTTGTTCCTGGTCTGAAGTTTTGGTCTCTGATCTGTGCCAACACTTGTTCAGTTCTAGCTGCATGTGACGTTCGCAAGGTACCCATCTTTGTTTCTGATTCTTGTCATATGAAGGCCGGTGTTATTACACGTAATTAGAGCATACTACAATATTATTACCATGATATGTATGATGGTTCATGTGAACCCTCCTGGCAGGCATACCGGGGTTTGATGATGCTGATCTGCCGAGAATTGTTGGGATCTTATTTGGCAGCCTCCTGCTCGTCAACCACGCTGTCAGCATCGAATCCATGACCCGTGCGCAATTGGTAACAGACGAGAACTTGATCTTGTTTCTGTCCCTTAAGTTCCGTATTTCAAGGAGTGCATTGTCATCCAGCTCTCCTTATGTCGGACTCCATTCTGGATACCAGGTGTCACATTTTGGGCGCATTCTGTGTGACAGACATCAGAAGCTTTGGGGCTGTTTCTAGCTGGAGTGGCGTGCAGTCTTCCCTCTGTTGGTCGTCGCCTCAAAGTACATAAGCTGCTACCCTTCAATCTGAGTATGTAACTCAAAATACTCTGCATGTATTTCTAGACATGCAAAAGTCATTGTGCGGGGCATCTTTCCTTGCGTGACATTGTTGCTTGTGCTCTTGCAGGGAGGAGAAGCTAAAAAGAAGGATGACAACGTGTCTCGTCCGCGATCTGTATTCGAATTATCTCGAAGGCTTAATGACCCAGAGAAGCAAGAGTTAGCGTGGGGCACGTATAGTTTGCTTCAAAACAGCAGAGCTAGTGCTGTGGTAAGTCACTTGGCTTCTTATTGCAAATATTTTCTTGGCGTGAACTAAAAAGGAATTCTTAAACTTCCTAGTATTTGAAACTTACGTAGGATATGGTACCACAAGCGCTATAGGTCTAAAAAGCTGACAACAAAGTGCTTGACAGGCTACATAATCTATGTATCCACGCAATGAACATCTTGAGTGCATTGTCTTATGTGTTTTATGCTTGGATTTTTGTGGATGTAGATTGTTTGGCATCGGGATGAGGTCGTGTGCGCTCGTGGCAGCTTTGACCTTGGTACTATGGTTCGAGGTGCCAAGGCTCTACCAGTGTTGCAGGATATGCTCAACAATACCCCCTTCATCCATTCAAGTGATCCTTTTTACGTATCTGAAGGTGCAGGTAAGATAATAAGTGACTTATCGTTCATCTATCTTCTTTGGATTATATTAAGGTGCGATTGTATTGACTTTCACTGAGTTTGACTGTACAGATACTAAAGGCTGGCCGATCGTTCCAAAGAATATGAAGTCTATACTTGTGCAGCCTTTCGAGAAAAGTGATTCAAGCAGTTCCGTAGCAAAAGGAGGTCTGATCCTGTTTTCATATCAGCCTCGCAGTTACACCAGTAAAGATAGGACATGGATAGCTATGATAGCTAAAAAATTCTCACATGTATTGAAAACTTAGGATTGGCAATGATGCTGAGTACTAGCTCCTCTGGCGTTAGTTTCTTTATTACTCGTAACATTCATTCATGCTGTATTGAAAATCAATTCGTCCTTCCAATGAGGTTTTCGAATAGCCCAATGAGAAGTTCTGGGTCCTTCTGGCACCGGTATGTTCGATATTCTTCGAGTTTTGGAATGTCTTGTACATCCTTCACAAGAGTCTGTAGCACAGAGCGTTTTATAATCTCGGAATTGTGATCAACACCCAGTTCCCATGTGCTGAGAGCTGTCTCTCTGGAAACATGCTTTCCAATGTATCGCTCTGCTATGAGTTGTAAAGATCCAAGGCCATACCTTTTGCCTGCAATAAGGAGTTTGGTTGCATTACTTTTAAGATCCCTGTGACTTATGTGGCCCGTGTAAAAATAGCGCACAGGTTCAGCTTCTTCTGTATTACATGAGATTTTGCTGCCTACATGACGAGTGATATTCAACAAACTGGTGTTATTTACATGCCACATGAGAATTAACAATATAATCTACTTGAGGAGAATTCACGGATTTTATGCTGAGAAGGTCGCATTCCATTCACACGGATACGAAGTTGGACATTACAAATCATCAGTAAACAATTCTCTAACGATGAATAAGCCCTAAAAATCGCAGCAGTGCAGACTTTGGATTCTTTTTTTTTAAATTGATTTTTTTCCATGTACGTTCTGATTTGACAGATGACGATGTAAGGGGTGAGATAGCTATGTTTGGCCAATGCTTGATGCATAGTTATGTTTTACTCTATTGCAGGAAAAGCTATTCATTCATAGCAGGGTACGTGGTAATACGGCAGTGGAGAAGATTTTTGACTGTCCAACTTTTAAGCCAGAGTAAAATTAAGTGTCCGCTTCTCGACTGGATCAGCTTGAGAAAGAAATGATGACTGGCATCTTACAAGAACTGCGCGGTGCGCATTGACAATGTGGCCGCCAGATTGCAAGATAATATCGGTGTAGGCCGGACTCATAACAACAGGATTCCACGCAGACAAGAACATCATCTGTTTTTGCAAACCGCGCTCGCTCTCTTCTCTCTTACGAAGTCTGTCCTCCATCTTTTTCAGTTTCTTTTCCGTCTCCAGTCTCACCACCTGCTCGTGAAGGCTTGGTCCCAAAATCTCAGCTGTGCTTCGTCGCCCTGCTCCTTGACAATCACTTGGCACTTGGGACACAACTGGTCCCATTGAGAAACTTGAGGCCTTGGGTGACATGCTTGAGAAAGACGTCGCATTGTTGCCATAACCTTTTAACGATACCAAGTCCAAGGTTCACCATACCGTTCTTTTATAGGGTGATGTTATCGACAGCAGATTTTGTAGAGCAGGTTTGAGGTAGCATCACTACAGCAGGTTATTCGCTGTTGCAACATCAAAAAACTATATGCATTGAGATCCTGATTTGACGACCTGTTGAACCTCATCATCATTGGAAATCACCTCATTCTCTCTGAACAAGCGAATGCTTGCAAGTGCACATATTCTTACTACATTCGGAAACAAGGCTGCAGAAGCCCGACATGGATTACGAAAACCAGGGAGGTCAGACTCATCGATTTCTCATTTGCCCGACGACAATGTAACTACAGCAAGTCTTTGATTAGGTAAACCCAACAGAGATGATTGCTATAACAGAGTTATCGTCATAGTAGACGCGCAACGCCTTGGATTAATGAGGTGAAATGTACTGATTACAGCGGGTTGGAATAACGCCAGCAGTGCACTGAAGGCCAACTCCAGTCATCATTCGTATAGCTGCTCTGCCCTACAATTCTGACTGGTACATTCCGATGTACTGCAGGTAGCATCTCTCTCATACGCGGCCCTGTTGATTCCATATTTATTTCACATATAAATGAATCATGAGTTGGAACTTGTGATGGTTCTTTGCTTGGAGGAATCCGCACCCGCGTGTCACCCAACTAACTGATTACAGTAGTTGATTGATTCCATCTGATTTGTTCGAAACAGTTCCTGAATTCAAGGTTGCCGTTCCAGTCACACCTGTTGGGCTCCAACCGCCAATAGCATGCCCGAACCCACTACATGGATGATGCTTCAATCACGACTATTGGGATCTAACCGCCATCTTGAGCGCCCCTTCCAGACCTGTTCGTTTCCTCGACTCCCCGGACGCATGGTGACAAGTCTTCTTAGAGACTTGATCCTAGGCTTCGATTGTGGAGAGTCCCATACGGTGGTGGGTTTAGAAATTCGCAATTCAATAACAGATGCAAAAAGCTTCACCGGAGTGGGGCACCTTGGGGACTTCCCTAGATAAGCCACCGGTTCAGTAGAGCTGAGAAAGATGTGCGACAAAAGACCGTGCGACAAGTCAGAGTGCGCTAGAAGCTGGTGCGAAAGCTTGTCTTCCAAGTTCAAGTCCTGCAACGAGCCATGCGACTTCTCACCATGCATTAACACATGTCCCCAGCTCCTACCACCGCCACCTCCACCCAGGCCGCCATGCGCACGCGTCGCACCACCCCCTGACCTAAGCCACATCAACATAGAAGACAGAAAAGCCTACCGGCAGTGCAAAATCCAGGAATGGCTGGACGACATGGTGGCCAGAGCTCCCAGGGAGTGTTTCGGCCACTACATCGGCAGGGTCTATGCGGTGGCATCCCGGGAACTCAACTTCGACGCGCAAGCGCGCACCTGCATCGGCGACGAGTATCCCCACTTCGTCGACAGATACGTGTGGCGCATCCTGCACGGGTCACGACTGAGCATGCAAAAGCACGGCATATCCATAGGGTACAATGCGGAGCAACAGAATCTGTCGCTCCTGAGGGAAGAATGCGAGGAGCTCTTCAGCGAGGGCCAAATCATCCCGAGCCCTAAAAACAGGATGGGCGTTGACGACACTTGGGTGCACGAAGGCGAGCATTGCTCGTCTAGCCGAGCAGGGCGCGAATGCCAAGTGCAATCGCACGCAGGAATCCACCCACCGAAACCATGACACACAGACACGAGCCCCACCCGATCGACAAAATTCGGGCAACGACGCAGCGACACCGTCGAGGAGCATGTCGACGATGGGTTGAGTCAGATTCCTTCACTCGTCGAAATTAGGGTTAGGGTTTAGGTCTACTGTTAAAATTTAGGGCTAGGACTTAGTTTTCTTTCGCATGGAAAAACTGCGTTAGAAGTGTCTGGTTGGTGGTTCATTGCTTTGTTTATTATTTCAACAATTATTCCACTTAATTGATATTAGCTTCTCTATCTATTCTTTAGAAGAGATTTATACTTGTAGATATTGGGGTTTGGATGTAGGTCTATGATTTGGGTTTAGAATTAGGATTTAGTTTCTTTTACATAGAAAAATCACTTTGAAGTGTTTGGTTGATTGGTTCAAGATTTAAATTATTTATTTTTTAGAAAATTTTTACATTGATTAAAATTAAGATTAGGATTTAAAGCTAAGATTTGGATTTAGGTCTAAGGATGTGTACAAGTTTATGTTGATATTTCTAAAGAGTGCCACAACAAGCTTCATGTGTGATGTTGTTAAGGAATATCTTAATCATATGATTGTACAAAATAGTGTTTATAATGATACCTTTGATCTATATAAGCATGGGTTCGGGTTTAGACTTTTGAAATAGGAAAATAAATTTAGAAGTGTTGAGTTGATTGGGATTTGTGGATTTGTTGGCTTTCTTACTTGATCAAGATTAACTCATATATCTTATGTAAGAAATTTGCAATTTAGTGATTATATTGTTAGTATATTGGTATTGTGGACAAACATTTGTGTACTTACATTAGAAACTTGTAAGATTGTAAGTAGTAGACATGCACAATGCAACTCTTAGATCAACAATTTAAAGACATGATAAAATATAACTTATTTTTGGGCACTTTGAAAGTGTCTCAATAAAAATATGAGATTTCTTTGATGATTTCTTTAGTGATTACTTTTTCCCTTCTTTTACACTTTTTTCCTCTTGAGTGTACATGATTTTTAGTATATTCAATATTTGGTTTTATTTGGCAATTTTCTTTAATTAAAAATATTAAACATTAAATAGTATTCTTGGAATAGAAAGACCTTGGCTATTGGAATTAAATAAATACTATATTTAAAATATTTAAAATATTTTAATAATAAAAATAATAAATAAAATATTTATATTTATATATTTATATTTGATATAGATCATTAGTTGTCATCTTTTTATTAACATTTATTATTTAAAGATTAATTAAGTTTAAAACTATATTAATTATATATATTTAAAATATTAAAAAAATCATAAATTTCTATGCTTTTTAATATTAAAAATAAAATATGAATAACATAGAATGACAAAAAAATTATTTAAGTTCAAAATATAACATCTTTTTAATATTTGCCTATTGTATGTTAATTTTTATTCAATGTGTTGGATTTCACATACATATATATATATATATATATATATATATGTATGTATATCCATACATATGCCATATATATATATATATACATAAATTAGTAGGAACTTGTATCATTGAGTATAAAAGTAGTCCAAATTATTTATATTTTATATTTTCTTATTTTTCTAAGATAGTGGATAAAAGAATTCAAGACAACAACAAAAGTTTGGAGGATTGTGCTTATGTAAGAATCCAATCGATAAAAGCTTCTAATGTATTATTTTAGTAGAATCCATTCAATTCAACCCTTGTTTGTAATAATTGTGGCATTTATCTATTTTCACAAAATCTACCTTGAAATAGAAATAGGTTTCTTCACACACAAATGCAAATACAAGAGGAAGCTTTAAAAAAATCATTTGATAAGTTGGTTTTATGAAAATAATCTTTATTGTTAAAGATGTTCATAAGATATAATACATAAAAGTTATATATATATATATATATATATATATATATCTATATCTATATATATCACTTCATTTTATAGATTAGTAAACTATATAAACATTGCTTTAATATACACACAATATCTCTATTAAAGATATGAAAAAAAGATATGTTTATTGCTAGAATTTACCTCCATTATAATTCTTATTTACAATATCATATATGACTCATAATAATTGTTTATTTTAGTGCTTTAATTATTTTTTCACATTTAAATCTTATTTAAAATTATTTGTATTATTATGAAACATTGTTATAATCATGTCAATTTATTACAATAAATTTCAAAAAAATATATATTATAGAATACAAAATAAAAATATCAACAATAGATCATGTGAATTATGCGTGATTAAAATTATTCAAGTGCATAACTACTCATTGCATTTGTCTTAAGCTATGTAAATAGTTTCTATCACAAAAGTCTCTTATAACTTTTATTTAAAGCAAATATAAGATTTTTATTTTTTTATTTTTTTATTTTTACATAATATATATACAAAGAATCAATGCACCTTCCAAACATAATAAACATTAATGTTTGTACATTAAAATAGAATTGTAGCCACACATCCATAGGGTATGAGAATGCGAACACATTAAACAAAAGATGACAACAATTGCATAGAATTATATACTAAGAAGAAATTATAAGAAGAAATTATTACAAAGTATAAGAAGCCAATTAAGTATAGACAAATTGGAAAGAAGGCAAAAATAGTTTAATAAATTAAAATTTTCTTATCTTTGCGTGATGTCCTCTCCACTTTATAAATATTACATAAAAATGAAAAGTTCATCCAAACTCATGACCAAAAAGAAAATTTATTAGCTCTTTTGTTTGTTTTTGTTTTTTTTCACTTTTTTATTTTCTTCAAATTTCTCTTCCGAGCAAAACATGTCCTTGATGTAATATATCTATGGATAAACAAATGTGTGCATGTGAGGATGAATAATGATTTAGAGTTAAGTTGTTGCATTAATTTAAGAAATTTCTTGAGCAAGCC
The DNA here is from genome assembly GCA_036785485.1 of Physcomitrellopsis africana. NCBI lineage: Eukaryota > Viridiplantae > Streptophyta > Bryopsida > Funariales > Funariaceae > Physcomitrellopsis > Physcomitrellopsis africana. The sequence goes on along the minus strand of JAWRVF010000079.1, from coordinate 309,686 downwards.
AATGCCAAGTCCTTCACAATGAACATCAAATGAGTGTGGCAATGGTGATTAGAACTTGGTGGAAGACCAAGAAATTAACAAATGTAGTTGACTGTTTACAGTAAAAACAACCATGCTAGTCTTCCATTTTGTGGTGATGGTAAAACTAGTTTGGGACTCCAATTTTGTCGTACTAAGCAATAAGGAGTGTAGTATACTTGTAATTGAATTGACACTTGATAAGAATGGGAACGACCTCAGATGCCCAATAACCGGGAAAAAAAATAAAAAATAAAAAATACACGAAATCGAATGTCTACACAATAATGGTATTGCGATGTCTTGGGTATAAATTTTGCTTCAATTTCATTACAAATTTGAGAGAAAAATCTGAGTGCCAATCTAAAACTCACTAATTCTCAAAATTGTTGTTGCTGGTACCCCTGGGTTACATTCACTTTACCTCGCTTCCGTTCAACCTGCCAGACAGTGATGCATAATCATTATCCCATATCAAAGAATCAGAATGAAGATGAACATGAAACCAGAACATTTGATGTGTGACGGCAGTACAAAATAATGGCCTACTCGATGTGGAACATCAAGATCTCATGAGAATTAAAGAATACAATACCTTGAGCCTACGACCTCCAACAGCAGCGTTGTTCAGACCCTGGATTGCAGCCTCGGCAGAATCTGGCACTGTGAAAGCTCACGAACCTGTTACCGAAACAAAACAAGTGTAAGAAAAATAGCCTCTGATGGTCACACATGATCAGTTCATTACAAAGATGCAATGCCTAAGAAAAGGCCAAAAGCCTTACCCGAGTCCCCTGTTCCGGCCACTTTTCCTCTCCACCCCCAGTCTGACACTGATGATATTTCCTGCACGAGTAAAACAGTCTCATAAATATTTCAGTATTAATCATTTCGAAATTTGAGTTGTGATCACTGTATGCTCTGATGATGGATGGAATCTCAAACTTGCTTCGAAGGAGACCAAATATCGGTATATGTCAACCTCAATATATAAAAGATTAAAACCATGTCTACTGTAACAAAGTGACAAGAACACTTTGATACAGCTGGAAGAGTACAAGGCTTCTGCAGTCTACGCACAAGGACTAATACAGCAAATACAACTCTAGACGAGAAAATAAAAGCTCATACGTTAACCAACAGATGCCTTTTACTTATGCAGTGGATATTTAAATGCGAAATTTTAAAAGAACAATATACGAAGCAGTGGTAATACAGTCAACAATGAAACAGTGAGAAGACGAATTGTAAAGTATTGTAAAGTCTGCCCACAAGAGAAATAGAACTAGGAAATATGGTCCACAAACACCTAAGCACCGTATCCTCGAAACTACTCAGCAGATGATCACTTCACTGAAAAACGGAGCCTTCAAAAATAAAACTGCACATGTCTAAAATTATCTCCAAACCTCAACAAATAATAACAGTGCTAACATTCAGAGATTGATCAGACGCGTTGGCTACAAATTTACCTGCTGCCTAAGCAGTTCTGTAGAGCCATTGGTGACAGCTTGTGAATGCATATAGCCCATTCCCTATCAAAAAATTAAAAATATTTAAGTAAAAAAGAAAAAAACAACTTGGTAATAGAGTCAACTACACAAAGTAGAGAAATAATGGTCAAAATATATTGTATGAGTCTACCTGGCACCTACTGCGAGTGGAACAGCGTCAAAAGCAGAAGTTGAATTTAATAGAACGAATAATCTCGGACTTTAAATGGCATAGCTAGAAAGATGAAACGACAGGGAGTGTACAGTAGAGGTGTGATAGCAGTAGGTTGTCTGTTCTAGGAGAATGTATCATTAATGGGATGTATGTGACAAAATTAAACTCATGCAATATTTTAGAAGTACGAAGATAATCATAATAATGCTGCAAAGTACTAATGTAAGTAAACTGACATTGCTATGACATCGCTAATGCAGGAGCTAACCACTCCTTTGCAGTGATGATGCGCTAGACGTTAACTGATGTTGTTAACAAATACAGTAAACATTATTAATTTAGTGACTAGACTGAGCGTCGATACAAGGTGTGATCATCATTTAAAGAGACATACAGAATTGCTGGTGACTGCTGGTAATGTTACTTGTGTCGGCTGCTGTTGCTGTTCAAATGCATTCAGCTCCTCCGGTTTCTCCCACTAACACAACCAACAAGATCATTATGATCAAAATTCCTCTTCAACTCTAGAGGTTCTCACACGGCTATGAGCTCTTTCTATGCAGCTCACCAATTGACAACCAAATAGAACAATCGAATCAACGAACTTAACCACTAATTGAAGTGTCTTATCCTGAACACTGCCAAAAAAGGAATTCTTTATCCTCTGATCGACTTAAAAAATCAAATAAAATTCCAGAAGTAAATCAACTAAATGAAAATTTACAAATGTAACCACGAAGATTCAAAAATGTCATATTCAAAGCAATTCTTACTCTGATCTTCCACAACAAATAGCCAAAAACATTAATAACACACCTTGCTCTCTCTAGTTGTGCTGTTATAATAATACTTGTAGCCTTCAGGAGAAGTGTGCTCCGACCAGTCACATGTGAGTTGCGGGGCTGGAGGTTGAGGAGCGGCCACAGGAGCAAGAGCTTGAGAATGCTGCACAGGAAGATAGTAGGCAGGCTGCATCATATCCACAGCAGATTGTAAATGTGCGATCCATACAATACATGTATCAAACAAATACTACCTTGGTAGCAAACGAATGGAAAAGAAAACATGAATAAAATGAGGATTAAAAAAACGGGGTTTCAAAAACCTAGACCCCTCTCAGGACTAGCACAAAAATTGACAATAATTACCAAAAATAATTATTATAAATGAGCAAAAAAAATTATTATTCTCCAATCTTCTCAAAGTGGATTACCTGCTGAAGCTGTTGAGGTTGAGGCACTTGATGGTACACCTGCAGATCGATCAAGAAGTTGTCAGGTATTTGATGATTATGATGATCACTAAGAAAAAACACATTAGAGTATAAAGCGACTCTCATAGTTAGGAACCGCAAAACCACTTCCAAGGACCTTACATACAATGAAACTAAGTGTTTCAACTGTATTTTTGGTTGTTACGAATGCCTCAACAATTAACGAACTCAAATGCACCACTAAAAAAAGAAAGAAACCATAAATTTCAGTGTCTCAAAATATGCGATGCAAACCAAAAAGACTGATGTTTATCGGACCTGCTGCGGCTGTAATTGCTGCTGAGTGTGCAGCTGTCCAGGTTGCAAAGCATGTAGCTGACCCACTGGCTGGAGTGCAACCTGCTCACATAGCTGTTGCTGCTGCTGCTGTCGTTGCTGCTGAGCAGGTTGCGATTGCAACTGCATCAACATTTGTGGTTGTTGCGACTGCTGCTGGCCTCCTGGCTGTAATTGAATTATTGGCCGTGGAGGACCCTTAAGAGAAAACCCAATTCGTATCAACACACGGCAAACCAGTATCTTCTAACGCCTAGAAACCTTCTCCAATGTAGAAAGTCTCGGTCTCAACATTTATAATTCAATAGGAACAAAACTTTTACACGTCATCCAAACATCTATTAGCGGACATACCAAATGAGTCGTACCTGTTGCGGCATGTAAGCCTGAGATTGCTGCTGAATCTGTTGTATCGGCTGCTGTTGTTGCTGTGAAGGCTGGAGGACGTACTGTTGCTGAGGCCTTTGTTGAGGTGCCTGTTGGTAGCCTCCTTGACTTACCTGCGCAGGACAAGTAATAAACCAAACATCAGTAACTCAATCCATACTTCATTAACATGCTCATCGCCTAATTGTCATAGGAAAAGAGGTTGGTACTGTCGGGTTGAGGTAGTCATTCAAGCATACATCTCTGTCTCATAATTAAAAGATTTAACTAGATACAATCTACGAGTATCGACATTGATCTTGGAAGCAGCTCACGAAAGTTGACTGGTAGAAAACCAGGTGTTGAGCATGTAGTCGAAGTGAGCAAGAAATAGAAGAAATCAAAATGCTTAGCTTACCATCTGCGGCACACCAGTAACAGGTCCTCCTCTAGGCCCATATGGACTAGGTACTACTTGGAGATGACCAAAACCGGCTACTCCTTGAGGTCTCCAACTCATTTGTGGGACCCGACCAGCTGGAAGACCCATTTGTGAATGCATAGGCCTAAACTAACACCAGACATAAACTTCAGCGTAAGCATTATTAACCTAAATACAGGGAACACTATTCAAAAGTAATCGAAGAACGAATACGAGACATTAAAATACAGTTGATTAGAAAGTAGCATAACTACATTTTAAAGAATTAGTTTGTAAACTCACACGAACCTTAAACCTCCTGGCACTTGTTGACCTTGCGATCCTTGGCGAGGACTAAAACCTGGGCCACCAAAACCTGGACCGCCAACTCTGCAACATAACACCAACACAGTTTCTAAGTGATCGAGAAACAACAATTCTTCTGAGGTACAAAACATAGATTACCAAGCAGAGGATTCCATTAGTATATCCAGCGCTGCCATGATAACCGGACAATTCCAGGCAAGGTTCATGGTGCCCTGTATATTCTCATTGTAAACACAAATCAAACTATAATCCACATTGACTTGAGACATGAGTGCATGGACCGCACCTTCACTTCATAATGAAGCTAAGTTAGCTATGATGTCCACTTTATACACAATTAACAAGAGCTGAAATTTAAACTAGTACGCAGTAAATGTTCTCGTACGAGAACATAAATGCGTACCACGCTACATGTGCTGACTGAAGACATACCTCGCATCCCCACCCTTCGGTCGCTTGGGATCAGCAAAGCGAACAGCCAATGGTTGGTCGCAACCCTGCGCAGTTTAAATAAGTTGAACTATAAGCATCCTCAATAGAACCTTCGAAAGATAACTAAAGAATACATAACTAAATGATGATTTCATAATATTAGTTCTGCATCTTGGACACACATAATGTGTTACCATATTGAAGATATAATGATGCCACACACTAGTGATAACCTTCAAGGATTTTAAGCAATTCCATAGAGGAAAAAAATGAACCGTTAGAAAGAAAAGCACTGATTTGTAATCGTGGTCATACTTGCATTATGTGAATTCCATTCAAAGCATTAATTGCTGCTTGGGCATGATCCCTTTGAGAATACTTAATAAAAGCACAGCCTGCACGATTCGATTAAAGTCAGCATTGACGTAGTACAACCAAATATAAGTAATTTGGGTCCCAATAATCAAGAAAATAGCCAATAAACCAGTGTTACTAAGAATTAACAGTTAAGATTCATGCGATTCCTCAAATGGAAAAAAGGAATAGTAATTACAAGAATAATTAGAATAATAATAATAATAATAAACTGTATTTCATATCATCCAATTTAATTCTTGATCATTTAACTGACTTTCATCACTAATGTAGCAAATGTGTGCAATATTCAATCGAACATAAAGATGAATGAGGTAAACCTCGGCTCTGCTTCTGCTCATCCCTCATGATGTAGACATCATCAACTCGGCCATAGGGAAGAAAAAGCTGCAGCCAGAAGCATATATCCATTCAAAAAGACCATTGAAACTAAGTATGTCTTCGACTTCTGAACTTGTTACAGAAAAAAGCTGTTATGACTGGTTCTGAAGACTAATTTGAAATTTCTGTTATGACTCATCAGAAAAACTTCCGTGATCTCGAAATCATACCCATTATTCAAAAATATCATGCACCAAAAGAGTGTGTAGCTTAATCCAACAATAAATCTTACCTCTTCTATTTCCTTCTCGGAGGCTTGCTTGTTGAGTGAACCAACAAACAGCTTGTGTTCAACAGCCCCTACACCAGTGCAATATTTTAAAACAGACGTTACGAATTGCAACATTCTATTATAACATTCTTACAAGAGTGACTATGTGCCCAAAGTTCGTGAACCACACACATAGTAACTCTATTCACTCTGAACGTCAACAATATCAACACGTGTAGAGGGGCGATAAACTCAGGCACTCATGTAAACAATCAAGCACATTTGTAGCAAAAATGTAATGCAAAAATCATATACCAAGTCGTTCACGCTCTCCATCAGCATAACGCACTTGTACTGGTGAAACTCCCTGGTAAGAGAAACCACGTTACTCTTCTTCGACGATTTCCCTCGAAGAATAATTGTCAAATTTTAAATATCAGCATTACAATCTTGAGAGGACTAAGTAGGTGGATGAGAGCAAAATGGATAGTAGAACATCACTCAGAATTAAGGTTCCCGAATTCAACTTAACCCCTCGACGACAGCATGATTTAAAACGCAAGACAAGACCTATAAACAACATAGTTTAATAACCACCCAAAGTTTTCCATACCCCAGGCAACGTTTTCTGATTATGGAGAGCCCTGATTGCTCTCTCCGCCTCCTCAACAGTAGAATACTTAACGAAGCAACATCCTGCAACACTCAACAATCACAGGTAAGTTAAGATGCCAAGCTCTTCGAAGCATACTGAATTTATCGCAACCAGTTGACGGAGAGTAATGCCAGTACCAATATAAGACAAACATTGAGGCGTATAGCTATCATGCAAGAAACCGAATTCCAAGACATTCTGGTCTCTCTGCCTCTTATGACTCATATTAGATACTACTATTGTGTTCAAAACCTGGGAATATCAATATACCTTCTAAAACAATTCCAGGCAAAGGTCCATTACCAGAGCACACACAAAGACAAAAGACGCGGCACATTAACAGTTCAAACTTGCAAAATGCCAAATCAAAAGCGAATCGCATTAAAATACTACAACTAGGGAAAATAGCAATCTAATCCACTGTGTCAACATCCATCATCCAACCAGTATGTGAATTCCAGTTGATCGAGGGCATTCAGGGTTTAGAAAAACTAATGAAGGGAAATATTCAGTCAACTGAACATTAGCAGACACTGTTCAGGAGCGAGTCTTCCAGGTCATCTACACGATCATTCCCGGACCGTATGCAACCAATGACTCTACCATAGTATTCTATATAGTCATTCATAAGCCTGTACACAACCATGGCGAATGGCATTCACAACATTGCTATCATGAAATAACTACACCACCTAAGCGGATTAGCTACACACATATGACAAGGCATTCATGAACTCATGATTGCAACATCGTTCATGGTGAGCAGATTTGGCGTGAAATGAAAAATGTGGCATAACATCGCACTCATTCTCATGGCTATATACAAGAGTACTCCACTAGCCAGAAGGCGATGTGTGAGATCGCACACATACTGGTGTCAGAAGACACATGGGCAATCACTCACGGGAGCTTTTCTGGCTGAGCCTATATGATGAGGCGCGCCACCTGGCACCTTTCATAAATCTGACCCAAGGCCATGTCTGCTCAGAAACATTCTGCACATGATGTCTTGTTCGTGTGTAGTGAATCCTCTACCGACTGAAAAGCTAAAGTCTAGGCAGAGGCAATCGCCGCAAGGGCCTCACGTAGCAGTCATCTGTGGACAATTTTTTTAGGGTAGAATAGAACCCTCAATTAGAATGGCTGGTTAGTAGCACCGCTAGAACCATTGCGCTCCATAACCATCACAGCACATTCAGGATATTCCACCAACCATCACATACAGGCTATTCACGCTAATCATAAGCAACAATCCTACAAGGAACTATGTTCAAAGGTTGGCATTTCATAACCACAGCACTACTGATAAGGTTCACTGACGATAAAACCAACACATATGTATACACAGCAGCTACCAAACAAAAAAGGTTTACAGAAAAACCAGAAACAAAAGAAAAATCTACAGAACAATTCTTCAAACCATTATTTAACCAGCCACAGCAAGTCATACAAACCTCTACATTCATGTGAGAATGACTGGAGACAAACGAAATTTCATTGATAATGATTGAACCAATATTATGAAGAATAAAGTTTTCCTCAATTAAAGAACCTGAAGTACGATGGATCTTGCACAGAATTTGAACCACGTTGTTTCTAACCTTCCTTCTTCGATCCCTACAACTAATACCATCAATGACTCTTCTCTTAGTCACTCCCACTTGTCGAAGTCTAACAACATCTAAAATAAAACCGCAAAGGTGACGATGAGTGAGGCGAAGAAATGCGGTGCACATCCTTACCATGTGTGCACCGGTAGTGAGATACGCGACGATAGTTTTTAAAACTTTGAACTGCAAACATGTATAAAACCATAAGCATGAAGTGACGACACAACAAGCACCTTGTTGATTTCCTGTTCTTTTGTCCTTGATTATGGCAACTTCAAGAACGTTTCCGTGCTCAGCAAACATTGGTCGCACCTGTAACACAGCTATGTTAGTATTTACACAAGAAAAAAAAATTAAAAATTAAAAAGGCAAATTATACATCAAACAAAATACGGCACTATAGAAGTGTAGTTAAACACCGACATGTAGTTCTCGAAAAACTTGAATCATAAAGGAAAACCTCCAATGCAGGAAGATTGCGTAATGTGGCAAGACTAACCTCATCTTCCGTAATTGTTCGGGGCACAGACCCAACAAAAAGTTTCACAAAAGAACCATCGGTCGTATCTGCAATAACAGCATAGTTCAGCTTAACTGACCTCAAACTCAATTTCAAGCTTGTCTCGCTAATCAGATACCGCAGACACATGACAATGAGGTGAAGTTCTGCATGTAAGTTCAAATCTAAGTCTGACACTACGGTGAGCAATGACTAGGCACTGGATATCTTAGGGATCTTATGATAAATAGGCGGTATTGTCCATAGGTTTCTAGGTTGACTACCACACGTAATCACAACGAACCGAGACGTAAACTGCTCGGGTACAAATCATTGAAGCTAAGGTGATGAGAAGGCTAGAAAACAAAAATACGACAACGTAAAACGTGCACTCTTAAGGATGGCAATGGAATCGCGCATGTTTACTACAGAAAGAAACCCCGAAATAAGACTCAAACTCACTTTACAATTTAAAACAATAAAATTCGAGTTGGTATCCAGGTTGTCGATTTCCAACTACCTATTAGGGCTTCACCTTGGACCAAAAGTGTCAGACAAAACTTTTCCCACCACATGCTCTTACATTCATACCCTAACTTATCATGAGCACCTCTAGCAGGGAAACGACAAATGTACCAATCGACCGACCCCCTGTCATCTTTCAGTCTTCGTCTCGTTGAGTTACCGGTAGTCGGTCCTAGGGCTAAATGCAACAGCGATGTTAAATCTGCAAGGAGTTTCAAACTAATAGCTCAAAAAAGGCTGCTCCAGTGTAAAGATTGAACGGAAGTGAGGATGTAGTATGTGTGTGTGTATGTACATACATACATAAATATAAACACACACAGTACCCTCAACTAGGTGATTCAGGCGCCTCTCAGCTTTGTAGGAGGTGGTAAGGATAGTACGAGTGAGCGTGAATAACCTCAAATATAAATATATCTAAAGACTGTTCAAGAACAAACGAGTACATTAGGGCAAATACTTAAGAATCGTTGCTCAGCTTAATCGAATGGTACGCCCGTCAGGAGCACCCACGAAGACAAACAGAGCTTAATGCATCAAGGAACAACACTACTGCCCAAGCAATATCAGGCTCTGAAACGAATCAAGTAACAGCTCGAGATTGCGAGAAACTGGGCTGCGACGTATTCTAAAGAAAAAATGAATATACAAATAAGTGAACAGATGAATAAACAAACTCATAAGAAAACGAACTTGTTACTGTTCTAGGGATCACATGAGCCGGTCAGGCCCGAGAACAACATGATTCGACACACCTACACATGATCACTGAACACAATAAGTGGCAAATACGCACCGCGCCCGCCGTGCACAGGAGCACCGGAACTATCTCGCTTCTGACCAGACAAGGGGACCGCACTGTGGTTGAGGCTGTGAGCAAGCAGCATTGAATGGATGCTCCCCGCGACTGCAGCCCCATAGCCGTCCTGCTGCGAAGCAGCCGGCATCGGAGCCTGCATTTGAATCTGCACCTGCTGCGGTGGTAGTTGATGCTGCGTCAAAACTGGCTGGGGGTAGACCTGCTGCTGCTGCTGCTGAGGCGACGCTGCTTGCATTCCAGCAGAATACGGAGGGGGTAGCACCGTCGCAGGGGCCGCTTGCATGACGATCCCTCGGCTCCGAAACCTGAACTGCGTGGCTGCGGTTCTCGTCCAAGTCGGCGAGGGAGCTAACTCGAAAGAGTGGCCCTGGAGAGGCGAGGTAGCGGTCTGTAAACCGTCGAGATCTCACTAACTTGCAGTTGATGGCTGTCTGTGCCTGTTCTCTGTGACGAGCTTCTCTATTCCTGACTGGCTATGGCGGACATGGCGTCGCTCCTTTGCACGAGCGCTTCACCCCCTTCGAAACGCGCCACCCGCAAGCCCCACTTCCGCTTTGCCTTCCTTCGCCCTTCTCCGCCGTCTTCCTCTAATCGATGGCTGAGATTGCTCCATCTCTACGGCCCCACTGCTTTGCGCTCACGTACGTGTCTATTCATTCCCTTCCCCGTGTCAGTGGCTTCAGGGGGCTTTCATACCTGCGCTCCTATGACCGAGAGATCGGAATGGCAAATCATCAGGAGGATTTCATCGTGTCTCCACCTTGAGCTACCACAGTAACATAGTGATCATTTTGGATTTTTTATTCAGTTATTTAAAATTCCACCCTTAAAACCAAGAATCAAAAATATCAATTTAAATAAAACAAAGTGGATTGGTTCTTAAGTCAAGGTAAACTTAAACAATAAATATCTTTATCTTTTCTTTTCTTTGCAACTTATAAAAAAGGTTTAAAATTATCCAATTTATATTCATAGTTCTGAAATTTTTCACCACTTTCATACAACCTTTGTAGCAGTAGACATTTTTTTATCCAAATAGATTGGCTAATCAATAAGAAATATCTCTTGCATGTTCAAATGGTGTTGTTTTTAAATCCCAAGTTTTTAAATATATATATATATATATATATATATATACGTATATATTTTCTCAATGACATCATTTTCATCTAGATTTTTATTTTATATCAATTTCTTGTAAATTCTTAACAAAATTCTTCTCATAAATTTCTATTAAATTATGATAACAATAAAAATAATAATTCTTTCTAAAATACAATGTTGTAACAATCTTAAAACTCTCAACTAAAATTTGTTAAAAAAATGGTGTTGCTCCAATGCAAAAATATACAAACAAATAGATTAAAATTTTAGGTACATAGTTGCTTAGAAGTTTAGCATTAATCTTGTATTGCTACCAAGTATGATGCTTTGATACAACATGAAGCAAAAGATGTGTACTTGTTGATGACCCAATCAGCAACAATCACAATATAGCATTGATACTTATCACTAAAAATATCCTACTAAAAACATAGAACATTGATTTACTTATGTATTAATTTGATAGAGCTCCAATGACATTTCAAGAATGTTAGTTTTATTACCAAATTATCTATAAATTATTTTAATTTTTACTTTGTTATTTTGAGCTACTATGTGTTGTATATTTTTATTTTTTCTTTTGATTTATTTTTTTATTTTTTGATATATTTGTGTGAATTTTGGAAATATACGTATAAACAAAATATTAATAATGCTTCAATATCCATATTTCTAATATAATTTATATTCTTTACATACAATTGTCAAAACTTATTAAATGTGTAGATTTAAAATGTATGATTTTATAGATATCTAATCCTATATTAGACAATAATGATTATTAGAAAAATACTTTAAAATATATAAATAAATTAAAATTTTATTTTATTTTTAAAAAATTATATCGCTAAAAAAATATATAACATATGTATAAATCACTTATACACAATTATAAACAAAATTTAAATACATATTAAATTAAAGGAATTGATATTTTTACTCAAAGTTTTAATATTTCTACCAAGTATTGTATTACACCCACCACACTCTTGTTGTTGTTGTTGTGATTTTGTGACCTATTGCATTTCAGCAACAACTTTACTTGGGCATTTTGGAAGAAAAAATTGTACTTTCTTGAGTCCTTTATCTAGTGAGTTGTAGTGAGGGCACATGTGTTGGACCTTATTGCCAAAAACAATCCCCACCATGTTAGATACAAAGTCAAAAGCCCTCTCCATTAGCGCACTGATCAAAGAAAAATTGTCCTTGGATATGTCACAAAATCATAACAACAATGACAATGGAAGGGTAGTAGGTGCAACACAATATTGGGTGGAAATAATAAAACTCTAGGTGGAAATATTAATTCCCTAAATTAAAGATAATATACTTTCTATTGTTTATTGAATACATGTTTTTTTGACTATGAATAAGTTTGTGTTTGATTATAGTTATAAAGTTGGATTCAAAGAACATATGTGTATTAGAAAACTTAAATGCTCCTTTTCAGATTTCTATAATTCATCTAGGTAAAAAAAATTAAAACTATAAATTTTATCATATATCTATTATATTTTTATAAGAGATGAAAAAGATTAAAAAATGTGTTTAGAAAATGCATATTCTTTATCTAAATAAACTTAAATTTATAATTTAATTGTGAGTTTTATATTTAAATCTTTAGATTTTGATTACAATAGCAATATAAAATTAAATAATAGTTTTATATTAAATTATGGTTATTTATCAAAAAATATATGAATTTTTATGTTAACATTACCACATTTAAAAACAGAGTGAATAGTATTTATTTTTTATCTCAATTTTTTTTGTAATTTCCAAACTCATGCAGTTAATACCCAAAAAAAATTTAATCTTTTTTATTTATTATTTAACGCTTTCTCCTTTTATAATTTATGCTTATTTGTTTCTTGAGCCTTAAATATATTAAAAGAAGAGTTTAGAACCTCATAATATTTTAAAATTATTATATATATATATATATATATTAATGAATTTGCATCCAGCAAAATGGTGCATCTTCAATCATGTTTATACTTATTTATTTCATTTAAATATATAAATCTTAATGATCATTTTAAAATATAGTGATATTCATTGATTATTCTATATTATAGTTTTAGTAAATATGTTATCTGCATTATATATTTTGAAATATTTGAGCAATTTTGATGAATTTGATAACAACTACAAAAAATTAAATAAAATCATGAGATGGCCCATTTCAAACCAATTGTATATATATATATATATATATATATATATTATCCAAACGTAATTACATGTGCAATGTGTTTTTCAAAGTGATTTATAAAATTAAATGAGTACTGCAAAAATTAATTAAAAATATTGAAATAAATCAATATAGTAGGATGACCTTGCCATAATTCCAGAAAGACAATATTTTACAATATATAATTCAATAGATACACTAATGAATTTGAGACTGACTACAACTTTTTCATTTATTTATTCTTCTATTTAAAAAGCTAAGAACTTACCCTTCTCATCTGTAAAGACTTATTACATAAGCTTCTAGGAAAAAGTGTCTAGAAAGGGAAAAAAAATCAAGCATTCAAAAAAAAAATAAACTAATGAAAAAAACACAAAAGCATTCAAAGAGAATTTAAATCCAGTATGTGAGACATCAAGTCTTGCTTCCTCGGCTAGGAACAAATTCCCCTTGACCAACTTTTCTGCACAATGGAATTGAAGCAAAGGTGCGAAAAAAAACCCAAAAGGTCAGCAACAAGGACTGCACCAAGAAACCCACTCACAAGACCTTTGGGTTGATAAAAAGAGTTGCATGTTCACACAGATGGAGCTTTATGCTCTTTAGCTGGAGGGTGGAAGTTAGGGTTTGGGGGGGGCAGTCCACATTCACATTCTGTGATGGAGCCAGTGGAGCTGCTGACAGCGCCATGGATGTACAACTACCACCGGCATACAAGCTGTGCTTTCCCCAAGGTCGGCCCCACAAACCCACACCCAATCCCACGAAGCCAAGGCAAGGCAATGCAAAGGAAGGGAAAGGAAACTGCACCTCAGATGAATGAAAACAATGGAATCATACGGATGAACATAGGATGAATGCAGGACGCGTGGGCCCTTAGGAAGAAGGCAGCTGGGTCAAGCGCGGTTGAGCGCCACACGCTGCACAGACAGCCCAGCGAGCGCCAGGCGACGGGCATCCGAGGAGAAGGAATGACGGAGCGTCGACATTAACGGGCAGGGGGAGAAAAGGTTCGTTTCGGGCAGAAAAGGCCCCAGCAATCTACAGTACCGGGATTGTGCGTGTGCCTGCTGGCAAGGAATGCCAGCGCCATTTACTCCCCGCCCTCCACGTACCCTGGTACAGTAGTAGCAGGACCGCAGAGACTGGGATCTTAGAGTCTACAAGGAATGTTGATTTTGAGGGGCTGGAGGAGGGGTGCGTGGACAGGCTTGCAAGGATCCTGCCTCGAATAGGAGGCTATGATAGATGCTGAGAAGTGGTGATGCCCTTTCTAGTTGGCATAATACTACGCTCTGCTTTGATGGTGGAGCATCTGCCTCGAGTTGACGCAAGCTGGTCGTTGGATCGTCGTCAATTCGCTAGTGCTATATACATATCCTCGGCTAGTTCTGGGGCAGAGGCTGCATGGTGGAAGGGAATCGTCTTTTTCGATAAAAGGCTTTGTAGAGGACAAAACCTGAGGTGGATTTTGATTTTGCCTGCGATTTGTCCTTCTGAGGTGCCTTCCTCTCGATGGGCTCTCATCGCGTCCGTCTTGCAGCTGCATAGCAAGGCCAGTGGTGGGGGGATCGTGGTCGTAGGTTTTTTTTTCTTCTTTGTGGGTGGAGTTGCGTGGCTTGTTGGGTTTGAGGTGAGATTAGTGGCGTGAGTTGCAGTGGTGCTTGAGGTGTGTCTGGAGGAATGCAAGCGGGGAATGTGCATGCATTGACAGGAGTCATGAATTTGCAGGTCCTTGGGTGAGGTGTTTGTAAGGCGTTTTGTAAGGCGTTGGAGAGGTCAGTGCGTGGTCTGACTCGATTTGGGTGAATTCAGGTGCTGTGGATGACACTGGCGAAGTGATCGAGCTTGCCAAGTGAAGGACTTGGAAGGCGCAGAAGAGGTCCATGGCTTCTTTTGTGGTGGCCGCGGTGGCCGCCTTAGGAAATCTTTTGCAAGGATGGGACGGTGGTGCCATTGCAGGTTTGTGTCAAGGCTGTACCGTTTTTTGCAACTTGGGGGTCTGGACTTGTTGGGTTTCCGACGGATCACTGCATTATTGATTGAATCGAGCAGTCGGTTGTCTTGGTTTTAGGATTTCTTTCCAGATTTACAGTAACAACGGTGATTGAGTGAAGATTTTTTGTGAATCTGTTCCAGTTGGTCGCTCCTATTATCCTCAACTTCGTTCATAGCCATACTTGCAAATATGCCTTGATGAAATCGGAATGTTGCTACAGGATTCGTTTTGTCGCGTGCCTTGAAAAACCTTCCGTGCTCACACGTTTGTCTCAATCTTTGAGGGATGTTTCCGAGGCACTGAGCCTGCCAATAGATGTTTACGTAACATTAACTGCAGTCGTTTCTGTTTGGTTGCCTATTCCGCCATGTACATGAATCTAATGCTGGGTCCCCATGAAAATGTTAGACCCGATCGTGCAGTTCTCTATTTCCTTCGTTGAGTATCCGCGTGGAAAAGTATTGGTATTGGGTTATTGAAGCGCAAACCTTAACTAATTCGCAGGATAACGAAATGTGCTATTATAAATCTACAACGATTTACATATTCGTCAACTGTTCGTTGTGGCGCTAGTGCATGTGGGTTAAAATGTGTATCTAATTCAATTTTGTATTTCTTGTGAATCGAGTATGACAATAGCGTTGGTTTTCGTGTATCAGGAGCTCTTTTGTACTTGAAGCCCGAATTTCATTTGGAAGAAACACCTGCCCTTGAGGGTGAGGTGGTTGCATCCACTCTCGTGGGCGCAGTAGCCGCCGTTTGCATTGCAGGACCATCTGCGGATTGGCTTGGTCGGAAATTCATGCTGTGCGTATCCGGCGTTCTTTACGCAATTGCAGCTCTTGTGATGATATGGTCCCCTAACGTGTACATTCTCATCGTTGGACGTCTTATTGTCGGTTGTGCTATCGGATTAGCAGCTACAATAGCTCCGATCTTAATTTCCGAGTCGGCTCCTTCTGAAATTCGGGGTCAGCTAGCTACGTTCCCACAGTTCCTGGGATCAGGAGGGTTGTTTCTAGCATACGTGATGGACTTCGTGTTCTCACTGCAGCCTCAAGTGAACTGGAGATTTATGCTTGGAATTTTATTCGTTCCAGCTGTAATGTATGTTGGCCTTGGACTGGTGGTACTGCCGGAGTCACCACGGTGGTTGGTTAGCAAGGGTCGTATGAGCGAAGCGAAGAAGGTGTTGCAGAAGATTCGAGGCCGAGAAGATGTTGATGGTAATTTCATACTTCGGCACTTTCTGCAAATCCTGGACATTTTAGGCCAGTGACTTTCGTTTTGTTGCCTTGCTGTGAGGCCATGCGTCGAGTTCTGTACATGGGGAGCTGCATTTGACACTGGAACGAGAATGTGTGATTCAAAAATCAAATTATGCTTCATTATGGGACGTGAGGCCCATACTGGGGGAACTGTATATTCAGATCTACTGAATTTGCATCTGTACTTGTGGTTGTGCCGACGGGCTTTGTAATTCTCCTCTGAATAGAGTCATGTCTTGGCTTATGCAGGGGAGATGTCTTTGCTGGTTGAGGGTTTGGGAGTTGGTGCTGAAACCCACATTGAGGAATGGTTATTGAAGCCATCTGAGAAGCTCGCGAAGGAAGATGACGAGGATTCGGTTATCGAAGAAGGTCAAATTAAGCTGTTTGGCCCAGATGATTCAACATGGGTTGCAACTCCAATCGTTGACGAATTTGGTCACTCCATGGCAAACACTCTTTCTAGGAGCGCAATGGCGGAGAGTCGCCTGGCTCAGTTTCTAGATCCGGTGGTAACAATGATGGGAAGTGTTCAAAACAGTTTCCATGACATGGGCTTCATGTCCCACGATGAGGATGAGAACAGATGGGATGAGGAGAATCAGGAACCTGGGCTTGAGACGTCTCTGCTTTCCGGTGCGCCTATGTCTCGCAACAATTCCAGGGGTGCTGGTTATACACGGTCTGACTCACAATCTAAGAATCGAAGCAATATGTCACGACAAAACTCTAGGTCTCGCAGCAGGCGGCACTCCAGGTCTGGATTTTCTGGGCGCCACTCAAGGTCTTACTCCAAGAACATTGCACAGGATGGACAGTTGTCCGAGTTTTCCGGCAGTGTTGGTGTGGGCGGTGGCTGGCAGCTTGCGTGGCGATGGGATGAAGGTGCTAAGGACGGCGAAGAAGCAGGTTTGAAGCGTGTATTCGTTAGAGGCGATGGTGGTGAGATGTCACAGTATAACTCCACTATGTCTCTCCCGGGAATCCAGCCTCAAGAGGATAATGAATCCTTCCAGGTAATTCGGCCAAGAACAGAACCTGTCCATAGCAGAGTCTGTGTTCATGAGGTTTATGAATGAGGTTTTCTCAGGCAGCGCAGGTGGTAATCTCTCATGAAACTGTACCAAACTCAATTTTGTCCTGGACTTATAGCACCTGTCGTTTTTTAGATCATTTGCTATTCATTCGTGTGATTTTCTACTAATAATTTTTGATTCGTGTAGGCTCAAGTTATTGTTGCTCAATCGTCACTCTTCTCAAAAGAATTGTTGGAAGAGCATCCAGTTGGGCCTGCTATGATGCATCCAGCAGAAACTGCAACTCGAGTGCCTCCAGTTCAAAACTTGTGGGATGCCGGTGTAAAGCGTGCACTCTTCGTGGGAGTAATATTGCAAATTTTGCAGCAGGTAAATGTCTTCACAACGTTGTGTAATTGTGGTAGCTGCTAGGAACTCCTGGAGTGGTCAATCGGGTACTCTGATGAAGCATTCAGTTGGGGTACACACTACAATAAAGTCGCTGCGAATGTATACCGCTCTGGATTTCCATTTCATTTCCAACTTGTCACGCAGTATAGTGTCTGTCCTGACACTTGATGCTGACCTTTAACCCGCGCGTGCAGTTTTCTGGCATCAATGCCGTGCTGTACTTTACCCCCCAAATTCTTATGCAATCTGGAGCCGGAGACATACTGAGTGAATTTGGCCTTGATGCGGAATCCTCCTCAATCTTGGCGAGTGGTGTTACGTGCTTTCTCATGCTGCCTTGCATTTTCCTTGCCATGAAGCTGATGGACGTTTCTGGCCGCCGGTAATGTTCTGTATACCTGCTACCATGTTTCCACCTAATTTGTATATAATTTCGGTCTGTCTCACTTTCTTTTCTGCTACTAAGAGGCAGATTTACATGCTCTGTTTATGTGCTTGCTCCTTCGGGTTTTAGCACAGCCCTGTGATGAAGTCTGTCTTTGCCGACTGAAATGGCGTTTTTGTATTTGTACTTTTTTTGGCTCTTGCTAATGGTCATATGCAAGAGTAAAGCCGTCAGTGAAATAAACGTTTCTGCCCAATTTTCATGTTAATAACCAATGCTCCAATTTATTTTTCTATTTTATTTTATTTTATTTTTATTTTGTCATTCATACTTGGTTGTTTGTGTATGCAGAGGATTGCTATTGACGACATTACCGGCCCTTACTGTCTCCTTGGTAGCACTTGTGGTTGTGAACCTCTTCAAGGCAACTGGCCTTATTCCTGCATTGATCTCCTTCATCTGTGTGACGGTTTTCATTTGCTCATTCGTGGCTGGCTTTGGCCCGATCCCCAACATCCTCTGCTCCGAGATTTTCCCCACTCGGGTCCGTGGCACCTGCATCGGAATCTGCGCTGGCGCCATGTGGTCAAGCAACGTGTGCATCACGTACGCATTTCCGATTCTAAACCAGCACTTCGGACTACAAGGAGTGTTCGGCTTCTTCGCCATGGTCACTTTCATTGCCTGGATTTTTGTGTTCCAATACGTCCCGGAGACGAAAGGCCAGCCCCTGGAGATCATTTGCGAGATCTTTGCCCTGGCTGCAAGGAGTGCTGGGAAAAGGGACCGAGACGATGATGACTATTAACTTTACACGAGGTAGATAACCCAAATCATGAGTTTTGTGCACCGTATCCCTTTTGTTTCGATGAGTACAAGCTTGGCTATGCAACGGACTGTCCATTTCGTGACGATGGGGCCCTACAAGCTGCCGAAAGGAGATCCAGTGAAGGAAGAGTTTGTCTGGTCATGTGTTTACAACTGAGCAGAGGGATGTAAGGTTTTTCTATGGCGATGCAGGATTTAGTAGAAGGTTTTCCGACCTTTTTCCATTAATGTGGATCTGGGCTGTGATCAGGTGCAGGCCTTCAAAAGCTGCAGCAGATGTTATATCTTCCGACTTTGTGAAGTGCTCTATTCAGCTGTGGATGTGCTTCCAGTTGGGGAAGCTCAACTCATAGCTCTTCCTGACTGCTGTAATACACTCATGATCCATGTTTCTTTTTTCCCACTTGGGTGGGATTTGCTTACTCTCCAGTTTCCGGTTTTGTTTCCTGTTCAGTTTTCATGAGACCCAACTGGCTCCGGTGCTTGTCACATGTTTGCTTGTGCTTTTCAGAAATTGTTGATTGCTTTTTGAGCTTGCATCTATAGTAAAAGTGAGGATGATACATATGTGCGGGTGTGTGTATGTTTGTATGCTTGTATTGTTGAATGTGAATCCTGAGAGCTGCCAATTTGTTCGAGTCATCTAACTTCAATAATGTAAAATGGTGAATACATTTTTATTCACAGTATAATTATTTTTAAAATTATTTTTAAAATTATTTTATGATTTCTTCCTTGCAAAACTGAATAGGTCTTCAAGACTTTTGTTTTTTTTTTTTTGATTGTTCACTTGTAACTTTGCCCTTACCACAGCTTTCTCAATTTGTAAACTTGTATAAAGGAAAATCTTTATGATTCACTGTGAAGTAATTCGTTAGATTATTTTTTATGTTCTTTTCCGAAGAATAATTTTCTCTTCTTGCAATAAATAGCATTTCATGTATGTATGTACGTATATATATATATATATATAGAAATGATTTATGATCAGGGCTTTGAGTATTCTCCTTCTAGTTTGAGAATGGTGTCTTATTTATGGACTATGTAATCTATGAATACATAATTTATAAATCTGTATACTGTATTGATTGTTAACACAAAGCCTTAAGAAATAATTAAATATATCCCTGTAATATAAATATATGTATATACACACATGCAAGTTGGAATTGTGGTTGATTTTATTTCTATGAAACAATCATGCATTGTAACGCAGCAAGTTATTCAAAAAAACGAATCAATTGTAAATTCGTTTTTTATGTTATGATTTTATTGAGATAAGAAAAAAAATTATGTGTATGGAAATAAAAATTATAAACAGAATTAAAAATTTAAATTAAAAATTTTAAAATTTAAATTAAATTATGTATAATCGTTTAATTATACGTTCACATGTCAATACTTTCCACATGAATATCTCTTTAAAGAAGGCAAAAAAAAAAAGAAAAAAATATACAGACATCACAATTCATATCCCAGTATAATAAAAAAAAAACTTATATCTTAAAAACAAAAAAACAATAATTCAATTTTGGGTGCATACCCATCTTGTATCATCCATCAGTCGGACGACCCATGTATCATCCGTCAATCGGAAGAGTCATATATCATCCATCAGTTAAACGGGCTATGTATCATCCTTCTACAGGATGAGCCATTTATCATCTATCCCAGAGTAGAGGAAGCCTCCAGTCTGCGAAGTGGGGGTTCACCGACACCGAGATCAGCAATGTGCTTCGACAGATTGGATCAAAAGATTATTATCCTGCTTTCCTGATTGTGCGATTGAACCTCTTCGCTCGCATGTCGCCATAGCGAGGTGCCCAATTCGAGCTCTACCGGCTGCGATCGCCCTATCGGCGCACTGCTTCAGCGGACGCACAAGGGACGAGTTCAGAATGAAGGCCGAAGTGGAAGCCTAAATGCGCGCAGCTCAGGTAATCCTTGATTAACTTGCTTCTATAAAAATATATGATTTCAGTATAACGAACATCGACAGTTCGTTGGTTAACTTAGTCATATCCACCTTGTATTGCAGAAATGTGCCCACAAAATTCATATGCTTGTCTGCGTAACTGCTGAGGTTTTTCTGCTTGAAATTAGCCCTAAATATAGATGTGACAATAGGACGGACAATGTGTTCATCTTAGCATAATCGCAGTATGATGGAGGGGTAGGCGAGGCCCGAGAAGAGTCTGCGTTGAGCTGAATTATATATGCAGTGCTGAAATCCGGCAGTAAGTGTTTTTCTGAAGGTGATTACTGCAACTTTGTAGCTCTTTGTAACTACTTCAAGGTAAATCATACGCTGGACCAGGTAATCTTTGCTGGTGATGGATATAAAAGATTGCAGTGCTCACAAAAACTGAGCATAATGAGTGTTTTGGCTCTTACCTTTCTTAATGTTCTTCATAGAAGCTTACGTAACTCTGCTTTCTCAGTATGGGTCTCAGAAGCGACATTACACCATATTTGATGTGGGTATCAGCGGAGTTTGAAGGCTTGTATTTCAAGAGAATTGATAGAACACTCACAATTGTCCTCGGGTCCTGCTGATTCCTCACGTCTTGTAGCTACGTATTACTCACATGAGAAGGGTAAATCACAGTCATGGTGGCTAAAAGCGGTGAACCCTATCACGCATCCAGATCGTGAAATACCGAAGCACCGACAAGTTCGAGAACATCCTTGAGGAGCTCACCATGGATATGAATACCCACATACCCAGACTCGATACTGGAATTTTGCTTAAATTGTTATACTTAAATTGAATTTTGCGTAAAACCTGCACCGAACGTAGATAATATCAATTTACGCACCTGACACTTTGGCCGTATGTAAGCCTGTGATTTATTCTCCGAAACATTGCTGTATAAGGGCATCCCTAGCTTATCTATCCTTTGGATGTATGGCCCAGTGGCTCAATGGATGGAGCTTGGGCATCATTATCTTCTGCCCACAAGTAAATACTTCATATGCATTCATGTGATACCTAGAAGCTAATGGAAGAACCTATGCTCTTGCATCACTTCTGCTTCTGTTCACGTGAGTTATCAATCAATGGAGTTAGGTGAACAGTTGCGAAGCGTTGCCAATTGATCGTTGCGTGCTTGGTCTGTATCGCACTCAGTTGAGTTTAGCCATGGGGTTGAGGAGGGAATTTAGGCATCGGCAACGCTCAGTTTTCTGGTTTTCATGATTCTGCTTGTGTGTGTCCCCTGCTTTAAGCATCGTGGACGACAAATGCTCCGCCTGTAAAGCTGTCGCTGCAAGTGCCGACGTCACTGCTGTTCAGAATTTTGGGTTCAGAGGTTTGATGGCAGCATTCGTATTTTTGTGATTATTGTGGGGATTGCATTCATCAGCTTTGACGTTGGTGACAGAGAGTTGAGTTTGCTAATCCTTTTGAGTTTATTAGATTGATAAGTGGATAATGCATTCTTGAAGTCGATATACGTGCTTATCCATGATCGTTGGATCTATGGGGCTGGGAGAAGGTTGTCCTTGTATCAGATCATCGGTAGGCTCTTTGTTGCAAACACAATGCAGACCAGGTTATTTTTAGATTGTATTTGTTTGCATGTTTACTGTAAAGCTCCTCGATCGTGGGCTCTACAGAGACTTCGTTGCTGAGGAAAAGGTGACTATCTGCATAGTTGGGGAATTTGTGCCTTTCCGTCGAGTATGAAGTTATATTGCTTTGAGTACTGCCAAAGGATTCGATAGCAGTTTATTGTGTAGTCTACGGAACGCTGAATATTCAGTAGAGGGGTTTTAGGGCTTGATGTAGATAGTCAGTGCTGCTGATAGGGTTTGATGTATCTGCTCCGGATGGACGGTTCAATCTAGTTGCTGCAAGCTTGCACTAAAGTTTTTCAGTCTCCTTAACATTACAGAAGAACAAATCAGTGAACTATTGCTATGGACTTTTATGTGGATGCTTATGTCATTATAACGCCGGACATAGCTGACATGAAAGGTATGAAATGCACATCTCTCCCTCTATACTCCTGGAATATAACTAGCTGAAATTATCTGTTGCAGGAAAGACCCAGAAATCATATGGGTTTTCGTCACCGGCTTAATTCAGAGGGCCAACGTGAAGAGAAAGTGTTTGAATACAGGTGCGTCTTCTCATTGCTCGAATATATTACTATAAAAGGATAGATTGATAAGAAAAGATCTTTTATTGATTAGGATTTGGCAACTTGAGCAAAGACCAAAAAATGTGAAAATAACATAAAAAATGTTAAAAAGAGCAAGATTACAAAATAAAGCTTGATTTGATAAATAACATTGATTAAGACTTAAAGCAATTGAAGAAGGTGATTGAATTTTGGTCTTTGATAGTAGCTTGGATAATAATATAATACCTTACAAAAAAAATTTAAACATTGATTTGAATCATATGAATTCATTGTAACGAATTCATATATTCCCGTCACCTTCATTGTAACGAATCTTATAATGTCAATCGAGCGAGACATTGACCGTATGGGTAGGAAATGGGATTATGCATCGGGGAGTGCATATAAAAATACTTGAAAAAGTGTTTCAGGACCCAGGGTTCGTCCGTGTTACACTTGTCGTTGTGGCTGCTAATGACGTGCTTCAATTTGGATGAAGATTTAATCATGAAAACGTGTCGTAGATTTTTTTCCATTTAAAAAATTTTCACCAAGGCATTGCTACTTAGCTGCACTTACGTATCATCCCATGTTTGCGTTGTCACATTTCTCTTTGTGTACTTAAGTCCTTTTCTATTGCAGTAATCTTACAGACTATGCAGTGTCTCTGCAGTAATTCCTTGATTTCCTTCACCTTCATTGGTGCAGGTGATGCACCAAAGATGGATCGAAGACGTCATTACCACAGTACATTCTCAATACCAGCACATTCCTCTCTTTGATGGTTTTAAGCGCTTGTTAGGAATTGTTGTATCATGTAATTGTTATCAGGCATTATTCCAGCTCGATCTTTGACCTTTCCTTGTACCATTTTGACTTAAATGGAGGGACATGGGTCCCCAAGGGCTTTTGCTGTCAAATTTCACTATAACACCATCATTAATGATTTGTTCCGATGCTTGGGCTTGGTCCGCAGTAGTTCGGATCCAATCGTTTACAAGCCACGAACTTGAGTTGAATCAGGATCGGCAACCTTGTTGTACAGTATTTGAGCGTGAAGACCTGTCAATGGCAAGTGGGGTTTCGGGCGAGCCACATGTTTGTATCCTGCATAGGAGACAAAGCTCAGGCAGACACACAAAGACAGACTGACAGAGGCTTGATGACAGAAGTTACGTGTGATGGAGCATATATATATATATATATATATAGATATCTGTGTGTATGTGTGTGTATGGTATAGCCACAAGTTTCTTTATTTTATAGGAAGTTAGGTGTACATACTCCACCTATTTTGGTTTTTTTCAACTGCTGCCCTTCTCCCAGAAAGTAAAAAATATGTATATATAATTTAATGTTTATTTAAGTAATAGTTATCTTCAGACAATGGCCCATTTATTCTACGCTACAGTAGAACCATGATGCCAGACATATTGTTTGCAAAAAGTCTCTTGTTTTGATCCTTCATCCATCAGTGAGCAGCCAGTGCTCCATATTGAAAAAATTGCCTAAATGCCCGTATTCTCACTTCATGATCATGGAGAATTTAGAATCCACAAATAAGTCAACATGAGTGTGACAGCTTTTCCTTTTTTTTATTCTCTTTTTCTTGATTACAATCCAACGCTGTGATACGATTATCTCAGACAGTTTCAAAATGAAAATGACTGCGGAATATTGAAACCAATCAGGCTATTCGTGCTTGTTATTCTTTTTTATGTAGGATTTTAAACTTTAAAAATAAACCTGAAAGAGATAAGGATGTTTGATCTGGAATCTGGGCTGGTTCAAAAATCCTACTCAGTATGTCGATCTCGACCACCGAGACCGTCCAGTGCAGACAGTCGTGTACGAAGTCTCCGATTTCCAAGCCAGCATCCACCTTCACTAAATGAATTCGCGGAGGGTAATCAGCATTCAGAGTACTATCTTTAGACCACACTGAAGACAAATTCTCCTGCTTCTCGAGCACCACGTTTACGATCCATGCTTACGTAATTGAAGCCGTTCGAAAGTCTTCGATGTGCGACGAATGTGAGGAAGAAGAAACACCATCAGACTGATGCCCACTTGCATGCAGAGGAGGCAGCCGCGCTTCAAAGCCATCGAATCATTCCAAAGAGAACAATGTGCAACAAAAATCGTCGAAGTCACAATGTGCAACTTTAGCGGGCTGTGTACGAAGCCACCATGACGCGCAGTGTGAGCAGCGGCGATGCCCTGTGCGCGGGCCAGAATCAACCATGTTGCACCACACGAGGTCCACACGACGGGCACACAAGCATGACAACATCATGGCCAGGGTCCGGCGACTCCAAACCTTCAAAGGACCCGGAGAAAGGTAGAAAAGAAGTCATGGTTGCAAGCAGACATTCCGTGACGACCACCAAGCATTGTCCTGCTCGTGGCCAGCGTCGCGAAAGTCGCGGGACGGTTTGACGCCCCCATCGACACACCCGAGAACTTTTGTAGAAAAATCTCGCTCCCTTTTTCTCCAGTCCTCGCCACATACACTCCGCTTTCTTGCGAGATCATCAACTTATTCCGGCATCCGCTGATCCTTAGATTGTTGAATTTGGGAGTCCAGATGCTGGCTGTGCCCTGAAATCCAGCCTGCCCGACTGCAACAATCGGAGAAGAAGTAGAAAAAGATCCATCACTTTCCAATCTCTGCTCAGAAAGTTTGTCACAAACAAAAAAGAGGAAACAAACAATTAAAAAAATACACACAGTGTCGTTCACTGTACACCATCGCTGCAGCGCCATCTAGTCAACACACCCATGGGGTCATTCATCGCCGAACTCGTTGTCCCCACCGATGCGTGTGTGTGTGTGTGTGTGTGTCAGATAGTTCAGACTGGAGCCTCACGAGCCTGACAATGGGATTCGCGATCCACAGACACCTAGAAATCGCTTCTTGTCCAGAAAATCACGCGAAGCTCAATCCTACTAGCATCCGGAGCATCTCGTCGACGACGTGGGATCCGACAGTGTGCGATTCCATTTGACTCCTGGTGGTCACCTTTCTCGGTTCTTCGAAACAGTGCAGCATCACTGATGCAGTTCATTTTGTTTGTGTTCAACATTACCTCACTATCTTCAAACCCAAACACATACATTGATTGTATGATTTTAGTGTACATTTACGACATCTCTGTTATCTTAAACCACAAATACATGAACAGATTGTATGATTTAGTGTAGGTTTGTTTATGTTCATTGTGATTTTAAAATATGAATCAGTATATTGATTGCATGATTAGTGTACTCAAATATATAACTTGAATGTGTGTTAAGCTCTTTCAGAATGTGGGTTTGTCTCTTGTATTGACTTGTGTCAGTTTATGTGATGTGTGTTTTACAAGACTATGTGGTTGTTTTCCTCTTGTCAAAGTCAGTGTGCATGTGAAAAGTTTTGTGGTTTAAAAAGTTTCTATTTACTTTGTTCTTAAGTTGTTATGATAGTTTGTCATTTCCAATAATTATCTTAGTTGTAATAAATTTTGTCTTATATTTATAAATCTCTTTTTCATGTGAAGTTTATGTCATTTTAAAATATTACATTTTAGACCATTTTCTAAGGCTAGTTATTTTCTTTAGTTTGTGCCATGACTTTTGTATGTAAAAACTTTGTCATGTAGAGTTATTCAATTTCTTTTTATAATCCATTTTCTATAAACTCTTTCATTGCTTATAAAAACCTAGTTACATTTTTTAAAAGCTTATACATTTTGATTTGAATTTCAACTATCTAATCTTGTAATCTCTCTAAAAAGAGATGTTTCTTGACCAACTTACATACTTTTGATAATATATTTTATTGTATATAAAAATATTTAATATATATCTAAAGAAAAATTAAATGCTACAATTTAATAAATTACATCAATTTTCTAATTTCTTGATAATTGTGCCTTGATATTTTTTCATACTAGGAGGTCCAAATCAAATTCACTACCATTTTCATTTTCTTTCTTTTTCCTAGTCTACTATGAAAGACATGATCTTTTGAGAAGGTTAATAGAGTTTGAATCATTGTTCCTAAGTTCAATATTCTCTCTTGAGAGAGAATATCATGAACAACGACAAATGGCTCTAAGAGCTCAGAGGCATAAAGAGAGAAACACTTTGCTCTATGATGGTTTCAGGATTGATGCTACAAAGGTTACTTGTAACAGTAGGGTCCATTATGAGATCGAGCTAGAGCTGCAGGACAATACTTGTGACACACAGCTGATGAAACATGTCATGGAACACATCAGACCTCTTACAGGTCCTGAGTTGTTTTGATTAGAGACCTCATTGAACTTTGAATCTTTTTGCCTTAATAAGATCTTTGTATGTTGAAAAAGTTGTTCATCTCAAATAGAAAAAAATATTCTTTTTTATTGTATCTTTTTTTAGAATATGTTAAAATTTAAATTATGTACATACTTAATGATTCAAACTTTAAAAAAAAGTTATAACTTTCTTGTTGAATTTTTTCTTAATATTACTAAGAATCAAAATAATAAATATTATACTCTTTAATATTAATATTTCAGTTCAATAAAGAAATAATTAATAATAAAAAATTAAAAATATAATTTAGAAATCAATACAATTAAAATAAATTGCCTTATTTTCTTTCATATCTGTTGTATTAAAATTTAAATTGACTTATTTCAATGGATTAAACATATCCAAGAATAAACATGTGTAAACTTACTTTATTTATCAATATCTATTTGTTGATGCCCTAAAGATACCAGTTTTTACCCATTTACTTTATAATTCTCAACTGTCAATTGTTTGTTCCAATATTATTATTATTATTAGTATATCACGACCAACTAATCATCATTAATATATTTTCAACTAAATTATTATGCAGTACTTCTGTAAATCTACTTATGTGCTCACTAAAAGGATGAATTTTTCTTTTAATTACAAAGTTTAACTCCTATATTACTTATGATTTAGAGCTTAATTTTGATAAAAATCACACACAAATTTTAATCCTTTGTTTATAATTTTCTTAAGTAAAAGAAATAAGATTGCACAAAAAAATATAAATAATATTAATAATTCTTTTTTTAGTGTTGTGATTTTGAATTCAGAAATAATTATTTTGAAATGTTTAAAGATTTTTGTTTTGAAGGTTGTAATTTTTATAAAAGCAATGTAAATCAACACTTACTGTGAAGCTGATAGAAAGTTAAAAAAGAAATGAAGTAAATTCTTATAATAAAAATAAAAATAGTGATTATGTAAGATTGGTTGATTTTAATTACATATCATGGATCAAGATTCAAACAAAATAATTAATTCACATTTATCAGTTCATAATATATGATATCAACCAAATTATTCAAAAATAATCTACTTAATAAACAAACCATCTAATTTTAATATCAATTAATTATATAAATGATAATCATAATACACATTTAAATTAAAATATCTCCTCAAAACTTGAGTAATTGTAACATCAACACACATACACGCAGACGTGTACACGCGTCCTTTCATCCACCCACTCATTCACGTACACATTCATCCAAAAATACATCCACCCACCCATGGCTCACCACTTCATTCATTCATGTGCACATCCATACAAGTGTTCATCCATCTACCAGCCATGCATCCAGCACTTCATCCACTTCACCATCAATTGTTTCATACATCCTTCCATTCTCTGGAATGACGCTTCGTGTGTGCGTCGCTCGTGCCGTCCTTTCCAGTATCGACGCCGACGCCGACTCCGACGCCGAAATCCACTGAATTCTCACGATTGGATACCACCCAATGCTCGCTGCGCACGGCGGTAGCTTGTCTAGATCAACCCACACTCAGTGATCGGCTAAAAGTACGGTGAAGCATGACGGTCTCATACTCCCCTTGTTGACGATGGAACAAGCTGTCTGTCTAGATGTGCGATAGATTGAGGAAAATGCCGCAAAAAAACAAAGCGTAGTTTCGTCGGTGACGTGGTGTTGGCGCAGGTTGAGCGTGACCTGCAAAGGCTGAGAAGTTGCCCAAGTCAACTCGTATCTCTTTATGCTTTGTTTGGTGCTTTGACTTTGGGTGCCGGTGGTTTACCTTCCCACTGTGCACAGCCCGAAAATGTGAACGCTTTTCCCCATCGAACGATTCTCAGTGTTTGATTCTTTGGAACTATTACCCTTCCGATGGGTAGATGCAGTGTTTGTATGAGGTGGCGTTCGCGTGATACGTGTTTGCAGTCGTGAACCGGATGTGTCGTTGAGCTCTGGAACCGTTGATTGCTGCTTGGAAATTCCCTGGTCAACGTTATCAAGAGAGACCGCGAGGAGCAATCTACTCCACTCGTCGGTCTTAACGCATTGTCTGCGAGGATAGACACAATGGTCTTGCTCGCTGGAGTGTTAACTTCATGGACATGAATGGAATCGGCGTGTGAGAGCATGTCTGTTGGTCTCTACCGAAAGATTAGGTCCATAGTTGCGCTCTTGGTAGAGTTGAGGGCTACTTAGGACACACAATTTCGGGCTTTTGTGCACGCTGGCCAGAGTTTTAAGTAATTTTTAATTCGACGACAGGCTCTGGATGCGGAAATAGACAAAGTGGGTGGGACTGCCGCCATGGTGAGCTTGGGGAAAGTACTAGAATGTTGGATAAGTAGGAATCTGAATTTCACAATTGTGTGCAGAACCACTGAACCTGCTCACCCGTTTTTGTCAGATATTGATCAAGGGCTCAAGACCGTGCACGCAACACGCCAGAACCAAGAACTCCTAGTGCTTCACTTCACTCATCTTCCAACCCCATCCTCATCCAAGCAAGATAAAACGAACTCCTAGCTCTCTCTCCTCCTCCCTCACTGGAAGCTTTTCGAAGCTTGGCTTTTGCTCTATCCCCCTGGTAGAACCCCTTGACAATGAATCAATAAACCTGACAAAGCCTCTGCCCGAAGAATCTATTCACAGACCATTGAAAAGACTCCCAATCGGAGGGCTCTCCAGTCAATAAAACTGTCTACGGTGGTTGAGGAAGGTCAATCCCAGTAGCTTGAAGAGGGAAGTCATGAAAATTGTTACTGCCCTTGGTGGCAGGGAGCTGCAGGTGGTGGCCACGACGGCTGAGGCTGCAAGTTGCGCATCGAATGAGAGGCCAAAGTGGCGAAGTTGACGTCCATCTCCCACGCCACGGATTGCGCAACTAGTTTCAAGTGCTACTATTGTAGCACCGTAGTATTACAGTGGTGGTCGTATTCATCTACTGCTAGTAGTGGTAGCACAGTACTATAGTATTATTAATCCTTGAATTTGTAGTACTAGTTGCAGTATTAATGGTATTGATTGTACAACTGGGGGCAGAACAGGACATCCCTGCCCATATTGAGCAGGGTGTGCCTGTGGACAAGAGGCATCAACAGTAACAGACATGTGTTGCTTTGTTTAGATATATTTTTTGCAAGAATACTTTCAAAGTCTGTAATTGTATGTGAATTGTCAAATGAGGCCAAGAAGTGAAACAGTTTGATGTTGGAAACAACCTTCAGCATGTATAGGGGCTAGAGTACAGCAGGTAATCAAATGGAACTTTAGAGGACCACAATGTGGTGTGATAAAAAAAAGATAGTGTATTAGATTAAAAAGTAACAATAGTGACTTCCCTTAGAACTCTTAACTCCGCCTTTCTGGGTAATAGGTGTAAAGTTGTTGGTTGTACCATTATACTTTATCAATGCATTGGGCAAACCGCAATGTCAAAAAAATACAAAAAAAAAACCTTCATCATCTATTGAGTTTTGTTTGTGCACGTTTTTTTATTTTTTGCTGTCAATGGACAGTTTTTCTGAATTTCTGGGTTGGGTAGGAAGGTTTCAAAATAAGTACTGGAGTTGTTGTCTGCTTTAAACAAGCATTGAAGAAGACCTAGTTGTTTAAAATTGCTGGCATCATGACCTGATTTATAAACTTTCACAGTTTTTTTTATTATTTTTTTTCTTGTTTTTTAAAATCCTAACTGGTTTTTACATGATTTTGTAATCTATTTTTTTTGAAAAAAATTGAAAATGTTAAGTAATCTTAAAGGGAGTATTGCAGTTGGTAATTGTTTTTAGATGACTTTGAATGGAGTTCAATGATTATGTGAGGAAACTTGAAAAAATGAAATAAGAAACAAGAGATTGATACCGTAGGAGTTCAAAAGTGTGTTTATTATCATTTCTAGAAAATAATTATAAAAACAAATTGGTTCAACATATTTATATTTTAAATTTATTATTTACTTATCTTTTAGTAGCAATCTACAAATAAAAATAAAATAAAATAAAACAAGTAATGCAAATTTGTTTAATATGTGCAAATATATATTTTTTTGAGTGTTCATGTATTTGAGTTATTTTATTTAGATATTAATGTGTCATATAATATATTTGATTGTGTATTATTTTTATATAGCATACATAGTTGATTGTTTGATTGTGTATTGTTTTGATATAGCATACATAGTTGATTGCACTTTAGTGTAGTTATTTTCAAAATTAGCTTCCATAGAGACTAAATATGAGATTTGCAAAAATTACATATTTAAGAAGACAAAGTTGAGTAATTTAAGAGAGTTATTATTTTTTAAACTTCATTTCTAAATTAAAATATTATCAATAATATTTTATAAAGGCAAAGTTTAAATATTAGTCCAATATTAAAAATTATTTCATGAAAAAAATATTAAACAAATGAGGACAAAGTTATTAATTTACTAAATAATGTATGAATATAAAAAATAAATGTATCAACAAATCTTATAGTTCATGTACTTGTTATTTTTTAATATACAAAATTTAAAATAATTATTTTTAATAAGCATAATTTTGAAATAAAACTAGAATTATTTTTATATAAAATTTAAAGTAACCACTTTAATGTTTTAACCTTCAATGTATCAAAGAACAAAAAATATATATTAATCAATTCTTTCAGTATTGAATGCATCAAATATAATCTTGCTTGAAGCTTCCAATTAAGAAGTTTGAAATGTTAACCTTAATTTACATTTTGAACTTTACTGATAGTTGTGGAAGTTGTTCTAATAATAAATTATACATATATAATATTACACTCAAATATGCAGTTTTTCTATTTTCACTTTCTCATTATCTCTTACATACTACTTTCATCATTTACAGCAAGCACTGAATAGCTCCGATGTGTATATATATATATATATATATATAAACTCAATGAACACCTCAAACAGTCAAACAAAGATTCTCAATACAACTATATATTTGTTTATATAAATTTTTATATTGAAATTAGACCTGAAATTATTTAAGTAATAGTCCAAGTGCTCGAGTTCTATTAAAACAGCTTAAAATCCACAACTCTGCAAGATGTCACCACATACCCACTCATCCATCCATCTATTGATCTATATATCTATCTCTCTATTGGTCTCTCTGTGCTGCATGTTTGTTTGTATATATAATATATATATATATATATATATATATATACGTATATATATGTATATTTGGTTTTAACATGGGTCCCAGCATGGATAATCTAATTACATCAGCAGCGCTACTGTGTAGACATACTCAAAGACAACAGTCAACTTGTGGGTAGGCATGGGGCTTGTCCAGGCAATCAAATCATTCTTTTAACAGCATCGAGTTGAAAATAAGCCCAAGTTGTTCTTTTTTAATAATTTCTATTATCAACTAGCCCCTTGTCATTTCGGTCTCAGTTACTTCCTTGCACTGTGTTGCATACAGAATCCTTCCGAATGTTACAGCGTTCACGTTTACCCCCTTCTGAATTTCCATTAACTAGCAGTTTTCATCGGTAGTTGATATTCCGAAGAGAAAGGGTCATCACCAGGTTTGCTCTATCTTCCAGACTTTGCTAAAACCTCGGAAGTCTGAAATAGCCAGCCGCTAAATACGCAGTCCCAAAGCTCTGCGCACCTTTTGAGCTTTTTGAAACTTCCGGCGTCAGATTCTGAAGCCAGCTATTCCGACCCCCCTCTATGTGGGGCATACATGTAAACACTCTTTGATTCCTGAGCTGGAGATGAGACTAGAATAAAATCCACTTCGGGCGTACACCATCTGAGGTCCCAAGAACAAAGCCTAGCGTAATATTACGCTACATATTAGCCCAACCATGTAAAGTGCCCATGCTTCAACTTGTTTCCTTGTCTTTCCGAACTGCAGGGATCTCATCAGTTGAGGTCACAAATGAAACTGAATAGCAAATCTAATTCTCGAATCATGGATTAGCCACCCGTAATTCACACATAAGACTGCAGAGAATTGTTTTTGTTATATATACTCAGGGAATCAGTGTAACAACTTTGTAATTCTAGTAACGGAACGATGCTCAACGCATTTGCGGCGACTCAGGTGGAACCTTCACTTCGTGCATAGCACGTTGGACACAGAGCCTTGTGTGAGAAAGGATACTGGGAAGTTAAATTCAGCTCTTTAACAATATGCACAAGCTGGACCCGAGTCCAACTGCAGGCCTCGAAATCTCTGCCACCCATCTGGGCTGTCGAAGAGCCGTGAAACCAATGAAACCCTCAGTTGAAGAAATCTCTTCTCGAAACGTTTGAAACGCACCAAAAACTGATCTAGAATTATATTACGATTAGCCACGGCGACTACCATGGTTATTGTCGCTCTGCCATGGCCATAGACCCATGCGAAGCTGACTGCTTCACGGACTTTGTTGCAGCTGGCTGGTCCTTGTTGCTCACGGACATCAATGCAGAGGACAACATACTGGAGAGGGCAGCCTCTCCAGGAACAGCTCCCGAGGGTGATACCCCTCCACCTTCGGGCTTCTTCGATCCGCTGGCAGCGACTGCGGTGAAAGCGGACGACGGAAATGACATTTTCTGCTGGTGTCCCTCTCTCGACTGGTTCGCTGCAATCTGAGCTAACTTATTGTGTACATCGTGACTGTTTTGCGATGATATGATGGACGTAATTGCAGCAGCCAGAGCGTAAGTGAAATTGGGGTCGGATGTAATTGCAGCTGTAGCTGCCGTCACCGACTCTGTCAGAAACTGTGGTACTTCACCGGTCGAGGGTAGCGAGTTGGCGGGGGTAGGTGTACATGCTTGCGGTTGGTGATCCCCGTATATTTTACCGGTGTGAGGATGATGGTGTTGCATGGCCTGATGATCCCCTGACGTGCCAGCTGGGGAAAAAGCGCTCCCCGAACTCGACAGGGGTGTACAGTTTGTGACGACGGGTGCATACGGCATTACGTTGTTGAAGAACATGGGGCTAGTTCTTGTGACAGGTTGTAGCGGTGGCGTCATCACTTGCTGGCCACCACTTTGTGCGACTGTGACCCCACTCGTGGTTGCTGCACCCTGAAAGTTCTGATTGTAATTCGCAGGTGGGACGCCGGAGCCTTTGTTCAGCCTAGGACTCAGATGCGTGGTGGGATTGTTCGTCAGATCTAACGTGATCGTTTGATATGGAGCGGAGGCGGAGATCATGGGCACAGCAGTGGAATTCTGCCCTTGGGACCCTGCCAGCTGAAGGAACTGTGGTGCAGTCGTCATGCGGCCCATGTCACTGGAAGTGGAACCTGAGACAAGCATGCACGCTGCGGCGGAGGTTGTGGATGCCATCGCTGCAGCAGCCGGTGCCAGTGGGTGGTTGTGGGTGCCTTCGTAGGTTGTGATCAAAATCGAAACATCGTCGGCACATCTTTGTACCTGCAAATCACGTCGGCGGGCCATGAATCACAAGACCATTTACACTACAAATAGAACACTGAGAACATTAATGGAAGTTCACATCCAAGTAATCTTTATCGAGTTAGATATTGAGTTCCTACCTGCTTGCGAACTGGGCACCCAGGCGCAACAGTGCAACGGTAGTATGCACGAGGACAGGGATTCCCTTTAGCCATCTTCTGACCGTACTTCCGCCACTGGCATCCGTCATTCATCTGGAAAAAGATTCATGGTGTTAATTCACAGAACCGAACAAACGCTAGCAAGCATCAGCACGCAAGCAGGTGCCAAATTCTGCACATGTTGCAAGTAAGGATCCCACCAACAAAATGGGAACGTACCGTTGGAGCATCAGAACGAGCTCGGACAGATACTCGGGCTTTCCTAACGTTGGGATCGGCTTCCAATTGAGTGATAGGCACACCACTCGGAACGTCGATGTGCGTGATCTTCTGAACTTTGTTGGGTTGCCAACTAGTCTGATCTGCTGCTCTCTCCTGCATACGATCAGCTTCCTGTGATGGTGAGGCAGGATGCGACGGACTGGAAGGGGACCTGTCGGGGGAGGACATTCCGCTTCCGGAGGGGGAAGCAGTGCCGACGTTCATATCTTCTGATTTCTGAGATTCAATATACCGAATGCGTTTTCTACCCAGCTGCTTTGAGTTTTGTTCACGAGGCGGAGACTTGGGGGAACTTGCTATTTGGAGTTTCGAATCCTTATCTGTGTAGACCCGTTGGAGATCCTCATGAGTGGCTGGCGATGTAGCAGCAGTCTCCGACTGTAACAAACGCAAAACTACCACTATTTAGAGTGTATTTTCGTGCAACTAACTACCATCAACTAGAACTAAGTGGACGTCAGCGGACCAAATTTTGAACTTGCAAAGTTGAAATATCTAGGGGGGTCTCAGTAGACACCATAGTAAGCAGAAAAGAATCGAACTGAATTCAGAGAAGCAGTGGCGAAAGAGGGCTGTGTTGGCACCTGTGTCACAGGACTATGAGTTGGATCGCCCAAAGTGTCGCTGTGGCGTTGGGTAGAAGCCGCCACATGCATCCGAAGTTTGTGACACTCCGAAGTGAGGTGAGTTAGAATGGAACGGAAGTATTCATTTTCTTCAGCGAGGCGTTTAATCTCCATGCGTGCTTGCCTTAACTGCATTTTAAAAAACACGGTGAGTTACAGAAAATGGATCATTTGATAAAAAGAAATCTCTCGTTCGATGACGCTTTTTCGCGAAACTACTTGAAGCTGAAGGTTGCATTGTTGGAGAAACGAAACCATTTAGCACTCGGTGACCTTCATCATCCCCGAAATTATGAATAGATGCGTTACCTCGCTCTGGAGTTGTATGGCTTCAGAAGCGGGCAGCCCAGCAGGTGATGTCGGAGGAGTATCGTCTTCCACTGTTGAGCGGTCACTAGCACTATTGCCCCGGTGCGTGAGACTGTGGCTGAGCAACTCGTCTCTGCTTCCATAGACGCTACCACACCCTACAACCTCGCATTTAAACGCGCACCCACTATGATGGCATTGTTGAGAGCCAAGCTGTAACCTGGGCTGGGGACTGCTGACTTCTTCATCTTTCACGCTAGACATATAGTGATCTGACCTCGTGTGATTAACTTCCTCGGGTTCACTACTTTCCATTTCCTCGTCGTCATCTACACTGTTTTCGTCAAGCTTTACTGACAAATCTATCTTCCTAACCATATCGACTCGCCCACTGCTTTTCTTCCGCTGGGTCTCTTCTACCATCGCAGCCCTCACCATGTTGTCAAATCTAACCACGGCTTCCTTATCACCACTCTCAGAATTTGGTGCACCCATGCTCCAGTTCAACGAGCACTCAATCAGCGCTCACTACAACTACTGCTCAACTCAAATTTATTCTGTCCAAACACTAGTAATTGCTGATGCGAAGCTAACAAGGTAAGGTCCTATACGGTGTATCCTCATATCCAACTCTCAACCTTCCCAAGTTCCACATCATTCCGAGCATCGCGGTCGGACAATACACGAGTCCC
This sequence comes from Physcomitrellopsis africana, assembly GCA_036785485.1. Lineage (NCBI taxonomy): Eukaryota > Viridiplantae > Streptophyta > Bryopsida > Funariales > Funariaceae > Physcomitrellopsis > Physcomitrellopsis africana. The sequence continues at coordinate 272,736 of JAWRVF010000079.1, read as the reverse complement.
CACTCCAATTCCTCGAACTCGCTGTGTCTGTGCTTCAGTCTTCTCTCAAGTGATTTTCTAGCACTAACAGGTCCTTTCTCATATACTGTTCCAGACCTCACAAACCTCGCTGGAAAATCATCATCAACAATATAGTAAATCCACAATCGCCTAATCAGTTGTCAATTCGTTCCTTTGTGCACCTTAGAGACAAGACCAGGTAAGGTTCGAGACTACTTTCGAAGAGGAAACAAGTTTTGGAGTGATAGTTCCAGAGAAAATAGACCTGGAAATTCACAGCAGGCAGATATAAGGAGGACCACTCTACTACCACCACCACTGTGCTGTCGCGACTGCTACTATCAACATATAGTCTTCATTTCGGTCGAAGGGATTAGATGTGGGAGCGATTTGGATCCACAGCCCCTGCTTTAATAGATCAAAATGACGCATCCACTGTTGTCGATACGTCCACTAAAGAATTGCAAGAAAACAAGGGGTGGGTCACACACGTGTAGGCAAGACTACGCAGATCGCCGATAAATGGGAAGCTAGTGAGACGAGTCTTTAGGGTTTGGCGTTCTGGTAATTCCGTGGCGGAGCACTTATAAATGGGTGTCGACTTTGACTCTTGAGAAACTTTCCCTAGATGGGTCCCACACCAACTTCCCCAGATCCTATTCTGAAGCCTCCGGGCTCTGGGCGTCACAGCGGTGACGCCCAGGTTTCAGGCGGACGGTATTGGGGTTGAAGGCCACTTTTGTTTTAGTAAAGCTGATGCTGGGTGTGGACTCTTCGGTGAAGACTAGATCCTTGCTATTTTCGCGTTTTCTAGCAAACCCTAGCTGTTAATATACATATTCGGAGGAGCATGCGCGCAATGTTAAATAAAGAAAAATTCAGTTCATTCTTTTAGAAGCTCAATTTTAGTTCAAAAGGTCAATGAGAAATTCAACCTATTTTTCTGCTGATATATTTTCCAACCTGGAGTATACTTTTGATTGATTGATTGATTGATTGATATATATATATATATATATATGTGTGTGTGTGTGTCTGTGTGTGTATGTATGTGAATGTGTATCAAAAAATTGTTTGACCTTGTGCTTTGGTTGTCCCCCAAATTAATAGAACCTTGAGTTTTGAGTTCTTGGTTCATCAAGTCAAGACTTTATCTAGTTTCAATTGCATGCCCTTAAAACAATTTTATGTTTTTTATGTTTTCAATTGATAAAAATAGAATAATAACCTTTTTTTCTTTTTAATTATTGATGGATTAACACTGTTCAAGTGCTTTGAAGATTTTTTATATTTTTTTATATTTTTTTTTTGACATATTCAGGAAATATCCTAAACCCTAAACCCTAAACCCTGAATATTTGACAATATTTTAGAATGTACTTTTTTATTGCGCTATACTTTACCATTGAAGGAAAAGTTGTTATATTGCCTCTATATTGTCCATAGCAAGTTCTACATAATAATAACCATATAATTTTGAATCTTCTAAATTTGGGAGTGATGTCTTCTGTAAAAATTGCTTGCTTCTGAGAGAAAACTAGCCAAAGGTCAAATCTTTGAAAATTTTGTTTTAAACCACTTTTGGTGAGCTGTGGATTTGTGAAAATATAAAAATATTTGTTTGCAAATTTGTATAAATTTTTATGAATTCAAGATATGCTTTTAGATGTATATATTCAAATGCAATGTTGTAAATATCATATGCATGCGGACATCACACATGTAAAACTTTAATAGGTGCTTTTCATCACAATATTAGCTTCCATCACCATATGTATATATTCTTGTGTATGTGATATTAAATACTGCTTTCTCTATAACGCTAAGTAGCATTGCCATTTTCTAAAATAGAATGCATTTCCTTTAAAGACGTGGGAGCCTAAGTTCAAAGGAATTCATAACAGAAGACATTGGACCAAGTATAACCTGAAGTAAAAATCATCAACAAATGACATCTATTTATACTTTTTCTTCTTAAAAAATGTTTTTGCACGCATCGCAGTTGTCGAAGCTGCGTCCAGCTCCTTCACATATCCTTTTTACCTTCATGGAGCATCACGCAATCACACACCGGCACCACAGCTCTTTCTCCAGTTACATTAAAGAGCCTATCGTGATATTCCCCCACATCGCAAAGTGGAGTGTACGTTTAGAAAACATCATAACGGCGTAGGTGAGATTTTCTAGAGTAGTGACCAATCACAGTTTCGAGGGAAAAGTCGCGATACCGTGAGTTTCGGCGTGAAGACGGTGTGCTCACAGAAAGGTCAAAGTGGGGGCAAGGGGGGCTCTTAAATTTTGCATCTGATGGTAGCGACCTCCGCTCAGAGCCGAGTCTACTGCAGTCAACCCCCCCCCCCCCCCCCCCCCCCTTTTTTTTTCCGACGTAGCAGCCTACGAGGTCTTCTGCATCATCCATCTGCGGCCTCCCTGGCGACCCGACGATGGGGCCACACGTTTCCTCGCGCCGATAGAAGGAAAAACTCCATTCGTTCCATCTGTTGCTTCAGTCCTCCACGCTGGACGGTGCTTTGCGACTAGGCTTGAACGTGTGGAAGACGCAGTCTGCGCTCTCCCCTGGAGGTTTCCTCCGCACCACTACGACTGCATCCCTCACATCGATATTATCTCTACCCTTTTTCCTTCAACCTAATGAATGTAACCCCTCTTGCAACTGTTCATCATGGTAACAGCAGTATAATACAAAACATGAAGACGACGACGAACAACAACAACAAGAGGAAAACCAGCAATATTATATTCGTGTGCGGCAGTTAAATGATATTGCATTTGCATGCGCAGCAAGTGTTTTGGGTGCTCCGGTTTTGCTGATCAGATGCACTACTCGATGCGCCCGAAATCGTGAAGGTCTACGCATTGATGAAAGCCATGCATCGATGACGCCGCCGCCGCCGCCGACGACGACGACGGTAATGGTGCAATGTGCCATGTCGAGACCCCTCGTAATTGCGGCAAAACCACAGTTTGCACAATTTACCCCATCCGACGTGGAACAATCCACGTACTTTTCCAGAATCTGACGTGTCCTTCCTCACTTGTCTCTTTTTCTCTAGGTGTTTGTGTGTTGGAGAATGTTCTTGTTGTGGAAGAATTTTGGAGTTGCGTGCAAAAATCTACATAGTTGAGTTGTTAGAAACGTGTAAATTTGGTATTATATCTCTATTTAGACAAATGTGTGTGGTTTATGTATATGTATTAGTTTGTTCTCTTTGAGAGATTTGTGATATTGTTTTCAAAAAGTTTACAAATTTAATTTGCAAAATGCATGCTCTAAACATTGATTGTAGATTCTTTTAATGGCCTTTTGTAATCTTCTATAACTTTGTGAACTTAATTAAAATATTTATGTTATGTGTGTGAATATTAGATTTACAGTTTTAGAAATATTATAAAATTTTGTGTGTAGAAATATAAATAATATAAGAATTATGCCTATTTTTAATGTCATCAAATTATGTTTTGGGTTTTGTTTGTATTGTAGTCAGATATTCTGTTTGTGTTTTGGAGTAACCACACTATTTTCAAAATTTAAATAAGAAGTTACAAACCACCAATATAATTATTAATTACTTGATTTGGATTTTATAAACTTAGTTTTTACACATTAATGTTAAATTAAAATATTAAATATATTATAGAATTTTAAAAATGACTATATTAGTAGTAATTCTGTTTATTTATTTATTTTTAATTAAACGTAATGCCTTTCCATTAAATGTTTTTTAGCAAAGAATAAATTCAAAATTGTAGGTACTGATCTACCAATACAAACCTAGTTTGTAAAGAATCTAACTACACAAGATCCAAATTAAAACAATAAAAACATATTTTACAATAGCTATTTAAACATTGGCAACAATTATTTATGCCCATACAGATGTCTTCTCCTTAAGAAACTATATAAAGTAACTTTGACTATATATATATATATATATATATATATTTAATCAGTGTTTGAAGATACACAAATATTCACATTACAAAAGTACTTTGGTTCTTAACATTTAATTATTTAATGATAATTTAGGATTTAAAATATATGTAAGTGATGCAAAGATTAAAACTTATACCATTAAAAACTTAACAGCATTTAAATAGTTAGTTATTATATTACATTATATTATATTATATTTTAGAAATTATACTATTTAAAATATTTAAAATATTAAATTTATTTTTATAGAAAAAAGTATATATTTTCCAAAACATTCAATAGCAATCCCATTTTTATTTGGTTTGATTTGATTTTTTGCATTATCACATCTTTAAAAATATTTGTATTTTTGAAATCAAAAAAATCTTCTAATTTTGTCCTAGAAGTAGAATTAATATGACATATTTAAACACCATTAATACCATTGTATAATTGATTATTTAGTAGTCTAAGTTGTAGAGTTCATTTGAATTTAATTGCAAACAACTACCAAACAAACGTGTGGTGATAAAAGATTGAGTTCATAAAACTGTTTTGTACAGTATTATGCAAGATTCAAAATTTACTGCTACAACTTTTGTTATATTTTTTGCAAATTTTTTAGAGCCATTCTTTGTGACTTTCAACCAACCATTCTGAAAATATTTCATTCATGTAATTAATGTTTCTGCAAATGAAAAAGACAAAGAAAACACCTTCATCCATCTATAACCTCTACACATACTCGTATGGTATATTCATGAATACAAGTATAACGAATCGAGATTTAACATCGAACTAATGCATATACTACACTTCCGGCGACGTCGCTCACCACATCGATGCACTGAGAGCAGGAACCAGTTGAGCAGCGACGGATGATGCTTCCGTCCATAGACTCGTCGTGCCGAAGGCCACCGGTATCCAGCTCTGCACATCTTCTCTGAAACCATTACGACCAGACCGGCAACTCATCGCGTGATCAGGGCGAGGTATCGCACTCCGATGATCGCCGGTTATGAAGACCACTGCAAGTCTCACAGTGACAACAGAAACTTCCCCGGTCCAGGACACCGTTTGTCAACCATCTGAACCCCTGAACCTGTGGGGACCAGCACATCGGTGATACAGGAAACCAACTCCGGAATCCCAAAATGGCGACTCTCGATCCGTCCGTGTCAGAAGAATTGACTTGGCCGAGCCTGGTTTGTGTCAGAGAAACGAAAACAAACTGACTCTGAGACGAATGCATTCAGGTCAACTGCTAGCTTTAGAATTAAGAGACCCCCCTGGGTAATTTCTGACAGATCCTAGTGGAGTCAACGACGAGGGACGCGACCAAGAGGGCCTCCGCGGCATCAGTGGGGTAAGCTGCGGGTCGTGAGATCGAAGACCGCCCATCGAGCACTTTGAATTGACGGATCTGCTGCAAATCTATTGTCAACGCAGGTTCGTCGTTGTTGTACCCCCTGGAATACGACCCGACGCCCGGGCACCTTCTTTCTTTAGGATCTCCGTCCCAGAGCTCATCGGACCAAGTCCCTGTGGCTAATTCCGGAGGATTCGATATTTGTTCAAAGTCAACGGGGTAGTTGATCCGATGCTGTTCTGGGTTAGACTCCGCGCGGTTACAAGCTCCGGCTATTGCGTCGGCCCACAGAACGCCGCTGCGCTTCAGCGCCGGAAACAAATTCTAAGCAGAATCTTCATCTCCCTGCCACCGCTCGATAATGAATGATTGTATTCGTCGCGTGTTTTCATTCACATTCGTTGATGGTTTGGCTGAGGACCCCGACACCTGGTCGACGTCTGGACGAGTGCCATTGTAACCAAGTTCAGCGTCCCTAACCATCTCTGGCTAGCTTTAGCTTTTTGACTTTTTTATTTACCCAACTTGGAAGCGGGTTTGCGGGATAACATCAGTCATGGGCTCCCTTTTACTTTATTTTTTCTTTTTTCTAAGTGGTTGTGGAAATGAAGAAGTGGAATTGGATGGGTAATGAGATTGTTCTTAGGAAGTCCACCAAAAAGCCGCCCCTCCTAAGAAGTGTTAAATAATAAGTTCAACAAAAATTTAAATTTAGAATTTGTACTTTTTCTATAACAAAGTTGTTTTTATTTGAATATCACTTCTTGATGTAAATGTGCACAATATTTTACATTTTGAGTTTTTTTTACTTTAAAGTTTTGGTATTATTTTCTTAAATTTTAGGAATATTTTTTATATTAATATATATATATATATATATATATATATTCAAATATAAATATATATATATATATATATAATATTTTTATATATCTAAATAGTCTATATGTAGATATGTTTTAGAAAGTTTGTGTGTTAAAAAACCAACTAAAACATGCTAAAATGTCACGGACGTAAGATTTATTCCAATAATTATCTAATTAATATAGATTGATAGAAATAGATAAAATAAGTTAATTTGATAATATTTTATAGAGAAGCTTCTTAGAAGCTTTTTAAACGCAAAATCACCTTTATATATGTTTATAGATGATTAGTAGGTTAGAAATTTGGCTAACAAGTTAGCCACGTGTCACACATGTTGGTAGCTTGTGGAACAAGCTAAGTACGTGGCGCACATATAGGAAACTTGTCTTATAAGTCTGACATATGTCTTGCAAATTAGATATGTGTTGGAGGTCCTTTAGAATGCCGCCATGTAGTTCTTAGATAAATAATATATATAGAGAGAAGAGTGAAGACTTGCTTCTAGTCTAGTTCAAGAGTCTCATGTTGTCAAGGATACGAACTAAAACAAATGCACAAGTTAATAAAAACTATGTCGAAAGAAAATAACAAGATAGAAATAAAAAAATATGTATATTCAAGAAGAAATTGGAATGACTATTGCTAAAGACTAGAAAATACATGAGACTCTTGAACTAGACTAGAAGCAAGAAAGAACTTGATAAGAGTGAAGAAGCCTTCACTTTTGTCTCTATATATACTATTTATCTAAAAACTACATGGCGGCATTCTATAGGACCTCCAACACGTGTTTAATTTGTAAGACACATGTCAAACTAGTAAGAGAAGTTTCCTACATGTGCACCACGTACTTAGCTTATTCCACAAGCTACCAACATGTGTGACATGTGGCTAGTTTTTTGGCCAAGTTTCTAACCTATCAATCACCTATAAACATATATAAAGGTGATTCTGCATTTATGAAGCTTCTAAGAAGCTATTTTATGAAATATTATCAAATTAATTTATTTTACATACTTCTATCAATCTATATTAATTAGATAATTATAAGAATAAATCTTATGTCCATGACATTATTCTCTCTTTTAAGGATGAATTCCACGAGGAGCAATGATTACATATTGAAAAAGTCTAGGATACGTCAAATTGTGCTTGCCATATACTCTGATCTTTGTTCCCTTTGAAGGTAGTTGATAGGGTATTCCATACCAGGGCAAGAGGACCACCCTATTATTTGATTATTGTTAAGGCTTTCATAACTTCTTTCAAAAAAAACATTCAAAACACCATCAAGAGTAGTTTCTACCTCTAAAAGTATCACCAAACATTGAGAGTCTCTTCTAAGGTCATGATACCAAACACATTGTATTTCACCATCAATCCAAAAAAAAAAATATTGTTCTTGAAGGTCTTCATCTCTATTTCATTGTCTTGAAGGTTGTGATAGTCATAATATCTCGTTTGGTAAGTCAGCATACAATGGTTCTTGAGTTGAATTCATTGGTTGTTGATCCTCCATTTCTTTAGTACAAACAAATTTAAAGAAATAGCAAACAATAATACCACATAGAGTGAAACTTCTATAAAACCTGTTTTGCTTTATAGCAAAGATTTTCTTAATTCTTTATCTTGATTTTGATAGATGCCGGCAATGAAATACATTAACTTTTGCTGATGTGTTTGCTAGATTCTTAGATGGCTTTCATGTACGTTCATTAATATCATATCCTTGCCAATGTACAAGATATTCCAGTTGATTTCGGCACCGCCTTGAATTTAAAGTCCCTTCTACCTCAAATTCTTCATTGTTGTTTATTTCTATATAAGGTGGTGGCATTTGTCTTCTTTCTTATATATCCATTGTCTTGTATGGCTTGAATAGTGATATGTGGAATACATGATGGATCTTCATAAATTTTGATAGGCATAAGCGATAAGCAACTGGATTGATTTGTTTATAAATCAAAAAAAATCCAAGCCTACGATAATCTAACTTGTTGCAAGGGCAAATAGTCTTGATATTGTGACGAAATAATCATACTTTATTGAACACGTGGAATCAAGGTTGTTCCTTGCGATAGACATTTACATTGATTTTTTGTCGTTCTTGAGCTTTTTTTAATTATGTCTTCATTGTTGCATATAGCTCTGACAACCAATTCATCAAATCTTTTGCCACAAGATTATTAGCTTTTGAAAAGTCAAAAATATTAAGTCGTAGATGATAACCATAACTTGCAAAGAATGGAGTTTGTTGAGTAGACAAATGTATCAAATTATTATAAGCAAACTTTGCAAATGGCAAAAGAGTTGTCTAGTCATCTTGATGATAATTGATGGTATATCTCAAATATTGTTCCAAAACTTGATTTACTTGTTCTATTTGTCCATCAGTCTGAGGGTGAAAAGTTGAAGATAGTTTTATATCCACTTTCAATATTTTGAAAAGAGTCTTCTAAAAACTTGATACAAATTGTATTCCTCTATCTAATAAAATATCCCTTGATAATTCTTGATAGTGATAGATATTATCAAAGAAGAATTTAGCTGTTTCTTCACCTGTAATAGATTTTGCATATGATACAAAATGTGCCATCTTAATAAAATAATCTATAATCACCAAAGATGATTTCATTACTCAAAGATGAAATTGCTTTGGCTTCAAGAAGGTCATTCTTTGTTGATCAAAAGGTGAATCTCCTTCTTTTATTACAAGATAAGAACGTCTAGAAAGAGCATTGGACAAACCTTGTTATTTTTCTAGCTGATAGATGATAATAAATTCGAATCTTAATAAAGATATGTTCCAACGAGCCTGACAATAATTCAACACACATGTTGACATGAAATACTTGAGGTTCTTATGATCCATATATATGGTGATTGGACTAGAAGTGCCTTCCAGATAGTGCACCATTCTTGAAAAGAATCCACAATTACAAGAAGTTCTTTATTATGGATTTTATAGTTGATTTTTATTGCTCAAAATTTTTAGGAATGAAAAGCTACTGAGTGGAGTTTGTCATTTGCTCCCATTTGTGATAATACCACCCTTAAAGCAAAGTTTGATATGTCTATTTCTATAAAAAATATCTTGAAAAAATTGATGTGATACAAGATTGGTACAAAAATAAAAGCTGTCTTCAAAGCCTCAAATGATGCTTCTGCTTCTTTGTTCCACTTGAGTTTGTTTTTACAAGTTAAGCATGTAAGTGGAGCTACAATTTGCATAAAATTCTTGATAAAGATTTGATAATAATTGGCAAATCTCAAAAAGCATTGCACATCTCGTATTGTTTTTGGAATCTTTCAATCCATGATTGTCTGGACTTTCTTTGGATCTATTTTGAGACCATCTATTGTTACATTTATAGGAAGGGTTTCATGAATAATATCTCCAGAAGATAACGGGTGACCATCTATGACTTCTATATGTATGGATTTAGTTTTTTGTACTAAAGGTATTCTACGACTTTTAATAAATTCTTTATCTAAAAAACACGTTGAGGCTCCTGAATCTAATAAGATAAAGGCTTTGTGATTTTTAAGTCCCAAATAGACATCTATTATAAAACAAGGAGAGGGCTGTGAGGAGAGGATAGGACCTTTATTAAGAGTTGTACAAGATTCCAACTGCACGGTGTCGGGGTAGAGAGCATTTGCCTTAAGAAAGCGCTGGGCTTCTAGCTGTCACTAATTTCTCAATCAAGCTTCAAAAATGAGGAAAACTCAAAGTTTATATATATATATATATATATATATATATATATTTTTCTTTTTTGAGAAATTACATCAAATACATAAGCCTCAAGTAACTAACAACATCCAAAGTATGATAAAATCTTCTAAAACCTTATATATCTTTATGTGGAAAATTTTCCAAACTTCAACATCTCATATCTCCTGATCCGACCGTCCAAATATAATAAAATTTTATATGAAGTACTAATGAATTCTTATCAACCTTTACAACAATTTTCAACTGCAAATTCATTGCGGATCTTGAGATATCTTGAAAACCCTAACAATCACTTCAAACCCTTGTCTTTATACACCTGCATACAAATTTCTTCATATCTCACAAACTATAAGCTCAAATTCCATGAAATTTGTATGTATAGCTTTTTAACACAAAATTTCACATTCTCTAAGAAGTTTGAGCCAAAATTTCATCTGAAAACTCAAGTTATGACTCAAAGCATAACTATTAACAACATAGTGTACTTACTGCCTTGGAATTGGATGCGCTGTCTTCAACTCTTCATATCTCCTTTGTCTAAACTCAAAACTTAAGAATTCCTTCGTAACAGACGTAGATCTTGAAATCATCTTTTTAATTTCACCGTCCGATCTCCAAAAGCCTCCGTACAACTCCGCGAAATCCCAAAAGAGTGACAGTATATATGAAATCCACTCTTTAACTTTGAACAAGTATAACTTCTTCATCCTAACTCCAAATCGCCTAAAATTTCCTCTCAAACTATACCCAAAACCCTAAACTTTACAACCCTACCTCTGAAATTGTGAATCTCTCATTTGAAGTCGCCGAAACCCTTGTTAAGGTCGCGGGCAGCCTCCTCAAAGTCCATTGGGTATGATATTCGACCAATAGGGATGAAGTTCCCTATTCCTTGCCTTCATCCGACCATGGCTTGATTTCATCTCTCCCAATTAGCCTCTTACTAGCTTAAATTTTCATCCTTAAGTCCCCACCTTCTCTCAAGGCTTCATACTAAACATTTAGATTTTATACTTTTTAAATATCATAATCAAAACAAGTAAAAATAAAATAAAGTTTCTTCTATCAATCCCTTTAATTTATTTTACTAACCATTCTAATACATATCTAAATTTATAAACATATTAGGCATTTTGAGTGGATTTTACATACTGTAAGCAATTACAGTACGACAACGGTCCCTATTGTAGTTGGACAAACTTGTTTTCCGACATATTATCTTCTTTGACAACCATACTCTTTATCTTGTAATTGTATCATTTCTTCAGATAATGCTGAGCAATACGCTTAGGTTCTCCATAATATAAACATAATCCTTCTTGACGATGATAAGTTTTTTTTTATTCAGTAAGAGATTTAAAATGTATCACGTCAATTTGCATGTCTTCTACTTCTAAATGTACGTATTGAAAAGACGTTGATATTACTATTGTATTGTAATAATATTGAGGCTCCCTTGTGGGACTCTCCGATTGAAATTCAAAAAGCCAATTATCATATTTCACAACAAAATCAATTATTTGACTCAATGTTTGAAGATCAAGTAAGTTGAGCATCAATTTTTTTACCTCATATTGTAATCCATAGAAAAGTTGGCTAATAAGTGTAGTATCATCCAACTTGGTGTCAATTGCTAATTGTCAAAATTGTAAAACATATGATGTCACTGATCGATTGCCTTGTCATAAGATGTGGATCTTATTAGTTGTGACACAAATTATATCATATTTTCCATACATAGATCAAAACTGTGCTAAAAATGTCTCCAAATTATCCAATATTAGATCACGTTATTTAAGAAAGGACAAAAACCATGATAAAGCAGAACCTCACAGTAGTTTTTTAATAAACCTAACTTGTGACCCATATACTGGATAACTTTGGAGTTGAAGTTCAATCAGTAATTATACTTGATTGATAAATCTTTGAAATTTAGATTTGGTGCCATCAAACTTTTACAACAAACTAATTTTTGATTCTTTAATGCTTGAATGGTATTCAATTGTAGATAAAGTAGTATAGCTTGAAGTAGCTCGAATCATCTGTGTATCTTCACTTCCTGCTAATGTTATTGCTCCTTGTAGTGGTGCATTGAATTTATGCAATGCGAGCATTAATTCTCTCATTTGCTCTTTCATTTGTGCCACTACATTCTTCATTTCAGCAAGCTTTGCCGTGATACTATAATAGAAAAGGAAAAAAAGTGTCTACTCTCAATATAAAATAAAACACTCATGAACAAAGAAAAATTCTTTAGGAACAATATTAATTTAGAAGTAGATAATCTACAACTTCTAATATGCTTATATCTTATCAAGATAAAGAAGTAATCCATTCTTAATAAAAAAGAGATAAAGCTCTCATATTATAACTTTATTCTTATCAATCTATCAAAGACACGAACTAAAACATATGCATAAGTCAATAAAAACTATGTCAAAGGAAAATAACAAGATAGAAATAAAGAAGTATGTATATTGAAAAAGAAACTAGAATGGCTATTGTCAAAGAATAGAAAATACATGAGACTCTTGAACTAGATTAGAAGCAAGAAAGGACTTGACAAGAGTGAAGAAGCCTTCACTCTTGTCTTTATATATATTATTTATCTAAGAACTATGTGGCAACATTCTATAGGACCTCCAACACGTGTCTAATTTACAAGACACATATCAAACTTGTAAGACAAGTTTCTTACATATGAGCCATATACTTAGCTTGTTCTACAAGCTATCAACATGTGCAATACATGGCTAGCTTGTTCCACAAGCTACCAACATATGTGACATGTGGCTAGTTTGTTCCACAAGCTACCAACATGTGTGACACGTGGTTAGCTTATTGGCCAAGTTTCTAACCTATTAATCACCTATAAACATATATAAAGGTGATTCCACGTTTATGAAGCTTCTAAGAAGCTATTCTATGAAATATTATCAAATTAACTTATTTTACCTACTTCTATCAATCTATATTAATTAGATAATTATTAGAGTAAATCTTATGTCTGTGACACATGTATTTTTTAGTTTTTGGCAATAGCCACTCTAGTTTCTTCTTGAATATATATATTTCTTTATTTCTATTTTGTCATTTTCTTTTCACATAGTTTTTACTAACTTATACATCTATTTCAGTTAGTGTCCTTGATATAAGATATTGTTCCTTATAATAGACTTCTATTAAAAAAAATGATTAATAATGTCCTAAACAATATAGATGTATATATAGCTTATTTTTAAAATATTAAGTCTTATTATACATATATTTTATTTGGTTACCTTCCATAAATAATATGACAATTTTAAAATTAGCCAACATATAAATAGAATAAATATTATATATTATAATATAAATTTAAAGCTTCTAATTTATAAATATAATATTTTTTGGATATTGCTAATGCCACCACAACCCTATATCTACTACATGCTATCTACATCGTTTGTCAATATTAAATTAAAAATATATATTTTTTAAAATTTTATTTATTTATTTATTATTTTTAGTATTTTAAAATATATTTATTATTTTTAACTAAATATTTTAAAAAAACTTATTCTTATTATTATTTTTATTTTTATTATGATTAGCTTTATTTTTTATATAGTTTGAATAAAAAAAAATTTAAAAATATTAACAAATTTTTTGATTGAAATAACTTAAGAACTAAATAAATATATTGAATAGGTGGCAAGTTGTGGTGACATTAGCAATACCTTATTTTTTTGCCACATAATTCTAAATAATGTGGTTGCTTTAGCCAATTTTTTAAATTTTTTTATAAGTTCTTATATTTAAACTAGTAATTGTTCAATAAATTATTTTACTACTTATTTTAAAAGTGTTATATCAGTTGTTAGATTGATAATTGTTAAAAATAACATCTACTATTTTAAATCCAATTATGCAAAATTTGTAGGATTTATTAAGTTATAGTTGATGCTATTTTTTTTTAAGATATTAGAGTAATTTTGAAGATAACTTGTGTAACTAAAAGAAAAATATTTTTTTAATAATATTTTGACTTATTATAGAATATAAACCAAATATTTATTAAAAATCAAAACATGTACCAAATAAAATTAAAAATTAAAAATTAGTTTTTTTTTATTTTTTTTTATTTTTTTTATCTATGTTTCATAAATTTTAACTGTTTCATCTATAAATAATTATATTAATCACAGTAATTTATAATACAAGGAATGAAGTCAAAGACATGTTCTATTTTCATAATTAAAAGGAAACTTTAATTTTTTTTTTGTATACTAAAAACTTTATATGACATGGATGAAAGAATACAAAAAAGTTATATGATTACATTACTATATTATATGGATTTCAAACTTTTACTAGTGATACTTTGAGATTTTTTATAAAAAAAAACTCTGATATTAAAAAAGAAATTTGTAATTACGATGTTAGCTGAAATATTTTTTCAATAAAGTAGAGAAAAGACAGGATTTCCTGTATAAAATATGCCACAAAATCTCAATAAATTTGTAGTATTTATTCCAAAAGGTTCCACGTAATATATTTGAAAATATTATTTTTGTGATGTAGAATGTATTTTTTAAATTAAGGTTTTATTTTTATTTTCATTTTATTTCATGAAAATTCTACTAGTAGAATATTTGACACTTGTACAATCTTCAGGAGAGCATGAGTTTTTCTAATATAAAGGATACATCTTGTGTCAAATTCAACCATGCTAAAACTTCGTTCTTTCTTAATTTATTCATGCCTTTTTAATAAAGGGCTTTTAAAATTTTAAAATTTGAATTCTGCTTTTTTTTATTTCTTCATGTTTTTTTTTTAAAAAAAAATTGGCAACTAATCATTATCACAGTTTATATAAAAAAATTTCATTCAATCTCACACAAAGCAATGTATGTGTATATATATATATATATATATATATATAATTAATTGTGTTGATTTTTCTTTGACTTTTACTTGACTTACAAAAGGAAAAGCTATCATTACTGTTGACCCTGCTACAGTCCAAATGCCTATAAAACAGGACAGAAATGTATGGCTCATAAGCTGAAACGGAACTTTAATGACTTCATCAATGTACAGCAAAAGATCATGGAAATAAAGATTATATATATATATTTATATATATGTATACTCACACATACACATACTCGCCCACATACTTCAATTCTGTTATGACCTGCCACATCAAAAGATAGCGTGTTTCAAGGTCAGTGAAATTGTCGGCATTCTTATAAATTTAACACCGAGCAGAACTCAGCCGAAGTCTTCGACACCACCACCCAATGGACAGTGAAATTTGACGCCGCACGGCACTGATGGCAAGGTAATCAAAGAAGGGACTATAAAACACCAACCATCTTCAGTACGTCAAAGACTTTGACGTATCACTCCTCTACAATGTGATCCATACGTGGAGTTGCTCGGCATTGTTTATTAACCTCGTGTGCAAATATCTGGAGCGCATGATACAAGTCCATCTGGGTCTTCGGTTATCACACAGGAAACTCAACAATCGTACGATTGGAGTCTGTATACTTCCCCACAATCGCAACCTTTTCCTCTTGTCCCGATGAGCTGGTGGCAGTCAGGGACTAGTCTAAGGTAACCGACTTGGTCGAGAAAGATTCCACAAAGTATTCTTATATGTCGATCCATTGATGAAGCTTCGGTGCAGGACGTCGGGTGGACAGATGTAACTGTCTAGTCTTCAAGAAAGGGGATTGCGGCGGAGATTACGTAACCTGAAGTCTTTTACGGCGGGGATTGCTTCTAAAAGACTTCAGGTTCGACGGGAAGGTGCTCCACAACAGCGCCGCAACTCCTCGAGCGATTGAGGCATCAGTTTCCGCCGCTTGACTGATCGCATTGTTGGGATTTTTCCAGCACGATGCGAAGTGCGTGAATTGCTCGAATTTCTAGGGAATGCAGGTGCTTCCGTCACATCGCGGAATAGCGGTTTTTTCAGACTGATCCGCAGACTAGGCGGAGTCATCTACCGCGGCGCAGTCCGGCGACGGAGAAGGCGGTTTGATGCGGGAGAGTCGATGGGCTTGAGTCGACGATGATGGAGCTCCATGACATCAGATCTAGTCCAAGCGTAGCGATCGCGGAGGATTTATTTGTTGCGGTGACGTCGTTGCTGATCGATCAGTCGATCGTTCGCCGACGACGACGGCACCGCAACAAATGCGTGGAATGCTTTTAAAAGGAAATCTATACAAACTTATTCTAGAATATATGCAGATTTTTGCAAATGAACTAGGAATCATAGTTCAAATTTTGAACTTGGCATCCCGAATTACATACAAAACATACTTAACATTCATGCAATAATACCCGTTAGACTTTTCATAGTTATTCTTATTTCATTCTTTTATTGAATACAGGTAGATTTCATGTTTACCACTTCCTTAAAAACAAATTTACAAAAATTAGAATCTAGATGAAATAAAGGTATACAGTAAAATGTATTTTTATTTTTACAAGCAAAACATTTCATTCTGATAGGTGGCATGTTTTAGAATATGTGCATATGAAATTTATAATTCAAATCTTAGATTTCAAAACAAAAAAATGCTAATTTTAGTTTGTGAAAATATTCTTTGAATATGTATAAATATTTTTTCATTTGTTTGCGGTTGTAGTACTTCAAAATACATGTGTTTGATGAACAAGGGTACATATTAGAAAATTTGTGCATGTTATATACAATGTACAGAAATCATACCAATTTATATTTATAGTTTAATTAACTCATATGTTATCTGACTTATACAAATTTATCAAGAGTTTAAGAAGGGAATTATTTCAAAGCCAATGTTTGAAAAAAAAAAAAAAAAAAAAAAAAGTTGGAGAAAATAAAACTATACTGTAAAGAAATCCAGAAAATATATGTTCAAAATTAACTTTAAGTTTAATATTGAGGTTTTCATATATTTTCGATTTTTAATTTCAGCTAATATTACAAAAGTATATGTGAAGTGATTTTAGGTTATCTTACTTAATAATGCAGTGCTATAATAAGTAAGTAAGCATTTTAACACTAAAGATTTCTGTGCCTCATGAATAACATGAATAATTTATATGTCATGTTGTAAATTCTTGGATTATCATGTTATATTACACACCTCACATTTCCAGTTCATTTGGCAATTTGACAAAATTTGGAGATAAGTTCTATTTATACTTAATACCACCTCAGTTTTATTGTTCTAGAAGTCCTTTGTGGAGCCAATGTGCTAAAGATATGATCACCATGATTAAATTAAAACCACTTAATCCCTATAAGTTCCATATAATTCAAATGTATCTACAGTGTAACAAAAACAGAAAAAGAGTTAAGATGAAAACAAATTGTTTTATCAAAGTAAGACATGATATTGGTATAAAAATCCTTCGTCTAAAAATGTCTTGAAAACTACTAAAAATAAAGCAACATTCTCCTTGTTGAATATGGAAAAAAGTAGAATGGATACTTTGAAACGACATTGATGCAAACATCCATTCTATTATTGTACATTATTTGCATAAATGTCAATAGACAGCTTATTTAGTCCATCACAGTAAACACAAATGAAACCATGTTTGTCTAAAGGTTTGAAAATTTTGAAAAGATTTCCACATCTATATTGCATTATTCTTCTCCTACAATAAATGAAAGAATATTCAGGCAAGTAAAAAAATATTAAAAACATAAAATGAGACCAAGTATATTCAAAATTAACACAAAATGCTATCATGCTATAGTTGACCACCCAAAAACTGTTAGAAGAGATTCTACCACCAATTAAAAAGTTTCAAAACAAGTCGTTAACAATAAAGCAACATTATCCTTGTTGAAATGGAAGAAGCAGAATTCAACAATAGCAAGCATTACAGAGAAACGGGTCAGAATAAACTTCGTTGAGTAATACACATAGACCAATCTCCTCCTATTAATGTCCCCTTTTTAACACTCTGCAATTTACTAAATTTGAGGATGCAAAAGCATTCAAAGCATGACTATAGTGGTTGCCACTCACAAAAAAGAAAAGAGAACAGTAAAGAAAAAAGAAAAAAGAAAAACAGAACAAAACAAACAAACAAATTCCAAAGATCCTCTACAAAATAACAATCCTTTGTCTATTAAAAAAAACGTAATTCTTTCTAATTGTTTTACGCTTCATATTCACGTTATTAGTATCATTCTATAAAAATGTTTTTTCAAATTCATACTCCTACTATTAGCTACCTAGATCAGCAAACAGCTAGATGTCTAGATCAGCGATGTGTAGACGTCTAAGTCTACAAAGGATTGTTCGATCCAGAGAAACGTCGACGACGGAGGGGGATCGAGATCCAAGGAATAAACCCACGACGGGGTGCACAAATCCCTGAGTGGAGCCTGGATGGTGCTGAAGGACCGGGTTGGGCCAGACTTGTGGCAAGGCCTGGGCAAGCAAGAGAGACCGATGCAGGGCAGGGCAGTCTCCCAGTAGGGGTCAAACAAAGTCCCAGCACAGCTGCGGATGAGAGTGAGGGAGAGCTCTAGTGGTCGGAGTTGACTGTGCGACCGCGCAC
Source organism: Physcomitrellopsis africana (assembly GCA_036785485.1). Classification (NCBI taxonomy): domain Eukaryota; kingdom Viridiplantae; phylum Streptophyta; class Bryopsida; order Funariales; family Funariaceae; genus Physcomitrellopsis; species Physcomitrellopsis africana. The sequence continues at coordinate 254,265 of JAWRVF010000079.1, read as the reverse complement.
CAGTCCTGACCCACAACCACAATCTGGCCCCACTTCTTTCTGATCGCAACGTGTCACGGACCCCGGAAAGTGCAGCTCCCTGCCAGCATCTTGACTACACGACCCCTCCGCGCGGCGCTTTCTGTGCAGGACACTCTCTGTAGTCTCCCCCCTCCCAGTCCTGTCCAAGTCGCGACTGAAATCCGCGAATAAGCGACTCGACAAGTTGATGCGGAAAAAATTATGAGAATCTGGGGTAAAGTGGATTGGATGCTGGCGGATTGATTTCGAAGGATGCAGTTTCATCGTTGCGGGCAGCTGGTAGTAACTTAACGGCTTTGGATCGGTGGGTTAAAAGCGCACCGGTCCCGATGTGACAACTGTTTGAAACTGGTCGCCTGCAGAGCCACAAAAAGGACTTGTCATTGCTGTCTGCGTCAAGCGTGGTGCTGTAGATTCTACTGCACCAGCGGTGGTGAGGTCGCTGGATCTGTTGAAAGGGATGGAACGGGTAGGGTAGTTGGTTTTTTTGGTGAGTTCTTCGGGATCTGGCGCGCACGTTGGCAGTTTGACAAGTCCACAGCAGGTCACGTTTACACCCAAACTTGGTGGTGGCAGAGCCTGGGGTTGCCGATCCATGGACGTGGGTTGATCGATGGACCTGGTGATCGAATCACGTCGTCATTCCGATTTGGTACAGTTCCATAGCGGCGGAGGTCAGCAAGACGTAATTAAAAGAAAAGAGTTGTAGATGTGTCTTTTTAATGTTACGCGTCGACAGTACAAACGAAGGCTCGATTCTCAGTCTTCCAGTGCACATGCGTCCACACTACAGACACTGCAAAAGACTTGTGGGATTTATCGGTCTGAGGACGATGATTTGCGCGGCGCGTGTCCGACCTGTTCACGAGTCGTGTCACATGAACTTGGTTGCGAAATGGGTCAATTTATAAATTTATTTATCCCATATTTGGTTTTGCGAGTTTTGTTTTAGGTTATTGGAGGGAACTTGGGGAGAGGTTTGTATTTGATTTTTACCCATTGCAAGTCTGTGATCTGGTTATTCCAAAAGCATCAGTCACTTGACCTGCATAAGTTGAACACGGCACAGTTGTGATACAACCGTGTACGTCTACTCGTATACTCGTTCATCTAATTTTTAGTTAAATCATCTACGAATTACAGAACAGACATTCACTTAAACTCCGCAACTAAAACACATTGATCATAACAAAGTTCGCGGCAGATGATTCTCGTGTAGAGCTGATGAATTCAAAGTACGTTTCACTAATGTATTATTCAGTTGCGTGGGTTGCAAGTAACCGTGCGTGCAAACTGCACCTGGAATTCAGCGTTCGCAAACTTTTCGAGTCACACGGATTTCGGCACAAAACTGAAAGATCCATCAACTGCACACACAACGTGCACACCTTGGATTCTGTAAAGAAATCTACTCTTGACCGTGTATTTAATTTTTCTTTTTGTCGTTTTTCTTTCTTTTGTTGAAGGATTGAAACAAGATTGTAAAATCTGTTACCCACTTATGTTTCTCTCCGCAATCCTCTTCACACTCAGCGATGACTATCACCAGCTACTTACCAGCACTTAAGATTCTGTTGAGTTAACAGAGTTCGGAAGGTCGGAACAATAGACTCGTACTCAAAAACTGGTTGCAGAAAGTGAACTTGAAATCGAAAATAGCAGCATTTTTAGCGTCTTTCATACAGTTTTATGAGACATCGAACAATTTTTCTAGCTGTCGCTGGAAGCCGTCGCGAGCCCAGCCATTGTATTACTCTCTGTATGCACACGAAAGTCTCCATCAATTTGAAGAATGAGCACTATGTCAGATACCAGTCTTAATGCTTCCTTTTGGACTTTCGGTCCTCAATGGACATCGAGTCTTGGATCTTTTTGACGACTTCTAGAACTGAATTTTTAAACAGGAAATATCCACCCATTTTACTGTTCATGAAAAAAACAAAAAACAAAAAACAAAAGCAAAAAACAGAATAGTGTACGATTCAGTTGACCTTGCAGCTACAGTGTTGCAAGAAAACGCCAACATTCTGTTTCTGAATTCATTCATATCAAAAGTGTGGGTATCTAACAATAAAAAAGTATTCAACCGGGAAGTGATGGACGAGCCAGCCAGGGATGGGGGCGGAGCGATGGCGCCTCGACACCCACAGCCGCAGTGATTTAAGCTACTTATATCCTAATACTCTTGGTTAAGGTGGATATAAAAGCAACAATACCATGTTTGCATGCTAGTGGTTCTAATATTCTAAGGTTTTCCATATTCTACAAGTTTAATAGTATTTTTAAAACTTATATAGTATAGTGGATATTAATATTTGGATGAATTTGTCTTCTTAATATATTAAATGCTACTCTTTTTTGCCATATTAACTAAATAAGTGTAGTTTCTTTCTATGCTCAAAGTCTAGACCATATATCATGCCATTTAAATATAAATTTGGATTCTAATAAGACATTCTATTTATTTTCCAACTAATTTTTTTTTTAAAATTATTATATTAAAGCATGACTCTTCTTAGTTTTGTTGAGTATGTTATAAAATTTTCCTCAATTGATCAACAATAAAAGTTAGGATTAAAAAAAAAAAAAAAAAATTTTGTTTATTAAATCAAAGAATAATTTGATATTTTCTTTATCTTTTTTTTGAAAATATTTTTCAAAATCCTACTTTGACTTTTTTTTAAAAGCTAGTCTTTTGATTCTTTATATTATTAAAATAATTATTTTTTTAATTTTTTAATAAATCTTCATCATAATAGAACATTCTTAATTAAATACCAATTCTATATAATTTAGTTTTTGTTGATTGGAGTAGACTAAACCATGTATCTTCTTTAATCTTTAGATATTTAGTGAATAGTTAGAATACCACGAATAGTAATTCATAATTTTCTTGGATATATAAACCAATCTAATCTTAGAATTGAAGTAGAAAATCTTTTTTTTTAATTATAACTTATCTTTGTCTTAAAAAACAACAATAAAGGAAGTTCCCATTGTATATAGTATGATTGAATTTTGATCTTATTTTGTCAAAAGAAAGAGATTAATATTTTTTATTAAATAAAGTTTAAACTCTTTGGAAACCATATAGATAAAAAACAGCTACTTATTCAAATTCTAAGTGGATATAAATATATGGAATTTTAAGATCCTACAAAAAAAATTAATTCCAAAGTTTGTAGAAAGAAGTAGGACAGTTAAGATATATGTGCGATTCTATAAGTGCTCAGATTTTGTCTATTTTTTTTTCAAATTTTAAAACTAGTATCCTACTTGTGATTAGAAATCAAAGACCAAGCATTATTTAACAACTATTGGGCATCAGCTTTTGGTTTGATATTTATCAATTTATGTCTGAGAAATTGTTGAATGTTTGTCTACATGACTTGTAAGGCACTTACAACCCATTTGTCTAAAAAACTTTATTAGCTTCTTTATAATTTATAATACTAAGTCCTTTTTTTGTAAACTAATAATAAATTGAATATAATGCTTTGAAACATGAAAATGATAATATATTTTCTATAATAAATTTCTTACTATGGTTTTTATTTTATAAATAGCTTTTGATGACCTAATCTATATAGCAAGAAAAAAAATATAGAGATAAAAGAAATATATTATTTATTATTATTATATATTTGACAACATTAAGTTTATTTTTATACCAATATTTAAAATTGTACTTTATTCTATCAATAAAAAATTGGTCTATATTGTATAAGATATACCAAAGGGAGTATGTAAAAATTTACTAAGGTTGTTAGAAGAAACCTACGCCCAACCAAAGTCATTTGTTTAAGAGGATTGCAATATCTTCTTGTATTATCAATAAGCAATTAATTTTAATTAATTTATTTTTAATCTTAATGCTAATCTAAGTTATTTAAGAATTTTTAATAGGTTGTGCACATTGACCTCTTTACCTTTGATAGTAATAGTATAGCTATTTATATATTGCTAAATAATATATTAAATTTAGCTCTATGATATATTAATATCTTATAGCTTTTTATCTTTAATAACTTCTTAGATAGCAATACTAAGAATTTTTTAAAAATAATAAATAAATAAATAAGATGCTAAATGATATCTTTATCTCTTACATCTTTCAAGAAGAAAATATTTTATGAAAGAACCATTGATTTTAATTGTTGTACTTATTCTATGAAAGATAATTTTTATCACATAATAAAATTAAATATTAAATTTTATTTTATTATAACTTAGATTAAAATAATATAAGTTTTTTTTTTTTTTTTTTTTTTTTTTTTTAAACTTTAAAAAAATCAATTTAAAAAAAAAAACAAAGATTTTTTTAGATGATTTGGTCTAATTTATAATTTCTTGAATAACCAAGATGTTATTAAGAATAAATCTTAGAGGAAAGAAAGTAATTTAATTAAGGCGGATTACCTCCATTAGTACCAATTTAATTTCTTTTGAAACACTTTAATCTATATTCTATATGTAATATTTAATTAAATGATTGGATACTAGTTTTTAAGTCTATTCCTTTTATCTTTCTTATGAAGAATAGTGATATGTCCTTTTACAACACTTTGTAGATATTAATCATTTTTTAAAGCTTAATTGATTATTGCCATATAATCTTCATCTATGATGTTTTAAAAAAATTTTAAATTTCAATTCCAATTCTAATTAGACCAAGGGCTTTTTAATTTTTCATTTCTTATATATATATATATATATTTTTAAAAAAATTTAAAGTTAAAAAAGAAATATAATTAAAGATGTAATCTTATAAAGAATAATATTTATTAGATAGTTTGAAGCTTCTATTGCAGCTAGAAACATGTGCTATTTTGTGTATAACTTAGCATAAACAATATAATAAAATTTATGAAGTTTGTGTGATTTTTTTTAATATAACATCTTAAAAATTTTATAATTTAATAATTAAGGATCTTTGAAGTCTAATCTTAATATCTTAGAAGAATTCTTTTGCATTGTTATTATCAAACTTTCTATATCTAATCTAAAATCAAATTTTTTGACCATTTTGCTTCCAATATTTATATTAATTAAGTTGAATTTGGAAATTTTAAAGATTTATTTAAAAATAAAAATCTTGGAGATATAAAAAAAAGAGGTCTAGGTAAAACCTTGCCTATCAAAGACGCATCTACTTTAGTCTAATAGTTTTGTTAAAAATAGAAAAGATTGTACATCCTTTGCCAACAATGACTAGTCATCTTGAATTCTAAATATCTATATTTGGTTGCTAAATATTTTATCTAGTATTGGAAGAAGAAGTAAAGAGGAATAAGTCATCTCTTATTGATAGTAGTTGAAGAAGGCTAGATGTAGAAATGGATGTAAATATAAGAATAAAAATAAAAATCAAAGTTAATATATGATCAAATTGTCTCCGTGAAGTTGGAGGCTCTAGATCCTATTTCAAAGTAGAATGATTATCTAAGGTTTAAATTGGCCAAATTTCCAAATAGTAAAATGATTTTATCCAAAATATAAATGAAGGTATTATTTATGGATTTAAATTCATTTAAGCCAATACTTTTGTGTATATAGGAGTTTGATGCTTAAGATGTAGGATGTGGTAATATTAGCAAGAGAGGTGCTTTCAATGAAAAATAGGATAGAAATACAAACATAAAATAAGGATCTATAATTATAAATGCAATATTTTCAGCAATATTTGTTAAACAATTTAGATTGTAATTGACAATAGTAGCCTATGCAATTGCTTTGCTATTTGAAGTTGGGACTTAATTGGAGTTGTTATTGAAGAGGGTAGATTATGACATACCTTGATAGACTATTAGATTGGTGCATATTTTTTTTTTTTTGAATTGATCACTCGGAAGAAAAGCTTGTAGGTATGGAAAGTGTATAGAAAAATCATATTAAGTATTGATCAATCTAGAGACAATCAATATTAAATCATATTTATTAATGAAGTTGCTTGAATTTATTTTATATGCTTTGTAAGGTAGTATATGAGTTTGATGTTGTTTAATGCCAATAGATGCTTATAATATCTATTCTATCTTATTATGATTTCAATAAGTGATTAGAACTTGCATATTTTTTTGATCAAATATGTAACATTCAATTAATACATGGCTTCTATAAATTAATAAATTAATATTTAAAGATAGGATTATTTGCTTACTAATCATTGATAGTGTTGTTAAATCTTCTTTATTATTATATGGTGATAACAAGATTTTTAAATCAATAGATTTATGTGGTTGGCATATATGAATATATAATATTATATATAAATTAGAATTATTCTATTAATAGAAATTTAAAGAGATATATTTGTTATAAAATTAATTAGAGATATCTTCATCAAAAAATAATTGGAGAAAAATCAAAGTATAAATAAGTATGTTCTTGTCTAAATCTATATTTAAATTAAAGACAATATTAACAATTCTATAGACAAGTTTTAATTAGAAATATATAACAATCAACTATTTATTAAAAATATACCTTGGAGATAGAAGGCAATGTGGTTTTTATTATATTTTGATCATCTTTTGGTGGTGATACTAATAAAATTATTACTTGACTTATATGCTATATTGTTAAGAATATTTTTCAGAAGATATTATCAATAGTAGGTAATGTTGTATTCTTTCAAAAAACTTGAATAGAATTATTAATTATAATGCTTGTATGCCTCTTTGTTACATCTTTTTTGTCATTATTGTTTTAATTACACATAGTAGTAAATCCATCTTGATTTGTAGGATTTGCATCACTTGTCTTTTGCACAATGGATTGAAGCAAGATTTGAATATATTTTTTTTAATGTGAATATATGCATTTGGTTACAAGCCTTATCTTATTTTCAAAGAGGTAGATCTATGTTTAGATTTGACTTTCATCAAGGTAGAGCACTTTCTAATATATTAATTACTTTCTAAACAAAAATAATATCAAATTGGTGAATTAATATAATCTATAAAAAATAATTTTTTATAAATAATAATTATATTAGTTATCTTGAACTATCTCTCAACCTTCTTTTAAATTTTGTACAATATAAAAACATAGATCATGTGTATTCTTATATCTTAATTGCTTCTTAAAATTTACTAAAAATTAGCTATCACCTATGGAGCAACTTTAAAGAATTTTTTTTGTAGACCTTTAAGAATAATATATGTCATAATTTTTAATGATCTTAAATTAGTACTAACATTAAGATTCTAAATAGTATAAGGATTAAAATTTAGATTTTGAGATTAAAAAGTATAAAGTCTAAAACTAGATTTATGAAGTAATTGAATTAAAATATATCAAGTAACCTCTTTAGAGCATATTTCAAAATAAAAATAGCCACAATTCATATTTTTTTTCAATGTGTTTGTTCTTTTAACAATTTGTTTGAACTTTACTTTCTATTCACTATGTCTAATAATATATGGCTAATCTTCTATAAAGCACATAATAACCATATTTTAGCTTAATTTTTCAACCTCTTGTTACACTATGTCTTGATTAACTTATCACATCATATCTTAAATTATAAATTAATATAATTTTTTAAAAAATATCAAAGATGGAAACTTATTTGAAATATATTTAATAAAATGAAGGCAATCATATTGGTGGCAAATCTTATATGTTGCAAGTATGTCCTATTCTTCCATTAAATCCATAAGTGGAAAAAATTCTTTTCTTAAAGTTGTTGTTATGCCTTATCTTTGTTCCAATATTGTGATAAAAGATTAGTTTTTTATACAATCTACATAAGATATTATTTTCAATACAAAATATCATCCATGAAACCAAATTCTTATTGAGCTTCTCCAACATAACAAAAATTTAAAAAGGAGCTTAAAAAAAATTAGATTATTATTGTATTATATAATTTTTAGTCTAAAAATATATTAGATATCTAGCTATAGAGAGTTTATCTATAACTTATTGGCTAGGCTCTAATAAGCAATTTTTTCTTAATAAAAACGACAAATAAATATAAAAATATTTTTAAAAAATTATTTTAATAAAAATCTCTTATATTTAAATAAATTTATACATTAGATTTTTTTGTGATATATAAAAGATCTTTAACATCCTTTTCTATACCAAATTATAATTAATCAATTGTTGGTAAATTAAATTCTTAATAACTTCAAAGAAAATCTTTAATCTCTTTTCAAAATCTCATCTTTATATCAAAAATATTATTATAGCTCCATATATCTATCTTTTTACCTCCATAAAATCTTAGCTCTCAAAAATCCCTTTAGTTTGTATAAAATATTCAAATTATAATAAAATCCTTCAATACCTTATTCACCCGCAAAGGATTAATTTCTTCTTATATTTTAAGATATAATAATTTTTTATTCAATTATTCAATTTTATCAATTTTGTTCCAAAATATAACTTATATCTTCAAGCTTCACAACAAGAAAAATCAATTGTAGATTTTCTTTTAATCATCTAATATCTCAAAAATCCTAGCAAGTACTTAAAATCCTAGTTTGTAGATATTTGAGCATTATTTTTATTATATCTCAAAAATCCAAAATTTTAATACCACAAAATTTTTGTGTATATCTTTATAATATAAAAGTACACACTCTTAAAAATTTTGAGTCAAAATCTTATCAAATTACGTAAAATATAGTGTAAAATACAATCACTAATTAAGCGGGCCACTTATTGCCTTTAGATTGCAAATATTGACTTCAACTCTTTAATATTTCCTTCATTTCAACTTAGAATTTATCAAGTTATATATGTAAAGTGCAGCCAAAAAAGTGTTCTCTCTATGTGAGCCCTACTAATTAATCTTAATCGGTGGATTAATTAAAATTATAGTTTTAAATTATTTAAATACCAAAATATTAAAATTAAAGACTTTATTTGATTGTTTAAGTATTCATTAGAATTTAGAAGAGTTTATAAGTTACAAGAGTCTTATTAGAAAAAAGTCATAAAATTAAAATCTTAGTAAGTCTTGAAGGCAATTATCTTAGTTATTTTAGTATTTTTTTTAATTAAAAGAATTAGTATTTAATTATTGAGACCAATATCTATATTGGCCTTCTATTTACATATATTACTTATTAGAAATATATAAATACTACTTAGTAGATAGAAGAAGCATGAGAAAAAAAAACCTCATATCTTTGTAATTATTTATATAAAAAATAGGATTTTTAGTTGATTTAAATTGATTTGATTATTATAAAAAAATCACCAAGATAGAATAAAATAGTCTTAAATTGATATTTTTATTTTAAAAATATTAAAAAAAAATATAGAAAATTTTAGAAAATTTTAGAATTTATTTAGAATTTATTTAGAATATTTTAGGAGTTCTTAGAATAAATTTGAAGACTTTGATAAAAATAAATTTTACCACCTTGGAAGCCATTATGAAGAAATGAAGGAAGATCTAAAGGCCATATAAGATTCTTAGGCTAATTGGATATTTTTAAATATTATAATAAAGTCAAAAATATAAAAAAATGACTTTTATTAGTAGAAAATAGGAGGACCAGTAGCTAGTGTAGTCCTTGTAGAAAAGAAGGTGCATAAGTTCCATATGGGTGGTGGCACCTTGGATGTAGATAGGAGGATAAGATCAAGGCCTTGTGGCCTCTCTAAGACATCCTTATATACTACTTGTGAGCCTTGGTGAGGTTCAAACTCATGATCTTTTAAGCAAGTTATCCTTGAGATAAAAAAAAATCATTTAATTTTTTTATTATTTATCTTTTATTTTTGAACTATCACAACTTACTCATAATAACTTGGATTTATATATATTTACATCGTTGGAAAGATAAAAAAATTATCTATTCAAAAATATAATTTTAATTTTTTATTTTAATTTTTTATTAGGTGAAAACACAATGAATAGATTGTGACATAATTTTAAATTGTGCACTTACTTGATACCATTTACTTCATTTGTTTTGTGGTTGTTCTTTTTGTTGTTTTTGCTATTTTCTTTCTTCACTTCATACTACCAATTACAAGCAACTCTTAAGTGAGACCATCTTGTAATTTGAGTTGAGGAATGAAATTTATCCTCACACTCCAACCCTCATTGTCGATCTTTTATTGTTTTCCATATTTGTGAGTTATATCTTGAAGAATGATAGTAGATACAAAATCAATACCTTGACTTTGAGCACCTATATTTTCTTCATAAATACTTCAAATTACTCAATTTTTATACCAAAACTATAGCTAAAAATCTAAACTTATTAACTCTAACTTTTGATATTTAAATCCTCTCAAAAGAAAAATCCTAATTCCTAATAAAACCTTGGACATCCTCCTTGAAGTCCATTAGACATGACTTTTAGCCAATAGGAATAGAGATTTCTATCATACATCTCTATTTATCTACATGGATGGCCTAATTATTTCTTTCAATATTAAGACTCTTTTTCAATCCTTTTTTCTAATAATATTTATATAATATTTTCTAATAATATTTTAAAGGTTGATAATTTTTTTAAATTACCAATATAAAATAAACTTCAAAATCTACTATCAAAAAATAAAATGAGATTGTACAATTCTTAATAGTAGCCCTTTTAAATACACTCCTTCTAAAGTAATAATTCAACTATATTTTGTAATTAATAATTCAACTATATTTTGTAACTGATATGACTTTCACTTAGCTCTGCAATAAATTATATGTATATATATATATATATATATATATATATATATATATTATTTTCACATGATAGCCAAATCACAACATGAAATTATATAATACTTTCAAATTCTTTTTAATTAAAATAATATATGATACTATTAATAATATATATATATATATATATATATATATATATATTAAAAAAAATACTTTACAACATTACCAAAGTTGCACTTGAAAAGCACAATAGAAGATTATGCCTTTTAATTTTAATTCCACTTCAATGCCAAACTCCACCTTTAATAACCTTTCTTGATTTAGGATATTTTAAAATCTTACTTTACATTCATCTATTATAGTATAGATTACTAATTGGCGACTCTTAGTAGTTAATTATTGAAATTGTTAAGTACCAAAAAGGGACATTGATTCAATCATTTGAAAGATTAAAGATCTTGGTATTAGGATTTTAGATGGACTTAAGAAGCAACCTAATGCAATAGTTAATAGAAATAGATAATTACTACACAAATATAATCCAAGCATCTATAACAAGATTAAATTGATAGCAACATTATATCCTATGGAATAGCCATATATGATACAACAATAAGTTTTAGCAATAAAGAATTGATGGTTGATACAAGGATACAATAAGAAGATGATTTGTTATAAGAAAAGGTGGAGGTAGATGACAACTTAAATATGGCTTTATTAAATAATGACCACAACTTACACCTTTTTAATAAAAGCTCAAGTAAAATCCTACCACCTAATTTTTTAAAAAGTTTTAGAGATTTTTATTACATAATTCTAATAATATTTTGAAGGTTGATAATTTTTTTTATTAAATAAAAAATCAAATATCTACAATAATTTATAACAACAATAAATTTTATAAGTTAAAAATCCGTAGATTTGATATTTGAAAAATAATTTTTAGATTTATATAGCATAATAGAATATATATAGAAATTAGAATATATTTTAGATAAAGATAGCTAAAAAGTCATATTTGTTGAATCTTTATAAGTTCAAATATATAGCATATGTGATGCAAGAGTGGTTTTTAGTTTTTTATTTTTTATTTTTTATTTTTTAAAAATCCATTACAATCCAAGATAAAAAAAATTCTAATAAAGATAATATTTGAAAAACTATTCAATGAATTTAAGACAATGAATATTTTTATTATTAAACAACTATGTATACTTCTTAGAAAAGATAATGACAATTCAACAATCACAACTTCTATATATTGCATTACTTTTGACTTTAAAAAATAATAAAAATATTTTAAAAAAAATTATTGATTGTATAAAAAAATATAAAAAATAAAAAATAAAAACTATGTGTGTAGACTACAACTATCTATCTATTAGATGTGCATATTCTTTAGATATCTAATATAATATCAAAGAATGCCAAACGCTTGCTAAGATAAAAAGAATAAAAAAATAAAAACTTCAAAAACTAATTCTAAACAAGCCATTGCAATATTTCAAGAAATACTACCAATGCCAATATTAAAATTCCAACCATTAATATTAATTGATTTACAAATATGAGAAATATGATCTAAAATCAAAACACTAGTTATTATTATTAACAAATAAGAAGAAATAAGTTTACATCCATTAAGACTAAAATAACAAAAAATACAATGGAATAGAGAATTATAAGATCTAATCTTTAGAATTATAATTTTTTTAGATACATCGACCAATAAAATTAAAAAAAATAGAGTCCATATAAGAATTAAATTTCATTCACAAGAAAAAGAACCACAATTCTTTTTTTAAAAAATCCACTTTTAAATATATATAATATCATAGAAAAAGAAGCTGTGGAATTGCTTGGAACTCTACAAAAATTACAAATGAAGGACAAGGCTTACAAGGCTTTTTAATTGAAAATTAAAATTACAAGGCTTGACCAAAAGATTATATTCAATTAAGTCAGATTATTGCAAGCTTACTAATGAGCTGTAATTTGCACAAAACTTGGCTTACATTCTTCAATCCTATTATATTAATTCATCTCTTTGATTATCATATAATTACATCTAAGATCAGTATTAAACCTTTAGGATTTTTAAAAACCTAGCTTTGTCTATTATAAAACCTTCAAAATTCTTTTGCCTTCCTCGGCTTCTAATAAGTTCTATCAAATAACAATATTATGGTTTTAATCACACCACCCAATTCCATTAGCAGCAGATCTTCTTTGGATATGAGATCAAAATCCAAAATCTCCCATCACAAGTAACAAGCCATAAGAACACTAGATAAAAAAATATGATGAAGCACCACACATAGTTATCCTACTTTAGAAATAGTAAAGGACAATCCTTTCTTCTGTATTAGAGCAAAGATCACAAAAAGACAACAAAAAATAAGTAATAAGATGTATCGCCATTGGTGCGATATTGTATTATAACACATTTATGTGGTGAAAAATATAAATAATAATAATTTCTACTTAATATTCAAATATCTTAATTCAATAGGAACTTAACATACTTAAAAAAGATTTTATGAAAGCCTCTTAGATTATTTTCTTGTTTTAATAGCTAATAGATAAAAGCTAGTCATTAAATTTTTCTTCTAGGTTGTAGAAACTCTTTCATTGCTTTTAAAAAGCCATAAGTTAATAAAAATAGGATAGAAGAGATAAATAATTAGTATAGTTGATACTAGGATTAAATTGAGAGCAAGATTAAGCTTAAAAATCTTTAAGATAAGTTAGATTGATATCCACAGGTCCATCATATATGGAATAGGATGAGAATCAAATCTCTAATCACAAAAATAGCCACCAAAGACAAGTAGTCAAGTTATTTGGAGATTGGTGATTAGGATTGGAGAGTTGATTTTTAGCTCATTCCAAAGACATGAAGCTTATTTCTATAGAATTTGAGAGGACTTAGCAATTACTATCTAAAATTAGGATTTATATTAGAGATTAAGTTTTTATACAATAAAATTAGGACCAACATTTTTAGCTATTTTGTGCAATTGAAGTGACATTTATAGTTGCAAATTTGAAAGTATGTGGATAATTGAGTGTGTGAAGATTGAATAATTTTTTTTAATAATCTAATAGTGCAATTGAGATTTACGTGATCTTTAATATGAAGAAGTACCAAAAATTTGCAATTTAGGATTGTTTGGGGTTTCTACAGTATCTAAAGATTTATTAGTTGAATCAAAGTGAAATTTAATATAATATTAGAAGACTTGAAGGGCAGGCTACACACCAATTTTTAGCTAAAGTTAATAGTTGGAAAAGGAGAAATTGCTATTGGAATATCTACATCAACTTCCAAGTTGGCACTTGAGTGATATCAGTGTGATTTTTGATTAATTCTCAACAATCTATAAGTTGGATTGGACTAAAACTTTCTAAGCATATAAAAGACTTATATTTACATTTGTATGCAAAATTTCATACTAAGTTGATGATCAAATTAAGATTTATAGCTTATTAAAGTTCACTAAATAAGATTAGGACTTATAAAGAGAAATCCTAGTTGCTTGATTGTGACCAGCAATAAAGCAATCGGAATTTATATGTAGATGAAGTTATCAAGAAGAATATTTTTAATGTATATTATAATAGTTGACTCAATATTGTAATGTACAATGCATATATATTCATGATTTTTAGTTAGATCATAATCCCAAAGTCACTAGGTGGTTGAAAATAATTCCTAGTACTCCATTGCTCACTTGAATTACGGAATCAATTAGTCTATTTGCTATTCAAACAAAGTTCTTTTGAAGAAATTTCAAACTTGTTAAAAATAAAATTATTCTATGTTTGGCTAATAGTCCACGCTCTTGCACGCAATTCTTTCTCTTCCCTCATCTGCTTTGTTTGTTCATCTTCTAGCTCTCCTTATACAACTATCGATATTCATATCCGCCATTTCCTCAACTCTCCCCGTTTGTGATTTATCTTTTTTTTTAGTTCCTTGACTAACACCCACCGTTCTTTCCTATGTACAATATGTATGGATGTGCTCTCCTAAACGCCGGCTCAAATTTTCCTACCGTACAATTGCTTCTGCAATTCCCAAAATCCTAGTTCACCCCCATCACTCTGCTCCACAGCCGGCACTTATCTCCGACCACTGCAATCGGCACTGCATCTTTCTAATGGCTCTGCAATCAACGATTGTTGGGATCCATTGTTGGAACTTGCCTTTGATTTTTTTTTTTTTTTTTTTTTTTTTGGCGTCTCAAACTTATATCTATGGAGGATCACAAGGACTTAGTTTAGGGCTCTTTTTTATCCCATTTTCACACAAAAGTACTAATTCCAAAATAATTATTATTTTAAATAATTTTTTTCTATTTCTATTTTTTTTTTTTTTTTTTTTTTTTCCTCTCCAACTATTATTTTTATTAATTAGTCATATTAATTTTCTAATTTAATCTTTTAACTCTAAATCTTCAATTTTTTGAAATTTTTCTAAATTTTTAAGCTAAACTAATATGAAGCAATGAATTTTTGGCTCATACTACTATATACCATATTTCTTCTTCTTCAATTGTAGCTTCCATCACTATAGCATATATTATTTTAATTAACATATCAATCTATATTAATATAAAAGACTTAGCATGCATTCATCTTCAATCAAGTAGACTTAAAGAAACATATAACAATTAAAGACAAAGCTTTTGTATTTTTTATAAGTAAGTAATAACTGCCAATAGATTAAACCATTGTACTCCAATATTCAAACTATTCCAATAGTGCATGCTTTACCAATTCTTGCTTACAATATGTTTTTAAAATTAAAGCTCACAATAAGATTTAAAGACAATAGCACATCATATTCAATTAAACTAGATAGTATGAAAGACTTACGTCACACTAAAATTTAAATATCTGCAAATATAACTTAAATAAAATCAATGGTTAGAAGAGCATATAATTTATCTTTTATTTTGGAATTTAAATAAAAAAATATTAGAATTACTAAAAAAAGTATAGTTTTTTTTTTTTAGAGATAGATCTCAATTTTGCAATCTCTAACTCAAATTTTATGAGTTTTGTTAAATCTAAGCCAAAAAAGGGATAAAAGAAGAAAAATAAAGAAATAATAGTTTTTTTTTTTTTTTTTTTTTTTTTTTCCTTCAATAAATTCTTTTGATTTGAATGTGGTTTCTAATTCATAACTAGTTTTAAATTTATACATCATATTTTTCTTCTATATCAAAATCTATGGTGCCATGTTCTTACTTCCTATCAAACTCTTGCCATCTTCCAATATTATTCACTACAATAAGTTTTTATAATTGATCCTTATCTTATTGACTAAAGGCCATTTAGACTAAAGGTCTACATATTTTTTACAATCCACTCAAGATGGATAAAGGCCTACCTTAGTCTAATTCATTGTACTTGGTACAAAAAATAAGAAACCACCTTTAATGATATATTGGACCATTCCTATATACAATAGAAGCCATTTACACCACAAGAAAAGAGAATATTTTTTCAAGAAACAACATTTAGAAGTATGAGCACTCGTATTATAATAGAGCTTATAGAAGATTATTCCAAAAGACTTCTTTTAATATTGACCAAGCCTCTAAGTACATTCAAATACAAGATCATTAAAATCAAGTGTAAGCTAAGATCCAAAATTTTGATTGTATATTGATTGCACAATATTAAATATCTTTTTATATAATATAAGAAGATTTAATAATTTTTTAAAAATAATATAATTTAGAAAATAAATTAAATATATATAACTTATTTATAATATCTTTTTATTATAATAATATAAATTTAATAATATTAATGTAAAGAATCAAAAAATATAAAAAAAAAACTAATTATCATATATTAGAAATAATTGCCAAATACATATATGAAAAATATAGGATTAGCAAAAGTCGGGTGTGTATTCTAATTATTCTTTTTTTAAGCATTTGATTTTTTGAACTAGATCTAGCTTAGATAATATAATATTATAGATTATTTTTAATAATACTCTCATTTAAAAAATTGAATTAGCATACATTTATGCTTCTAATGACTACCACAAAAGAAATAAATTATACAAAGATTTATAACTATCTATATCACACAATATTGGTTAAATATTAGAAGGTGGTTAGGACATGGTAGAACTTGTAGAAGACTATTAGGAATATATATTTTGGAATTTTATAAAATCTTTTAGAATATTCTAGAGGTTTCTTAGTTAATAGAAGTTGATTGAGAAGTTTCTCAATTGATAAAAGTAACTCAAGAAGCTTCATTATTAGTAGAAAGAATTTGAGAAGCTTCATTATTAGTAGAAAGAATTTGAGAAGCTTCCTAGTTTGATGGAAGCCACTCAAAAAGCTTCCTAGACAGAAGTATATATTAGAGTCAAGGTTGAAGAGTTCTTCAGTCTTGACAATATATCTTTTGGAGTTCTAATTCATTTTTTTTTAATATTTTTTGTATACTCATCTAGTTAATTCAAATGTTTATCAGTTTCTTCTTAAAATCTTTTTTAGTTGAAGTCTCTTATTTTGTATTCTTCTATTCTTAACAATTTGTTGAAACTATCTTCATTTTTAATATCAGAGTTAAATTCTTCTTGTTAGAGAGTGGATTACTCTTCTTCTTGAAGATATACCAACGCATTAAAAATTACAGATTATCCTCCTCTAAATTAATATTATCTTCTCATAGATTCTTTTTTTTTTTTTCTTTTAGAATAGTTGGAGGTTAACACATTAGTATGATCAAATTTTTTGAATCCAAGTTAGATGCCATCATAAGCATTGTTATTATCTTATCTGCTAGGACAATAGAGATTGAAGGGATTATTGCAAAACTTCATAATGACACAACATCAAGAGTACCATGACCTAGAATGTAGCTACCTTTAACTTCTATGCTTGAAGATGCAGTACTACCTATGTTGTATAAAAAAAATCCATCTATTCAATAATATAAGGAATCTCAAATTAGTCTTTTAAAGAAATATGATAGTACATATTTGAAGTTTTGAGGATTTGTCAATCAAATTTGATTAATAATGGTTCTACAACTTGATACTTATTTGACAGAAGAATCAAAGATTGGATTGGTTAGTACCTTGCTTATAAAGGAAGCATTATTATGATTTGCTTTCTTGTTTAAAAAGAGATCACTAATTTTAAGCAACTTTGAAATTTTTATAGAAGCATTTGTGAAAGTATTTGGAGAATATAACAAGGCTCATTGGACAACAGCTAAGATCCAAGCATTACAACAAAAGATACGTTGTGTATCAATATATATATCTAATTTTAAGCAACTAGCATGCAACATCAATTAAGATAAAGAAGCCTTGATGAGTCAATTCTATTGGAAATTAAGAGATAATATAAAAGATTTGTTATTATTACTTTTAAATCCACAATTGCTTAATAAAGCCATCATCCAAATTGTCTAATGTGATAATCGACTACTTTAGTATTGTCAAGATCAATGTTTATGAGTTTTAGCAAGACAACATGTAATCTAATATA
Source organism: Physcomitrellopsis africana (assembly GCA_036785485.1). NCBI lineage: Eukaryota > Viridiplantae > Streptophyta > Bryopsida > Funariales > Funariaceae > Physcomitrellopsis > Physcomitrellopsis africana. Next base: position 236,079 of record JAWRVF010000079.1, on the reverse strand, counting down.
GTCTTGTTATATTAGTAAGAAATCTAAATTCACATTCAAAAGTAAAAGATATGCAATTTGATGCAGTACATTTTAAATCTTTTAATCCACAAAAAAAGAAACATTAAATGGAAAAAGGTCTATGCTTGTATTATAGCAAAGAAGGCTATAAGGTTGGCAATTGTCTAAAGAAAAAAAATCAACATATCACCAAAACCAAGAATGTAATTGTTTAGAAAAACAAAGATATTTAGCAATAGTAGGGACGGTGCGGCTGGACAATTCAATATCACAAAACTATTCAAGTTCTTCTCTTTTTATTCAACTTACTCGTTATTTTATAATTCTTTTGTATTTTGGTCCTTAGAAGGTTCAAACAATTGCCTTCTTGAATTCAAGGGCATCCGCTTGTTTTTTAGATGAGGCATTTGCTAAGCTTCATAAAATTCTTCTAATATAGAAATTCAAACCTATTCATGTAGAAATAATAAATAGACAACTCTTATCCTCTGGTAGTATTATCCATAAAACAATGCCTATAGAAGTATCATTTGAAGACCATAGCAATCAAATTATATTCAATATTATTAAGACTCTTTCAAATCCTATTATTCTTAAAAAAAAATTGATTGAAAAAGCATAATCCATTTATAGATTGGAAATTACAAAGAATAATATTTTTAATAGAAATTTCTATAAGAAGACTTTATAAAAAGTGGTAAATTGGCAAGCCTTTATTTGTTGGAGCAAAGGCTTTTATAAAATTAGCTAAAGAAAGTATATCATTTGTTACTTATACGATTCCAACTAAAGAAGATATGACTTCATTGGTAAGTATTTCAAAGCAATATAGCAAATTTTAAGATATTTTTCAAAAAAAGAATACTGATATATTACTGGAGTACCAACCATACAATTGTGTCATAGATCTTTAGAAAGGAATACAACCACTTTTTGGCCCAATTTATAATCTTTTTCAAAATGAGCTTTTGACATTAAAAGATAATATATTGATAAAAATCTTGGAAAGAATTTCATCAGCGATTTAAAATCTCTAGCAGATGCACCTATACTCTTTGTAAAAAAAAAAGATGGTTCTTTATATACGTATATTGATTATCAAGGACTGAATAAGATAATAGTGAAGAATTGTTATCCACTACTATTAATCTCAAGATTTTTGGAACAATACGGCTAAGCAAATATCTATAATAAAATAGATCTTTATGAAGCATACAACTTGATATGGATTAAAGAAAGAGACAAATGAAAGATTGCATTTTCGATAAGATATAGATATTTTGAATATAATATCATGTCCTTTAGATTAACAAAAATATCTATTATCTTTTAGCATTTAATAAATTATATCTTTCAAAAGCATTTAAATAAGTTTGTGGTGATTTATCTTGATGATATCTTGATCTACTTGAAAAACCTAGATGAACACAAGAGGTATATAAAGTTGATATTACAAAAATTACGAGATGCATGTCTGTATGCCAAATTAGAGAAATATATATTTTATCAACCAAAGATAGAATTTTTGAGATACATTGTATCAATTAAAGGTTTAATGATGGATTCCAGGAAAGTGGAGGTAGTTATGTAATGGGCTATTTCAAAGACTATAAAAGACATACAATACTTTCTTAGATTTATCAACTTCTATGAGATCTTCATCAAAAATTATTCTCAAGTTGTCGCCTTTTTTATTCAATTGACATGCAAAGATAAGTTGAAATAGGGGCCTCAAGCAAAGAAGGCATTCCAAGATCTCAAGACAACATTTACTATAGCTTCAATCTTAAAGCATCCAAATTTTACAAAAATATTCTACATAAAGATTAATGCTTCAAATTTTGTACTAGGGGCCATACTTTTACAAATGATATTGGATATCATCTTTGTGGTAGTTGATTAACTCACAAAGATAGCTCATTTTATTCCTTGTAAAAAGATTGCTTCTAGTGAAGAAATAATATGGCTCTTTTTTAATAATATATATTGATATCATGGCCTATCAGATGATATTGTATCTGATTGAGATCCCAATTTATATCTAAATTTTGAAATATTGAAGGTAGATATTAAACTTTTTTTGGCTTTCAATTCTCAAACTAATGACCAAAAAAAATAAGTTAACCAAGTTTTAGAGTAATATTTACATGAAGCATCAACTATCAACAAGATGATTACATCTTATATCTATTATTAATAAAATTTATATATAATAATATTATTTATGCCTCAACTAACCAAACACCATTTTACTCCAACTATGGATATCACTCGAAGCTTGATCTATGAAAAATGCCAAAAAATAACAATCCAATAAGTGAAAGATTTGCAAAGCATCTATCGCAATTCTAAATAACCTTAAAGCTCTAATTATAAATAGCTCAAAATGCTTATAAGGCATCTGTAGATAAATTCAAGAATCAATTTTTTACTTTTTATATTTGACATAAAATATGGCTTCTTCAATAAAACAAGATCAAAGGATTATGCAATAAATTGGACTATCAAATATTAAGACCATCTTCCATCTAAAAACAAATTAATCTAATGGCATATCACTTGAAACTACCATCTTCTATAAAGGTATATTTAGTTTTTATGTCTTTCTTTTGGAACCTTATAAGAAGTTGCATATTTTAAAAAGAATATAATAATCACCACCTAATATTCAAATCAAAAATCATAAAAAATATGATGTCAAAAAAGTGTTAATTTGTAGCAAAGGTGGAATAAATTAAAATATCTTGTTCATTGGTACAGCAATAATATCAATAAGCGCACATAAGAACCAGCTAGAAATCTTGCTAATATACCTTAAAAGATACAAGAACTTCATTGATTCTATCTACACAAATTCAAATATGTTTGATGATAACTTCTTAATGAAGATTGGATTTGAAGAATACCTATAAGAGGGAGAGAATTAAATCAAAGCCTTCATCAATATGCAATAGTCTCTTCTAAGATAGAATAGAATTATAGAAGTAAGTTAGTTACTATGCCAAACCTTCAAGTATTGAGAAAATAAGATTCAAAAGATTCACTTATTACGTAAGCTTCAAACAAACTAGTCTAATTTTCATAGCTTTCAATTGAGGAAAGTGAAGACAATATATTTTAGTGCCAAGTACAACCACAATTGGAGCCATTAGGAGCAACATCTAATCATGCAAGTCTCAATTCTAATGCTTGAGCTTAAGTGATATTTCTTGAGCTTAGAAAAGTGAATCTTTTTAAACCTGAGATTTTATTTGGAAGACATTTTGAAGGCCACAATGAAGATTAGATCTTTGGATGGGATATTTCATCAATGGAAGTACTAGCTCAAGGTCATAGGCAATTTCTTTGAGGACTAATAGAATCTATTGTCCAAGAATGAAGAACAAAATATATAGCTTTATTAATACAATATATTCTTAACTTTCTATGTATACAAGAAGATTTTCAAACATATGAATTTTTCTTAAAACTTATTGCTAGAGAAAAGGATGATGTTAGGGACATATACTTCAAAAGTTTATAAAATCTTCTAGAACATTCTAAAAAATTTTAGTTAGTGGAAGTCAATTGAAAAGCTTCGTAGTTTGTGAAAGTAACTCAAGAAGCTTCATAATTAGTAGAAGGAACTTGAGAAGCTTCTAAATTGGTAGAAAGAACTTGAGAAGCTTCTTAGTTTGATGGAAGCCACTCAAAAAGCTTCCTAAATATGAATATATATTAGAGTTGAGGCTAAAGAGTTCTTCAGTTTTAACAATGCATCTCTTGGAATTCTAATTCACCTTTTTTGATGTTGTTTGTGTATTCATCTAATTAATTCAAGTCCTTGTTAGTTTCTTCTTGAAACCTTTTTTTAGTTCAAATCTCTTGTTTTATATTCTCATGTCTTTGGCAAAAATAAAATATTTTATTATAATAGAAATTTAATCTCTTTAAAAAAAAATCTTAATATAATTTTAAAAGCCATCTTAATCTAAAAGATTATTTTTTAAATTCTAATTTGATTAGACTTTTTAGAAATATTAAAAAATTATATCATGAAGATTTTAGTACATCTTAATAGATTTTATATTACTTCAAGATTTTTTTAATAATCTATCATATATCATAGAATATTATATTAAAGGTAATACTACTTTTTTTAATTATTTATATATATATATATATATATATATATATATATATGTATATTCTAATTCACTCTATTTTTAAAACCAATAGTTGATTATAAGTTAAGTCTTAAGTTCTTTGAAGAAGATGTAATAAAAATAGTAATCCAAGTAATTTGAAATAAAAATAAAAAATCTTAATTTATAAAAAAAAAAATTAAAGTCATGAAAAATTATAGGCACTATTGTAAAAAAAAGTAATAAAGTAAAAAGAAGAGGAATGGAATTAAAAAATAATTCTATTAGAATCATATATTAGACTCTACTTAGATACAAATAATATCACAAAATAAAATAAGTTAAAAGACCAAGAAGATATTTTAGCTTCTTTTGAATAAAGAAAGGTAGATGAATAAAGGACCAAGTCTAGAATTAAATAGATTAATGTAGATAGTTTTTTTTTAAAGATATTATTCTAAATTGTTAGAAAAAAATACTACCAAATTTACATTTGTAGCATCAAAAATGCAAATAGAAGCTCCTAAGACTAAGAAAAGATGATTAAGATTGGTCATGGCTTCATGACTTATTTTTATAACTTAAAAATAGGAAGGTACAAATTCATTCAAAAATTCAACAATCCAATATTATCTCTTATCTTACAAGAATTAAAAATAAGAATAAAAAACTCCCCAAATTAATTTTCATGTTAACGAAGTTACACAAAGCAATCTAGGTACTTATTAGAGATAAGGCTTTAAGTCCAAATGGTATTAGTATTAAATTCTTTAAGAAAATTTTGGATATTATAAAATACAACTACTTCCAATATATTATTGATTTTATAACAAGAAAATAGTTTTTTAATTAATTATCAAAGGATTTATTATTTTTATTTTAAAATAAAATAAAATAAAATAATTTTTTTAAAAAAATTATTGTCTTATTACATTACTTAAGTCAACAAGTATAATCTTTTCAAAGATATTATAATTACAAATTTAACCTATCTTCTTAGATTTAATTGATCATAATTAAAAAATATTCTTTTTTTGGTATATTTTTGGTATATACTTTTAATTCATAAAGCACTACATTGGACTTATGTTTTTTTTGTTAAATCTTTTTTTTTCAAATTAGATTTTATAAAGAGATATTTAATCATATAAATTGGAATTTTATATTTTAAATAATGAAAGCCTTTGACTTTGGACCTATTTTTTTATAAATGATAAGACTACTCTTTTTTGAGACAAAAACATAAATCAATATTAATAGATTCTTTTTCCATCATTTTCCATCCAATGCAATATCAATCAAGAGTACCCTTTGGATTTATCTTTATTTTTATTAGTAGAAGAAGTATTGAATTTCAATCTCAATTTGGCTACCCCTGAAGATATTAGTAAAGATTTATTACTACCAAGTAGCAATGAGCAATTGGCCATCAAAAACTAAGCCAACAATTCTTCATATGTTTTTCAAGGGTCTAAATACAACATTGATACAACCTTCTCTGTAATAAGTACCTTCAATCTAGCTTTAAGATTTAGGATTAATTAGATTAAATCATTAATCATATAGTATTTAAGATATCCAATTCTTAATTAGATCAACAAATATTAATGAAATTGGGCACATAAAAGCAAACTCAACTTCCTTCTAGACATTCTTTTTGGCTTAAATCAAAATTCAAAAAATTTAGATACCTTCTTCTTTTAAAGAATTGAAAAGAAATTAAAATATTGATATGTAAATAGACTTAATTTTGCAAGCTACATCCTAATTACAAATTTCAAAACACTTTAATGTAACCTATATGAACTTATATCTTATATATTGTAACATGTTTCACATACAAGAAAATTGATGACACATCATAACAAAACTATCATACAAACAAAACAAAGTAAAGATGAATAATAACCATAGTTGGTTCACAATTAAGCAACAATAACACAAAAAGGAAGACTAAAATAAAATAAAATAACAAATGAACTATATTCTTTGTACATCTAGCTTACATTAAATAAATCATGCTAACAATTACAAACAATGAAATCACACTACAAAGTAAAAAATAAAATATAAGAATCACAATAATCAAAACCCTCATTCTTACATGCAAACCAAAGTCTAATACTTCCACCTATCATGAACCATGCATTTGTTGATTGTACTATCAATCCACAATAAAGGCAATACAAATTCTATAACTATTCAGTATACATGGAACTTGCAGTATCCAATGGCCGAAGGTTGTCGGTACTTGATGCACCTCCCCCATAAGTTGTGCAAAAACACCTCCAGATCCAAAGTCAACTTCTTGGAATAACACTTCCGAACCCAAAATCAATTCCTCGAAGAACACCTTAAAACCAAAAGTCAACTTCAGGAAGAACACCCCCGAACCGAAAGTCAACTGCTGGAAGAACACTCTCCGAACCAAAAGTAAACCACCTGAAGAAAGCCTGAAAACTGAAAGTCAACAACTAAAACTGAAAGTCAATAACCAGAAGAGCATTTCGAGAAGCACCAAATGTAGCAGCACGCACCCTTTGCAACAGATTCCCGCTGACCAGTCTTCACATTCCTGCGCAGCTTTCGAACCCACTAGAGCATATTCATTCCGCACTAAGTGATCAGATCAAGCGCCGTCTGGACAATCTGTGGGAAATCAGCGAGAAGTCAGGAACTAATCTGCACCGAAGAGTCCAAAGATGTTGTCACGCGAACAAGTACTGAGGTATGATACGGTAGGAGCTGCGCCAGCACAAGAAGCTGGTCAATCCATATTGACTCTGCGGTTTGCCATGCTTGAGAATGGCACCTTATAGTTTGTTTTTACTTCATCGTATAAGGTTATGATAAAAAGCGCAGCAGCGGTTTTTGAAGAGTTAAAAGCATTGATCAAGTCATTGAGCTTGCCCTTCAAGTTACGATTGATTTGAAACAATCGTAACCGACATTTAGACTTGTTAGCTTCCGTGTATTCTTCCACGAAGACTATATGACACCCAGTTGAGAAACATGGTGGGAACTCTCTCAATCAACAGAGGGCATCACATGTGAACAAGAACACAACGTAGAGCCACTTTTGATGAGCATGAAAGGAAACAAACTTCTACCCAACATCATCCAGATTTGCAATAGCTTGTAATCGAACAGGGTGGAACTCATCTTTCTAGTATAGGATTGGTTGACACAGTTTCAACCTATTTCAATAAGTCTTCTACTCTGGGGGTGTTGTGGTTACAGCTGTGTCAATATGCGATGAGTAAAAACGCTACCATTATTAGAGAATGGGTCATTTACTATGACGTGAAGACCATTAACTTCATACTTTTCTATCACTGATCTAAACTACATAGACTGCCCAATCGCAGAAAGCGTACCTGCGGTCAGATTCGAGCTCTTTTGAGTGCTTGTTCTCCTTCGGTTGAATCTCAAGATAGGCCAGGATTTTGACATCTCACCCCTTCTCACCGCGTCTAAAAAGCTTCCAAATCTTTTCGCAGAACAAAAATTGCATCATGCAGTGGAATTGTACCAAGGTGTTATATGTTAATCCATTTCCTCCTAGCATTAGCTTTAGTCGTTTGAGTCACCTCAACAAAAAATAATATGGCAAAATCAAAAGATCCAACGAAATGACATTGTGATTTTTAAATAAAAAACTTCTCTAAAGGATACGGATTTTTGGCAGTGAGCAACACTTAATTCCTAGCGAATAGCTTGCCAGCATATGAGGCCACATACTCCGCCTGAGAATCCAGACCCTCAATCTGCTCATCCAGGTCCTGAAGCTCTTGGAAATAATACTAGAGAAAGATTGAAGACATGCTAATCTCAAACAACGCGTTGACTATCAAAATTGCACTTCTGATATGTAACCACACATTCCTATGCAGACACTGAAACACCTTGCAATACAAAGTACCTCTCCCTGTTTTTCTTCGGACTGTTTTGCTTCCCTCATCTTCGAAAGCTTGTCAAAGTGTGGGTCTAAAAGTGTTCCCGCGCGGTCGTCGTTGATCACATTAGGCGACTAAGCAAGCTCAAGTAGAGCAGTATTCTCTTCTTGGTACCAGCTCTCTGATCACTTCGCTCTCGCTTTGTTGATTCTTCATAGAATGGTTACTAAAACTCCAAGAAAGATACAAGGGATATTTAGGTCACATACCTCCAGTGCACGAACACGCCTAAGTTAAGTTAATTTCATCAAATTGGTACTCACATCGAAGCAGACATGCTTTTCTGGTGCATTTCATGCTCATACTTTTCAATTGCTTACTTTAGCATCGTCTTCTTCAAGAATTCCTGCTGTGCCCGCGTTTTAGTAATCTCATTTTCCAATTACTGCACCTAATATGACACTACCATCCCTCCAGCTTGAAGCTAAAACCTTTTAAATAGTTTAGAAAATCGAAAATACCTTAGTATCAGATTTGTCTCAATTCACACTCAAGGCGAAAAGACTCTTGCTCCTGGCGCTGCTTTTTCAGAGAAATCAAGAGTTGTACTTTATTTCACTTTCTCTTCACGGCCAGGTTCTGGACACAGATTTGCTTTGTAGAATCATATAATCAACAGTACATTTCTGGGGAAAAATTAATATGGGTGAATTGTGTATATATGAAAATGAAATACGCCAGGAAAATGTGATGATGGAGACCCCCGGGTTCAAGTTCGATGCGCTGCTCTCATATTGGGCTGCCAAATATTTTGCTTCAGATTCATTTCAAGCCAGCTCCTCAATAAGCTCCCGCCTAAGTCGAATGTTAACCCGTGCAACTGCTTGACCATCTGCAAGAACCACAACCCTTGTCTGCTAATAACTTAACTCTCACTCCCTGAAAACGAAGAGTTAATAAAACCAAGTGTTATAGGAATTTAAATTGATATATCCACATATTTGCTGTTCACGTGTTGAACTCATCAAAAAAGAGGACATGCATCCATAGAGTTGAAACCGAAAGTAAAATTTGGAACAGACAATGTCTGTTCATATGTACTCAGAATGCATTCAGAGTTCCCAATAAAACCAAGACAATCAAGAATATTGTTTATATTCATATAAACCTAAACGCTGCGTAGCAGATGTAAGGGTGAAAATTATTACCCTATAAGCTCCATAGGGCTTTTCTATATGTTGCCAATTATTGCTTCTCTATCCTATTGTACAATACCTATCATTTTCAAAATATTCACTGAATGATTCTGTTAATATGCTACAAAGCTGTCTATTCACGGCGAGAAAGGAGCTGGCAAGTAACTAGGCAATCGAGGTAGTCGGAGGTTTGGCTGTGATCCGCACTTCAATGAGTTGTCATGCCGTCCTAACTGTCATGGGTATCATATACTTTTGGCCTAAAGCAGTTCATGAGGAAGTTGCGTCTCTGTAAACAGACAGATCTGTGAGATAAAATGTGACTGAAGAAGAGGTTCACTTGATACTACAAAACAAAGACCTACAACTCAGATAACGCTCAAGCTTGAGCTTGAACTTTAAAAGTTTAGGAGAAGCCCACCTTTTTGTTTCGAAGTTTAGGAGAAACTTTAAATTCTAGCTCTTCAACCCGAACGCCTTCTTCAAGGTGTTGCTTCTGATCTTCAATGGCCTTGTTTACAATCAACAACATTTCCTTCTCTTCCTCCACCTTTTCCAAGATAGTACGTACACAAGGGCCACAAAACTTAGATGAGTCTGGACAAGCAGGCAGAGAAGACTATGATTTAATGCACATGCTATTAAATAACAAGTGTTATTGGTGAAACGTGGGATAATAATATTGACCTTCAATTTTTCATTACAATCATCGAGGTGAGCTTGACCAAATGAATCACTAACACCAATCGCACCATTCACTGCATCGCGCTTGGCCTGAAGGACCACCTGCAAGTCAAAATGTTTAAAAAATCCGCTGCCATAAACTCTGCTTTCACGTACACTTGTGAGCAAGGTTCACTGTCATACATGATTGATAATGAAAAGCACGTTAAAGTGCCTGAAAAACATATGTTTCATAAAATTCAAATGTTACACAGTCGGAAAAACAGGACAATCTGATCAATAAAGACAACAGAGAATATGAAAAAATACCTAACATCGACTTCAAGTGATAAACTGTGAACAATGGCAAGGTTACGATTGTTACCTCGTCAGGGTTTTCAGTATTAGCAAAACTATCGTCATCAGCTTCTTTTTTTGAGTTCAAGAGGGTGACTGGGAGCCCAGGAACACAAGCGCCATTCATCACGAAAGCGTCCGGCCGCCCAGTCTGCAAAGTTTCAATTGACGTTCGAAGACAACCCAGTTCATCCTCCTTCGCCAAGGCCTCATTGATCATGTGCGAGATAATTGCAGCATTTCTTTCGGTTTTTTGCACCAAAACCTCCTTCTCAGTCGACATATCTCGGGCGAGCTTCTTCAAAGCCTTCATCTCCTTCATCTTAAATGTGCATGCACAGGCAGATCAGCTTCATATTAGATCCATCATAAACACACAATAGCACGTGACACATATGCCCTCTCAATATGCACGCCGTAAGATATTGAAAGCTACCTTCTCGGCAAAGATTCGTTCATCCCTCGCAAGGTCTTCGGACGCTTCCCTGAGTGCCTCGTCTTTAGTTATCACGTCACTTTCTATAGCAGCGAGGCGCTCTTCCAGGACCTGAATAGTCCGCAAATGTAGGTTGATGATGTTGCGAGCACCTCGGCTGGCTTGGCCCGGAGACGTACAATTCACACTCTGCATTGAATGAAAATCACAAATACTTCACGTTAGCGGACGACTCGCGCACAATTTTTACAAGATGCAGAAGTATAACATCGAAGAAGAGTGCTTACCTTTGCCTCTGTTTTGGGAGGAAAAGCTAATTCTCGCATGAATGCGATATTGGAAGGGAAAGATGGGTCCCGGATAGATTCGACGGCTTGGCTATCATATAGTTGAGACCTGGCCCAACCATTTAATCTATTGTTGCATTCTTGAGGCATAACCCTGTCAGTCGGATAGCTGATACTCTTCTCGCTTTCTCCCGTTGCAGCATCAGAAGTAGCGGGCCGGTCTAAGCTGCAAAATGAACTTTCACTCGATGCAGCACCTGGACCTTCGTTATCAATCTTGCCCAGGACTCGCATCATCATTTCTGATAGGTGGCTCCTAACCACGGAACTAATATCATTGCCACTCTCCCAGTGTGGCACCACTTGCATCAAAGCATTTATTTCAGAGTTCACCTCGTCCAATTTCAGCTGCAGCAACAAAAATTTGGTGGGTATCACGTGCAAATTAACTGTGAAGAAACATTAAGCACCCGATCGCGTCATAAAATTGCAAGTTAGCCAAGTTTGAGGATAACACACACTACAAGACACATGCGTGGACCATAAATATTCAACCTCATAATAATCACGATCTGTGCGTGTTTGCAACATCTCCTCCCGGAGATTGCTCACTAACGACTCCAATCCCTGCCACCACAATGCCACAGAAAAAAGCGAAATTAACCAACCAAGCTTCACGTAGAAAGTTGAACACACAGACATTTTCTTCATCTCATGACTATCTGTAGGATCTTGGAAACCATAGAGACAAACACATAACAGAACAGCGTAGCAGGTGAGAAACACGCTCCACTCTAGCATGTAACTGAATGGATTGAACACCATAAATTACATCTAATTTATTTAGAAAGAATGTTACCTGTATCTCATCTTTCAATTTAAGATTCTCCTGCTCCGTTTCTCTACTCTTCCGACGCAAAGCATTGAGCTCCGCAACCACATCCATATTTGCGTCTGCTCGTGCCCTACATGACCACAACATGAATACCTTTAGTGCATTTTCCACGGACCTAACAAATTCGCAGACACCAGTCTCCTAGAGCATCGGTCCAAACTTATGAAGCTTATTTTCATGACAGTATTGATGATAACTTCATCGCTTTACAATCATGTGCTCAGATATAAAAACAGACAAAGTGAATGTTAGGCATTCTGTAGAGAATCGTGACATCGACGCTTAAGCGCTCAGATCTTGGAATTCCAGTGTAATTGAATGTCCAATCCAGTATTTTCTGGGGTCTAAGGTAGAGTTAAAATGACACCCTTCCTCACTTGTTAATGCTCGAAACATCATTCTCAAGTTGCAAAACCCAGCAAATCATATTCTGTATCACTATTGGATGCCTAATGGTGTCGATATTCAATCATTTTCAGTGTCGTCATTCAGAAAGAACAGCTCATTGAACAATAGTAAACAGGACAAACCGAGTATTAGCCAGAAACTCTCGATGTGATTCATCTTGAAGAAGAATCTCCAAGCTTTGCGGACCACAGACAGGTACGAGCCCCATGTTGCGTATTCGCGAATTAAGCAACTCCAATTGCAAAGCCTGTTAATGAAGATATAAACCCCTTAGATTAGATATTCAGACTTAAAAGCCTCAGGCAAAATTTACTGCCACAAATTCAAATACTCTACACAACTCTATGATCAGTTAATAATATCCTCACCCGAATTTCTTGTCGCAGTTGATTCAGCACAACAGACTGCGGATCCCGATTGATTACGGGCTTGTTACGAATGTTGCGAGCCCGGTTAGCATACTTCAATGTATTGAGTGTCTCCTCCAAGTCTGTGTCTGCCGTGCTAATTGCACATTCACACATCAATACAAGTTGTGTGAAAATTGGTAGGACTCATCAAAATATGAGCAAAGTACAGGCAAAGAAATTACGATCCCAGCTGGTCATCTACTTCGTTATTTTCTAGTTAACGATAAGTACCTGATGCATGCAATCATACACGTGCGACTGTTTCCACCTAGAGAGTCCTGGAACAAGCAGACACCGCATACTGAAAGTCAGTTGAGCATAATCTACATAGAATTACAAACAAAACGATACGACTTCCTTTCTGTGAGCTTCTGTAATGACAGTATAAAGCCACCTATACAGTTTGGTCGGATGATAAATGGTTGGTGAAAGCCTACAACTTCGATAGCTGAATCAGAAGTTCCTTATCGTTGGCAATCAAGAACAAAGAGAGACACATTGGGAAATGTACACTTGTAATCCTTAAAATAGAGATCATCCTCAATCTGGTATTAATGAGGAAATTCAAAGAAAGCACACTATGGGTTACTGCAGTGAGCATCAAAAGACTTCCGCAGCAGAAAATGTGGCTACAATTTTTAAATTAAACTAAACTTTGACGTAAGCAAACCTGGAGCATACGCGTAAGCTTGGACTCCCTATACGGTACATGTTGGCACCTCTTCCGTTCATCCCCCAGTGCACTACACAAGCAAACAAGAAGCTCAGATGGTATCTCCTGAAAACAAGTGTATCGATTTGCTCATGCAACAAAAAGGATCTAATAGCAAATTTTTAAAGAACCCATCACATGCTGATTCAAGGCCATCGAAGGTATATGAAGCGAGAGAATCAGTGAAATAGTGGCATCTGACAGATAATACCTTATGACGTTGCCAAGAGCAAGAAGACCACAGTTGATGGTGACAGATTCTTTGAACCGCATGCCCACAGCACCCGTACGCTTCGCCCTTTCGGATCCTGCCAAGTCAACCTGCAACACCTCAACATCTCGTAAGCTTAGATTCACATAAAATCCGGCACAACGCTTACTCCGTGTAGTGGTGACTTATGCACACATAGTCTCGTCTCAGAGACGACTCTCTGGAACTCTCTGACCACCATTAGTTTTGTAATGCCAGTGTAATGAGATTACGATATAGTTGCACATATTGTAGAGTAAGTTGCTGTTGCGCGACTCACCAGGTGAAACTTCGCCGTGATGACATCATTTCTGGTAGCACATTCTAGTATGCTCCGCTGCTCGACGATGATAGTGAAGATAGCGTGTGATCGGCTCGAATGTTGGTTCATCAATGTACTTCCTGTGGTGCGAAAGACTGACCCATATTCAAGAAACCTGGAGAAATGGAGAGAAGAACACCAAGGGTCTGAGGCTGTAACAAGATTCAATGTGACCAAGGAGTAAATCACAGGTTTTCCAACTGAGTGGGAAGGGGAGAACAATAGATAACTAGAAGAACAAGTAATCCGTCTCAGAGGGTTTTACTTGACATTTCAGGCACTTCCACACCCCTCAAACAGCCCAGCGTGCAGTATCTAAACAATGGCAAATACTTCTTCTGCTTCACAGTTCTAAGATTGAGTTCAGCGGTATACTTCGCTGATTAGCAACTTCGTGACAAAACCCAAAACGGCAATTACGCATTACAAAACTACACTAGCATAAATTTATGCTTCACGAAACCTCGATAAGGCCCTACCACCAAAACAGATATGGGTACCTAATCATGCTCTTAAAATTTGTGACTTCTTCCTCCCGGACGCCCGCAAGTATTATGTCGCCATTCGCATCTTCGCGAATTGAAATGGCCTTTGATGGCGTATCTGGGTGAAGCAAGTCCTTAATCTCTTCGTTATAAATCTCAACAAATGCACACTTGATCTGCAAAAGAATCCATGATCCACTTCAAGCTTAGCGCTCCATTTAAGCAGGCTCAATACAAAAGCATTAAAACCACAGAACTTAACCTCAAATGCCATCATGCAAACTTCCAAGCATTGACCGCATAAAACATATCTTATGTGAAAGTGAAAGTAGATTTTCTAAGAAGCTTTAACCAGAGTAAGAAGGAATACAAGGAACTCAGTCTCATGACTGCGCTCCTCTACGATCTCGAACAGCTGGCGAATTGCCCGAGGCAAAACCCCAAGCTCCTCTTCCAATGAGGACGCATTATTGCCACAACCCATGGTGAAGGTTTTTCCGGACCCTGTCTGTCCATATGCCAAAACCGTCGCATTGTACCTGTGCCAGGAGAAACTCCCACATCAGATTTCCTCACACTAGTCCAGACCAGTGATACAAGTTGGACGCTCCCAGGTTTCTGAAGTTGGAATGTGTGAACGCTCCGAATATACTCAACCAAAAACCAATGACCACTGAGCTGGGAAACGATTGTAATTGAGTGACCAATGAAATGAGGAAAAGACTGTCATCAAGCATGCTATACTCAATACATCGATCTAGCTTTCTAAGCTTATATCATAGGACACATCACGGCACCGTCCTAAGCAAAGCTGATCGAGGAATTAAGCCAAGAGTCCAGAAAGCCAGGGAAAGGAACATTCGATTTAGCGAGCTACAAGTGGATTAATTGAAACCTTAGTAAAAATAATCTCCCAACAAATCTCTGAGACACATGAGTCAAAAATTCATCCAACCAGCCCGTTCAGTTTCCCATCGTCCCTCACTAGAGAACAGCTTCTTCTCTCCATACTTTTCCGACACTTAGAAGAAGAAATACCTATCGTCCTTGTTCTTCTCCACAGCTGTGTTAAACTAACTCAACACCTTGTCAAAATGATTCAAGGCTTGACCAGTGCCTCCTTCAGAGTAAGAAGTTAGCTGAGAGGCACGAGCGAAACTAGCCCAGGATGCCGCGATCAAGAATCCAGCCAAACGCGCGGTAGTATGTTTGCTTACCCAGCGCAGCAGCTTTCGACCAAGGGCTTGACGCACTCGTTGTAGACATCTTCCTGGCTGATGACGGGGCTGAAGACGTGATCGAAAGTGAACCGACGACCTTTCCCTAGGACAACTTGCTTCCCATCTTGCGAATAGAGGATGCATTCCTTGCGATTCTCCGCAATCTCCTTTTGGATCAACGGGCGCGCACGTACTGCCACTCGCACTGACGAAGAGCCATCGTCCTGGACCTGTGAATCATGATGTGAGGGCGACAGTGACGCAGTCATGATTGTCGCACAAATGCCGCCGCAGCAACCGCAATAACTCCTCCACTTTTCTAAACAAGCACTATCCCTCTTGCAATTTTGTTGCCATCGCCCACAGTGCCCTCACACCCAACATGTCTCAAGACGATATTGATAATACTGGCCTCTGTTATCACACCGACAATCTTCGGTGTGATAACTTGCCACATTATTCAGCGAACACGCGCCGCATGAAATCCAAACGAGCTGCACCTACAGACACACTCGGATGAAATCTGGGAGAAGAGGAGTAATGACAACCTCCTCGGCACAACCTGGAATTTTGCTAAAATAAAATTGCCCTCCAAAAAATGTGATGACCGTGGAACAACTAGGGGAGACGGTGAGGGCTTTGAAACTTGTTGAGGAGTTAGATGACGTGAAACACCTCGTCCAGATAGGAAACAGATACAAACATGTCGTAGAATGGCTAGTGACATAACTGCTTTTACTTACAATATAAATGGTGTCATGCAAAATGCTTGACGCATGACAGTCTTCCAAGAGAGCAGTCAGACATCGACACCGAAAGGTCAGACGTGATCGACACAGACTTCGACCCAGCACCACCTCAACACGACCCTCGAACTGATCGCGCCAAATCCGCAATCTCCCTTCACACTCAAAGCTATCCTAAAAGCACGCTTATCCTTAAAAACAAAACTCATTCACCAGGTCATCTGCGTCCGACACCCTCCTCTCTATGATTGATCACCCGATCACCTTCCAAGCACAACGACAAAACTCATCAAACGACAGGCATAGTCCTAACATCTTCCAAAACACCATGATGATGGCCTATTCTACTTGAACCACGGTGGTCTATGCTGTGGTGGGTTCTGTAGCTCGGAAATGACTGCAAAAGAAGGACAGAATCAAATGAAGGGAACAAATGGCGGAGTAAAGAAGCTCAAAGCAACTAATCTAAATCTCCCGCAGGTACGAATGGCCATGCATCCCTCTCCGGCCTCTCTACCTCTCTTTTCTAACAACATATCGAAGGAAGCCCGCACACCCACCACGATAAAGGCTTGTTTCCCAGCGAATCTATTCTCTCCCTGCATGATTTCAGCAATGACACGTTCCAATGTGTTAGTCCAAGTTGCACCTCGGCAATAGCATCTTTTCCCCGCTTCTGCTTTTACGCCTACACCCTGGGTCTGATGAAGGAAGGCTTTTAATACCCACTTAATGACTCCAGTTTCTAGTCATCCCACTCTGCAACATTGTCCTCCACCTTCACACTCTCGTTCTTCGAAATTCCACGGAATAAGTAAATGAATGCACCCAACCTTTTATGCAACCTCAGTAAAATCACTGTGACATTAATGCGATGGTACAGTTAATATCGACGATTGATCCAGCCAGCCCGCATTAAGGGCCGACAGAGTAAACGAGAACACACACACACACACTTATTCCCCTAATGGAATAAATGCGCGATTCCAAAGCGTCGCGTCGGTCGTGTGTGAACACGCACCGCGGCGTGGGTCGTCAGAATCTGATTCTCGGGTGCGACTGCATCGTGGAATTTCTATTAGAAATGTTTTAAAGCAACAGCAAACCAAGGTCATCGATGCTTCTCTCGCAAGACCGTGAAAGCGCCAAAGCGGTTGCCATGAAAACAGCCGGACTCCAGGTGGTAGTGGTGGGGGAGATCATGCGTCCCCACCAACCCCTTGAAAGCCCCACCGGTAGGCCCCGCACGCGTGAGCCCTACTACTACTATCACCACAACAAAGGGCCGCGACACCTCAGCAGCGGGACATCAAGCGCAAGGTCCAAGCGATTCCGTCACTGATTGCAGGTTAAAAACTTGTGAGGGTCAAAACAAACACACGGCGTAACAGCGACGAGGAAAAGCCCTCTTGTCATTCACTTTACCTGGTAACAAGCGAAGACTCGAAACAAAAACAAAACAAAAACAACAAATGCCGTCGGCATGAAGACCATTATGGTGCTGGTTTCAGGGCTTCCTAAAACGACGAGCCGATCGTCGCCATGAGAGAATGCTAAACTTCGACACCAGCAAATGCCTGTGGCACATGCGCCAATGGCATCAAAAATGCCGCATCTAATCCTCCTCCTCCCTCGTCTCGAATTCCGCGACGCCATGCACGCATCGCTGCTTTGTGGACTCCACGTCGCATTACTCTTCGGACTAAGCTTCTTTTGCTTTATTTTCTTTCGCCAACCTTCGCCCTAAGTTTTCTTTTTCTTATTTTCCTTTTTTTCTTTTCTCTTTTTCTTTTAGTGTTGGTAAGTCTTTTGGTAAAATTGGGACCTACATCCGCGCCTTCATGGATGGATGTCATCCAGTCACTCCAGCCACCTGGGCGTGACACCGCCAGGCTGGCGGTGCCAGTGAGGATTGGGGTTTTGACGTTATGTTATTGGAATAAAATAATTTAAAATAATTTAGAATAATTTGAGATAATTTAAAATTTAATGTTCGTGATTTCAAATATTTTTAATTATGTAATCATTTTCTTAATAAATAAAACATTAAAATTTTGGATTTTGAATAAAAATATTGGAAAAAAATACATATAAATATTTTATTGTATTGTAAATATCAATTTATTTGTTTCAAAAAATTAGTATTTTTTTAACTCAGTAATTTTAAAGAAATTCTAAAGAAATTTTAAAGAAAAATATGCATATTTTTTTTAACTCAGTAATTTTATGACCTATTTTATTATTATTAAAAATTATTGCATAAAAAATATAAATGTATTATTTATTAAGATATAATAAATATTTTTTAAACACAATGCAATCAAATACAAGTATACAAACTGAATATTAGTAAGCATATTTTGGAACACATGTGAAAATAAATTTTAAAAGTATATTGTATGATTTTTATAATATTTTAATATCAAAAAGACAAATTGATTAAATATATATATATATATATATATATATATCAACTACTACATATAATTATAATAAAATATAATATACGATATTATAAAATAAATTTTAAAAAATATTATCACAAATGAATTATAATTCTACATGTCTTTTATGTACAAGCTTTAATTAAAAATAAATATTTTATTTTATAGATGTGTTAGAATTTTTTTTCTTAGATTTGAAACTATTCTTTGATAGATAAAATTAGTAGCATTTTTAAGACTTAAGTTTTTTATATTATATTTTTTTATTTTTAAAAAAATAAAAAATTATTGCATCAATTCATGTAAAAAAATAAAAATAAAAATCATTATTCATTCATATATGAATATATAATAAATTAAATTAAATATAATTATAAATGAAAATAAATCATCCTTATTAACAAACCACACATTTTGTTGATGCAATGCAATGACTTAAAATCAACATTTGATTTGATATTTCTTTGTATAGGTTCTTTAAAGAGAAACAAAGATTTTGAAATTATTTGTCATTGAATAGGTTTATTACAGTAACTGCCAAACCACATAGTTTTGTTGATTTTTAAATTTAATTTTTTTTTCTACTTTGCTAAAATTGAGTCTATTTAGTTCATTGATATTTTAAGCTTTTGATATTAAAAACTAATATAGAATTCATAAAGATATCAAAAAATATACGAAGTTTCAAATATATTAAGTTTATTATTACACATGTTATGATTTTATTCATGTTGTATATATGTATTACATCATTATAAACATTAGAAAAGTTAAATAGGCTTTATGATATATATATTTTTAAATTTACTTTAATATCTTAATACATGGAGTAAAAGTTGTATCTAAAGAGGATTCAAACAATATAAGAAAATAAAAAAAAATTACACATATTGAAACAAAATTTGATATTGATGAAATAGAAATAAATAAGAGCTCGAAGAGAAAAAATAAATACCTAATTTGAACCAACATATTATTAAAAAAATAGTTATTCAAAGAATTTTGGAAAAAATAATAGGGATTTATAATTATGCATATGTGTGTATATATATATATAAGGTAATATTTTTCCATTCTTTGTATGTGAAAGTGTGCAGTGTAAAGTGCTATATTTTATAATTTATAATTTTAATTTACTTAATAATTGATCAAATATTTTAAAAATATTTTTAACAAATTTAAAATATTTTTTATTTTAAAAATATTTTTTAAAATATTTATAAACATAGAATTAGGTAAATTTTTATTAATCTATTCTTGTATTTCGTTGATAATATTTTACATGTATTGATGAAAATTTGATTTTGCAAGTATAGGTTCAAAATCATCTAATAAAAATATTTTTAGAAATACTTGTTTCTAGTGTTTAAATTTTTAGTATAAAAGATATACACCAATGTTTTGTTTTATAATAAGAATCCTTAATACCTACTTTTTTCAAACAACATTACATTTTTTTACTTTAATAGTTGTCCTTGCAAAACATCTTAATTTTTTCTTACAAAGGTACATTATTTTAACCATACACATTGATCAAATATTTAATGTTGACTATAGCCTTGGTCATTGTTTTAGTCTTGGTCGAAGAAAGGATCAAGGATCTTTTTCAAAATTATAAGATGGATCCCTAAAGTCAAAAGAAATAAGTTGTCTTTGGTTTTTATTTTTTAATTTTTATTTTTAAATTCTAAGGTCACTTTTTGGAGGATATTAAGGTAGCTGGTCTTGTTTTTTTTACAATGAGATTATGGAAAATTGTGCATATTCTTTTGAACTCTTATATATCTTGGCACAGATAGGCAATCATTTCAATGGCCCACCAACAATTGCAATAATTATGGCGTGCTTGGTCTTATATCATGTCACATAAATTAGGAATAGTGGCTAAGATTTTGATGCATTGTTGTTTTATTTCCTAAAAAAAAAATTGATTATTTGAGAATCTATTGAACTTTTTTGTTGTCTTTTATTTTTTGATAAGAAACTAGCCATGGTGTTATATTCATTTTAAATTTTTTTTTTTTTAAATTTTAATTTTATTAGGTGCTACTCTTTAATCATGAAGTAGTCCTAAACTTATCTAAACTTTCAATTACATAAAATATTCACTTATGTTTACTCCTTCTTGCAATTTTAAAACTATTTCTTCAATACAATAATTTTTTCAAGAAGGCATGCAAAACTAATTTTCTTAGGAGATTTAAGATAAAATTTAGAGAATAGTTATTTGAATTTAACATTAACATGCAATCAAATGCATGCTGAACTTATTATATCTAAACCTCACTTATGAGCTTAAGATGATTGTAATATTTGTATATGACTAATATTTTTAAAAAGTAATACTACTATCATTGTATTATTAATTTTAAAAAAATGTTTGACTGAAATAATATCTTCACACCACATGGCGGTTTCCTAATATAATTTTGAAATACTAGCTTTTTAAAAATGTATTTTAAAACTATTTTAAATTCTACAATATATATATATATATTTATATATATATATAAAATTTGTATTATTAACATATTTTTATTAACCCCACAAAAATAATTATATTTTCTAGATTTGCAAAAATATGAAACTAAAATATACCTTGCCTTTAATATGTGCTAATCAATAACAAATATCTGAAACATTAATAGTATTTCATATATATATATATATATATATATATATAATACTTTATAGTAACTTTATAAAAAAATTTACAAGCATTTATTCTATATTGAAACAATAAAAATGTAACTCTTAATTGAAGTTGTCAATATATTTTTAAAAATATTTAATTTTTTTTATTTAGCTTGAATTCTCACATTCAACCATTTAAGCATCATAAAATATTAAGAACTCAGTTTATTAGTCTATTAAACAATATTGTATTTTTAGATTTATATCCTCCTTAGTGATATCATCTTCCTACAATGCAATAACGTGACTTTGTTTATTGACTTAATAGATTCTAATATTGTCTTAACTTGTACTCATCCTGTCTAAGGTAATATCAAATACCATAATATAATAAATATATTATCAAATCATTTACAAAAAGAATTATAATATGTTATTTTATTTGATTATTTATATTTCTAATAATATAATGTAATTTTTAAAATTTTTAAACTTTTATTATCTTTTAGATTTTTATTTCTACTTATTAATTTATGCATGTATTTATTATTCCAACAGATAGACTTTCCATCCTTCATTTCATATTCCAATTTAAAAAATAGATTTCCAAAAAAATCTATAAATCATTTAAGATATATAACACTTAAATAAAGTACAATGATGGTGAAATATTACTTGTACACATTATATGGAATATGAATATGTTGTATATATACATATAGTTCTAAAATCAATTTTATCAAAAATAAAATGGTTCTTAAGAAAATCTTGCAGAATCTTTAAAACACTTCTAAATTCGTCCACTACAATCTTTGTCTTCTAAAGAGTTGATTAAAACATATTTTCATATATATATATATATAACATGAATTTAACAATTTATCAATCCTCTAAAACACTACAATCATTTGATTATAAAGAAAGGCAAAAAATTGGTCAATTTTTTGTTGATGAGACTTCAGAGTATTTAAATTCTATTATCTTAAGAATTTTTTTAAAAATCTCTAAATTTAAATAATTAAATAGAAGTTATTTTAACAAAAAATTAAAAAAATAATTTATAAAGAAATTAATCTATAGAAAATAAAAGTCAAATTTTAATCTAAAAATATACTAATGTTAATATTGATGTCATTTTTTCTCTTCTTTTCTTTTTTTTCTTGTGAAATAAAAAAAATATATATTCTTCAATTAAAAATTTGGTTAAAATTTGAAAATATATATTATTTATATAAAATAATCTCATGTTTAAATAAGATCTTAATACATATTCCAAAACCAATAAAAATCATCAATCCATGTTAAGTTCAATCATCAAAAGTTATTGATATCTAATTTAGTGTTAATTTTCTATTAAAGACTAATAGAGATATATTGGTAAACAATGACATGGCATTGGTAGCATACATGTGTCAACTAATAACATGGCATGCTAACATAGAAAAGATATTTCAGATTTATTGGCCATAGAAGTCTTACAAAAGCAAACAAATTTATCCATCACTTATAAGGCTTATGATGTTGTCTATATTATAAACTGGCAACATGACAGTTAATTATACAAGTTTTTTATCTTTAGATCTTAGATGTCATATAGATTTTTAAAAAAAATAAAAAAATAAAAAAATAAATAAATTTACAAAGATATGTAGTAAAAGTTTACTACATATCATGATTGCATTGACTATCGTGTGTCAAGGACACAAGAATACAAAACAAGGGACATGAAACTAACACAAGGTTTCTAGAAGAAACCAACAAGAATTCGAATTAAATAAATGAATACATGAACAACGTCAAGAAAGGTGAATTAGAACTCTAAGAGATGTCAAAGATGCAAGATAGCAGGTTAGCCAAGAACCAAGGAGGAGAATTCAAAACTAGAATAACTTCAAGAACAAAGAATTGGATGGAGAGGAACAAAAACTAGATCAAGAATAAGAAATTGGATTAATATCAAGAATAAGGTAATACTTTGGATTGCTCCAAGACTTGTGTTGGCAAGACTAAGGTCTTCTTCAATCTTGCCTCTTATTTATACTATGAGGCCTTATGTCCTATTGAACCTTATAAGAGTATCTTAAAATATTTTAAAAGCCTGAGGAAGATTTTGGAAGACTCTAAAAAATCTACAAGAGGTCTTGGAAGATTGAAGAAGATTCTAGAGCATCTTAATAATATTTTAGAATATTCAAGAAACTTGAGGAAGATTTTGGAAGACTCTAAAAAGTCTATGGGAGGTCTTGGAAGGTTGAGGAAGATTTTAAAAGATTTTCAAAGACTAAAGAAGATTCTAAAAGATTCTAAAAAGCTATAGAAGATTCTAAAAGACTACAGAAAGTTTTAGTAGTGGCTTAAAGTATGTCCGTGACATCACCTTCCCTTCTAGAGACGAGTTTCACGAGGAGCCAAAGCAATTTGATGATCAAATCACATGCGTAAAAATTTTAGAATTTATCGGAGTAGAAAAGCAACATATTCCATCTTTTGTTCGTTGGTTATTGGTTCAACATGACCTTTGAGATGGCATCAATGACCTCTAGATATAACCTCTATTAAACCAACATCCCATCCAAGAATTTTCTCTTTGTTGCGACCTTCAAAACATCCTTCAAACATAATTTTTGATTCACCTGGAGTCACCCTTCCAACTTCAAAGAGTATTACCAAAGCTCGGGCATTCGAATCAAGATTTTTGTGATGAGGCCATATCTTCAAAGATTCTAAGCATGGCCTTACTTGACATTGAGATACTTTTTCTTTATCTTGTCTATGTTCTTCAAACCTAACAAATTATGAAAGTTGCAATGATTCCCCAGTCGCTTATAAGACAAAAGAATCTTCTAATTCTTATTCCTACAATTCCTTTGAAATGCAAAGATTTGACATGATAACTAATAAGCTTCTAATAAGATCTATTCTATCATAGAAAAATACAAGTGTAGGTCTTGGCATGGCTTTTCTCTTTTTATATTGGTCTTTTGTTGTTAATAGGAAGCATCATTTAGAAGCCAAGGGATGTTACTGTCCACGAAATCTTCAATGACTATTGAATCTAGATTTTTTAGGATATTATTGATGGAATTGACGAACCTTCTTAAGTACATTCTCGAAGTTATGTGAGGGTTCACATGTTCTTTCGCTAAATCCATAGTCCTTCCAATGGATGAAATATTCCAATCGTCCATGTTTAATACGTGAATCCAATATTTCATCTATCTCATATTCAATCTCTTAATTGACTTCAATTGGAGTTGGTGGTAGAATAGTTCTTCCAACAATATTTGATTTATAATAGGTTTCTAAAAGCAAGACATGAAAGATTGGATGAATGTGCATGCTACTTGATAGTTCAAGACAAAAATTTACTATATTTACTTGGTGTAGAATTATAAAAGGTCTAAGTCTTTGATAGTCTAATTTTTGTGATGGTCGATTTGTTTGTATATTTTGTCAAAGTAATTAGATACGATCTCTTACTTTGAAATTTAGTTGGTTCTTGTGATAAATATCTGCACAATTTATATATTGATCTTAAGCTATTTATAATTGGAATTTCAATTTTTAATGGATGGTTTTTAAATAGATAGCTTGACTTTCTGCAGCAAGGCTTCCCACATCTTCAATTTGAAATGGATCTGCTTTAAGGTGGTATCCATAGTTTGAGAAGAATGGAATTTGCTTTGTTGAAGAATATTTGGAGTTATTATATGCAACCTCAATTAATGGTAGAAAGTCTGTCCAATCATCTTGTTTGTAATTTATACTATAATAAAGATATTGTTCCAAGATTTGATTCACTCATTCTGTTTGATCATCAATTTGAGGATGATAAGTGGATGAAAGGTTGATCTTAACCTTTAAAAGCTGAAATAGTCCTCTCTAAAAGTTTGATACAAATTGCGGTCCTCAATGTGAAATAATGTCAATTAGAAGGCCATGTATTCGATAAATATTATCAATAAAAAGCTTGGCTATTTCCTCCTCGGAAATAGTCTTGCTGCACGGGATAAAATGTGCCATTTTAGTAAGATGGTCTACCACCACAAAAATTGAATCTTTTCCATTCAAAGTTGAGAGGTCTATAATGAAGTCTATAGATAACGATTGCCATGGGCCCTTAGGAACTGGAAGGGGTTGTAGAAGTCCATATGGTTGGTCTCTTGGAATCTTTGTTTGCGTACAAATTTTGCATGATTGGATGAATTCTTTCACCAATTTTCACATTTGAGGCCACCAATAGTCTCTTGATATCAATTCTAAGGTCTTATTGAAGCCAAAATATCCAATTGCTAGAAGGTTATGTCAAACTTGAAGAATTTGAAGTCTTGTAGGTCTTAGAAGAACATATAGGAGATTTTTGAAGTATAACAATCGATCTTCTATTTTGAAATTATTATTTTCTTTCACATATATATTTTTTAAATATTATTGGATGTTATTTATAAATAGATCTATCTTCATTGCTTTCTAGATTTCCATCTTGAGAGTTGTATTTGTATAAGTAGATATCATCAATGTCTTTAATTCTAAATTGGACGGCTTCAACATGATTGATTTTTGTTGATCCAATACAATGTCTCCTATTCTTGGTGCAAGATATGATCATCAAGAAAGGGCATCTAGTTTTCCTTGAAGTTTTTCTAGATGATATGTAATCACAAAATGAAATTGAGATAATGACATGCTCCATCGTGCTTATCAACAATTTAGAACTCAAGCACTCATAAAATATTCTAAGTTTTTGTGGTCAATATGTACCATAATCTTGTGTTGAATCCCTTCCAACAAATGGCGCCATTCTTCAAAAGCATCAACAATTGCCAATAATTCTTTGTTATGGATTTTGTAATTGATCTCTGCAGCTAAAATTTTTTGAGAGCGGAATGCTACTGGATGTAGTTGACCATCATCACCAGTTTGAAAGAGTATAGATCTCAATAAAAAATTTGAGGCATCTGTTTTTAGAATGAATGGTTTTGTTGAATTTGCATGGACAAGTATGGGAGCAGAAGTGAAAGATTCTTTGAGCTTCTTGAATACTTCTTCAAGCTTATTATCCCAAATAAATTTGTCTTTGCTTGTGAATCGTATTAATGGAGCCGCAATCTTGGAATAATCTTTGATGAAGATTTTGTAGAAATTTGCAAACTCCAAGAAACTTTGTACATGTCTAATTGATGACGGTTGTTTCCACTCCATAATAATTTGTATCTTCTTTGGATCTATTAAAATCTCATTTTTTAAAGTGATATATCCTAAAAATTTGACTGATAGTTGGTAGAAAGAACATTTCTCCAATTTGGCATACAATCCACTTTCTCGTAATTTCTCTAATATCTTCCGTACATGATATTCATGCTCTTCTTCATTCTTAGAAAAGATCAAGATATTTTCTAAGTATATGAGTACAAAGTCATTTAAGTATTCTCGTAAGATATCATTCATCATATGTTGGAAGATTGTAGGTGCATTTGTAAGTCCAAAAGGCATAACATTGTATTCAAAATATCCATATCTTAAACAAAATGTTGTCTTTCATTGATCTCCTTCTTTAATCCTGACTAGGTTGTAGGTGCCTCTCAAATCAATCTTTTTAAAAATCTTTGCTTGTCCTAATTATTCCAATAATCCTAAGATTAATGGTACTGGATAGCGATTTTTTATAGTTACCTTGTTCAAACCTCAATAGTTAACACACATATGTAAGGAACTATCTTTCTTTTTCACAAATAATATAGGAGCTCTAGCAGGTGATTTTAAATGTCCAATAAAAATCTTGGCTAGGTTTTCATCAATATATTCTCGCAAGGTTGTAAGCTCTATTTATAACAGATTGTAAATTGGACCAAATCAAGGTTGAGCTCCATCTTGTAATTCAATTGCATAATCATAAGGATGATGTTTGGATAATATATCTGCTTTTTTCTTTTCAAACATGTATTTTGGATCATGATATTAACTAGTAATTTCCTGCTTCAATTGTTCTGTTGGATCTTTTATTGGAATAGCATGCAATGCAAATACATCTTTTTTTTTTTGCTGCTTGCATAAATGCTTTAGCTTTAAGGAATAGAGCAGTATCTCGTTTCTTCTTTTGATATGTGAATCTTGAAGAAATCTTCCATGTACTCCAATCAATATTAGGATTATGTAGCTCAAACCAAGGAAGTCCAATGACAATAGGATTTGTCAGACGTCTAATGATGTTAAAAACAATTTGTAATACTTGATCTCCTAGTATCACTTCCAATGGTTGGGTTTCTTTGATAACATCTTCTGATGCAAGGTTTTGTCCATCAATGACTTCAATGGGTGTACGATGGGTCTTCTTTACAAGTAGTAGATTGTGCGTGGTTGCAAAATCCTTATCCATAAAGTATGCTGAGGCTCCAGTATCTAAAAAGACTTTAGCAAAAATTTCTTATTTCAAGGTTCTTATATATACAAGAAGTATTAAACAAGAGATCTTTTTCTGGTACTTTAGATTTGGGGGTGTTCAATTGCAAGGTCCCTATTGTGGCTGGACGTCTTCATTTTCCAACCTTTCTAATTCAGATATTATACCTTATGCTTTGAATTCTCTAAACTTATTTGGACAATTTGCTGCCTTGTGATTGGATCTTCCACAATATAGGCATAAATTCTTTTGCCAACTGCTTATCTATTTTGTTGGTGTTAATGGCTTGAATTGAGTTGTATCAATCTGCATAGGTTCAGGATATATTAATAGCTTTTCCAATACTATTGAAGATGTAGCAGTCGTACCTTGATAGGTATTGCTGAAAATTGATCGCCTTTCTTGTCATAGTTCAAATAGGCAATTGTCACAAGTAATAGCTTGAGCTATGAGTTCCTCTAAGCTTTTAACTCTTGGCATCATGATCAATAAATTCTTTATATCATCCTTTAGGCCATAATAAAATTGAGTCATGAAAATCTTATCATTCCAATCGAGATCACAAGTAAGTTGTTGAAATTTTGTGGTATAAATTGCAGCTGAACGTTTCCCTTATCGTAGATTTTGGATCTTCCTCTTTGCCACCCTCTCTCAATCACTGTCTCCAAATGTAGCAATAAATCTTTCCATAAAAGCTTCTAAATTGTATAGGATCAAAGAATTCTTTTTTGATAATGACGCAAACCATGATCGAGCACTTCCTAATAAAAGGGTGCCCACAAAAGTGGCTTGAGTGAATCCATCTAGATAATGAGAAGGATATAGTTGTAAGTAAAGTTGTACTTGTTGTACAAATCTTCAAAAATTGGATCTTATTCCATCAAATTTATTAGGCATACTAGCTTTTGGCTCTTTTATGACAATCTTTCAAATTTCTAGAGAAGTTGTGTGCAAAGCTTGTCTGCCGCTTGTTTTTCTTAATCGAATAATCTCTTATTGCAAGTTATAAATCTCTCGTTTAGTTTTTTCAGATACTTATTCTATTTACGATTCTTTTTTTGGATTGCCAAAGAATATCATTTCTTCTTGTACTGTATCCAATAGGGCTTGAAGATCTGCAAGTGTTGCCACTCTATTCTCTGTTTGTGAAGATGCACTTCTATTAACCTAATCTATTTATATCTTTAAAAAAAAATTAATAAGTCGTTAGTATTTCTTTTATTAAAAGAAATATTTTTAGACAGTTAGTTTAGAGGAGGGTAATCCACAACCTTTGAAATGTAGTGATATAACTTAAGAAAGGGATAATCCACTCTTTCCAAAAAAAAATCAACTACAACAAGTAATCATATCAGTCTAGAGGGGGGTAGTCCGTACTCCTTTAGAATGCAATAATATCTTGAAGAGGGATAATCCACTGTCTATTAAAAGATCTAAGCTCTGATATGATTATGTAAGTCAGTCTTGCCAAACTGTTAGGGATGCAAGATAGTAGGTTAGCCAAGAATCAAGGAGGAGAATTTAGAATCAAAATAACTTCAAGAACAAAAAAACTAGATAGATAAAAACAAGAATTAGATTAAGAATAAAAAACTGGATTAATATCAAGAACAAGGCAATACTTTGAATTGTTCCAAGATTTGTATTGGCAAGAATGAGGTGCTCCTTAGTCTTGCCTCTTATTTATACTATAAGGCCTTATGTCCTATTGGACCTTTTAAGAATATTTTAAAATATTCTAAAAGCTTGAAGAAGATTCTAAAAGATTCTAAAAAATCTATGGGAGATCTTGAAAGGTTGAAGAAGATTTTAGAGGATCCTAAGAATATCTTAGAATATTCAAGAAGCTTGAGGAAGATTTTGAAAGACTCTAAAAAGTCTACGGGAGGTCTTGGAAGATTGAAGAAGATTCTAGAAGATTCTAAAAGATTCTAGAAGATTTTAGAAAGCTATAGCAAGTTCTAAAAGACTACAGAAAGTTTTAGTAGTGGCTTAAAGTATGTCCGTGACAAGAGATATGTTATCAAAATTAAAGAACTCTTCAACCTTGACTCCTATATACATTCATGTCTAGGATGCTTCCGGAGCGGCTACCATCAAACTAAGAAGCTTTTCAAGCAGTTTCTACCAACTAGGAATCTTCTTGAACTCCTTCTACTAATTGGAAAGCCTCTTGAGCTCCTTCCACTAATTGGGAAGTTTCTTGAGCTCCTTCCATTAACTAAGAAACTTCTCAATCAACTTTCACCAACTAGGAAGCTTCTCAATTGACTTTCCCTAATTTGAGAAGCTTTTAAAATGTTCTAATACCACCCTCTTCTGTAGCAACAAGTTCTAAGAGGAGATCAATCTTATTATATATGTAAAAAATCAAGAATATATTTTATTATTGAGACTAAGTATTTTGTTCTTTGTTCTTGGACAATAGGTTCTATTGGTCCTCAAAAAAATCACCTATGATCTTGAGCTAGTACTTCTATTATTGAAATATCCCATCTAAAGATCTAATCTTTATTATGGCCTTCAAAACATCCTCCAAATAAGATCTCAAGACTAAAAGGATTCATCTTTCCAAGTTCAAGCAATATCATTAAAGTTCAAGGATTAGAATCGAGACTTGCATGGTTGGATCTTCCTCTTAATGGCTCCAACCGAGGTCGTACTTAGCGCTAAAATATGTTGTCCTCACTTTATTGCACTAGTTCATTTGAAGCTTGTATAGCAAACAAATCTCCTGAGTCTTCTTCTCTTGATGCTTGAAGGTTTGATATGGTGACTAATTTGCTTCTATTGCTCTATTCTATCTTGGAACAGATGACTACATTTTAATGAAGGCTTTAATTTAACTCTCCCCCTCTTTATGAGTATTCTTTGAAATCAATCTTCATTAAGAAATTATCATCAAATACGTTTGAATTTGTGGAGATAGAATCAATGAAATTCTCATATCTTTTGAAGTGCATTGGCAAGATTTGCAACCGATTCCTATGTACATTCATTAATGTCATAGCTCCGCTAATGAACAAGATATTCTAATTTGCCCCACCTTCACCATGAATTAAGTATCTTTTCCACCTTGTATTCTTTATAGTCTTCAATTTCAATATTAGGTGATGATTGTTGTATTCATCCTGGAATACGCAACTCTCTATAAGGTTCTAAAAGAGAAACATGAAAAACTGGATGTATCTTCATAGCAGATGGTAATTCTAAGCAATATATCACCAGATTAATTTGTTTTTTGATAGAAAATGGTCCCAATCTTTAATAATCTAATTTATTGTATGGCTACTTAGTCTTGATATTCTATAAAAGAAGCCATACCTTATCTTCAATATAAAAAGTAGGCGGTTGATTCCTATATTTATCTACAGATGCCTTATAAATATCTTGAGCTATTTGTAATTGAAGCTTCAAGGTTGTTTGGTGTTGCAAAAGTTGCTTTGCAAATCCTTCAGCCGCTGGATTGTTGTTCATTGGCGTACTCCACAGATCAAGCTTTGGATGATATCCATAATTGGAATAAAATAGTGTTTGCTGAGTTGAAGCATGAACAATATTATTATATACAAACTTTGCTAATAGTAGATACGAGATCCAATTGTCTTATTGATAATTAATGCTATATCGTAAATACTGCTCCAAAACTTGATTAACTCGTTTTATTTGGCCGTCAATTTGAAGATGGAAAGTTAAAAAAAGTTTAATATCCACCTTTAATATTTCAAAAAGATATTTTTAAAATTTAGATATAAATTGGGATCCTCGATTAGATACGATATCATCTGGTAGGCCATGATATTAATATATATATATATATATATATATATATATATTGTCAAGAAAAAACCTTGCCATTTCTTCACTAGATGCAATTTTTTTGCAAGAGATGAAATGAGCCATTTTTATAAGTCAATCAATCACTACAAAGATATTGTCCAATGAATTGGATGGCAGTAGATCTATAATAAAATCCATTGAGATAAAGGACCATGCTTGTCTTGGAATAGATAAGGATTGCAAGAATCCATAAGGACAATGTCGAGGATTTTTAGACCTTCAACAGATGTCGCAAGAGAATACAAAGTCCTTCACTGCCTTCTACATTTGAGGCCACCAAAAATCTTGAGAAATAAATTCTAAGGTCTTGTTAAATCCAAAGTAACCCATAATTGGAAAGTCATGGTAAGATTAAAGAATGTACAATCATGTTGGTCCTTCTGGAATATACAAACGTTCTTCAAAGTATAGAAGGTCTTCCACAAATTTGAACTTATCAGTATTTTCTCTCATGCTACGCTTGACATCAAGGGCCAAAGCATCATTAATGGTTGCAGCACGCATCTCATTGAGGAAACTAGGATCAATAGGCGCCAATGTAATGGTGGCACAGAAGCAAAATTGCTCCTGTTTCAATAAGGTTGTATATTGCTGATCAAATGCTGCCTCCCCTATCCTTGATGCAAAATATGATCTCCTTGATAGAACATCAGATAATCTTTGTTGCTTCTCCGGGTGATAGATGATAATAAAATTAAATCAAAATAGCGACATGTTCCATCGAGCTTGGTGGCAATTAAGAAGCTGAGCTAATATAAAATATTTTAAATTCTTATGATATATATATATACTTACAATGTGTATTGTGCCTTCAAAAAAATGATGCCATTCTTCAAAAGAATCCATAATAGCAAAAAGCTCATTATGGTGGATTTTATAATTGATTTTGGCAGCGAAAAACTTTCGAGAATAGAATACAATAGGATGGAATTTGTTATCTATACCCATTTGTGAAAGTACAACCTTTAGTGCAAAATTTGAAGCATCAATCTCCAAGTAGAATGTCTTTATAAAGTCTAGATGCACTAATATTAGAGCTGTAGTAAACGTTGTCTTGAGATCTTGGAATGCCTTCTCTACTTAAGGCCCCCATTCTAACTTGTTCTTATATGTCAATTGCATAAGAGAGGCAACAATTTGAGAATAATTTTTTATAAAGATTTTATAGAAGTTAGCAAATCTAAGAAAACATTGTACATCTCTCACAGTCTTTGGAATGGCCCATTACATAACCGCCTCTACCTTCTTGGGATCTATTGTGAAACCTTTAGTAGATACAATGTATGCCAAAAATTCCATCTGAGATTGATGAAATATACATTTCTTTGATTTAGTATACAAACTTGTATCTCGCAGCTTTTGTAATATCAACTTAACATATTCTTTATGTTCCTCTAGATTTTTTGAGTAGATCAAGATGTCATCAAGATAGATCACTACAAACTTATTCAAATCTTCTTGAAATATGTCATTCATTAAATATTGAAAGATAGTAGTTATATTTGTTAGTCCAAAGGGCATGACATTATATTCAAAATTTCCATATCTTATCCAAAATGTGATCTTCTATTCATCTCTCTCTTTGATTTGTACTAAGTTGTATATTCCACAAAGATCTATCATAATATAGATCTTGGCTTAGCCAAATTGTTCCAAAAGTCCTGAGATTAACAGTAATAGATAACAATTCTTTATCATTATTTTATTCAATTCCCAATAATCAATGTATATATACAAGGAACCATCCTTCTATTTCACAAAAAATATAGGTGCATTTGTTAGAGACTTTGAATGCCTCATAAAATTCTTTACAAGATTTTCATCAATATAATCTTTTAATACTAAAAGCTCATTTTAAAAAAGATTATAGATTGGGCCAAAAGGTGGTTGCATTCCTTCCTGAAGATCTATAGCATAATCATATGGTCGATGCTCCAACAATATATCAGTATTCTTTTTTTAGAAAACATCTTAAAATGCATTATATTACTTTGAAATACTTGCTGATGAAGTCACATCTTCTTTAATTGGAGTTGCATAAATAATAAATGATGTACCTTCTTTGGCCAATTTTATGAAAGTCATTGCTCCAATAAATAAATATTTATTATTTTGGGGCCTTTTACATTTATTTTTTGTAGGGATCTCCATCAAAAATGTTAGTCTTTGCGATCTCCAATTTATAGATGGATTATACTTTTTCAACCAAGATAATCCAAAAATAATAAGATTTGAAGGAGTCTTGATAACATTGAATACAATCTGGCTTCTATGATCTTTGAATGACACTTCTATAGGCGTGGTTTCATGGATGATACTATTAGAGGATAAAAGTCATTCATTTATTACGTCTATATGAATAGATTTAGATTTTTGTACTACAGGAATTTTGTGAAGCTTAGTGAATTCCTCATCTACAAAACAAGCGGATGCACATGAATCTCACAAAGTGATCATCTGAATATTTTGAGGGCCAAAATTCAAAGGGATTATAAAAAAACGAGCAGGTTGAGCAAAAAGAGAGGAACCTGAATAGTTTTGTAGTGTTGGATTGTCCAGCTGCACGGTCTCTATTGCGGCTGAATATTATTGTTTTTCTAGATAATTGCACTCTTGATTTTGGTAATGTGTCAATTTTGTTTCTTCAAGCAATTACCAATCTTGTGACCTTCTTTACCACAATGTAAGCATAGACCTTCTTTTCTTGTGCATTAAGAGGTTTAAATCATGCTATATCAAGTTGCATATCTTCTACTTCTGAGTGGAAATTCAAAATATTTATTGATATAGCAGGAAAATATCAGATTGCAAGTTGTCTTGTTGAAGTCTATGAATGTTGATCTTGTCGATGTTGAAATAATTGATAATCATATTTTATGGCTTGAATAATAGTTTCATTAAGTGATTGTGATCTGAGAGTGATAATAACAGATCCTTCACATCGTTTCTTAATACCCAATAAAATTGGCTTATTAGAGCTTCTTCATCCCAATTTATACTACATGCTAATTACCTAAAATCAGATGCATAGACTGATACAAAGCGCGTTCTTTGACGTAATGCTTGAATCTTAGCTGTTGCCTAACAAATCTTGTCATATTTTCCAAATGCTTCTGCAAATGCTTCTATGAAAACTTCAAAGTTACTCAAAATTGGTGATCTTTTTTCAAATAAGGGAGCAAACCATCATAATGCTTGCCTTGTAAGCAAGATACCAACCAATCCAATTTGTAATTCTTCTATTGGATAAGTATTTGGTTGTAGAACTGTTATCAATCAAAGTTGATTGAGAAATCCTTGAAACTTTGAACACGTACCATCATATTTCTTCAAAAGACTAACTCAAGGCTCCTTAATTTGTTGAATAAGCAAATTTTCCTAGTGTAATATAGGTAATACTGCATCCTCAAGCGTAGAAGTTGGGAGTGGATGTAGTCTAGATTGTGATACTCCAGATGCTGCGTCATTACAAAGTTTTGCAACAACCCCTTTAATCTCCGTAGTCCTAGCAAACAAAATAGTAAGAGCACTTATGATGGCGTCTAACTTGGATTCAAAAGATTTGGTCATACTAATGTCTTGCCCTCTAGCCATTTCAAGAGAAAGAATGAAAGAATCTATAAGAAAAATAATATCACTTTACAGGAAGATAATCAGCAACTTCTAAAAATTATTATCAATTATAGACATCAAATACCAATAAATTATGAGTCTCTTCTATTACTAAGAATATATATATATATATATATATATATATAGATATTTAATCATTTATATGAATAAAATTAGTGACATTGATAAATATGTTTAATAAATATAAATCTTTTCTTGGTTAAAATTTAATAGAGTTTGAGATAATAAAAAAATAATTTATTTAATCTTAAAAATTTCTTAGAATATTATAAATATATTTGAATGAATTACAAAATTATGTCTTGTAGCCATTTAAATATAAATAAATTTAGAAAAAAATAAAAAAAATAAAAAAAATAGTCTTAATTATTATAAAAATTAGTAAAATAATTATATATAATATTTATCACCCTTTTATTGTTTAACATTGTGATAATATGTAATATACCACAATTCAAAGAAAATACTACCTATCTCAAATTTCTAAATTTTAGAAGATAACTTTGTATATTTTCACCAAATTATTTCAATTACATGTATATATATAATAAATAAATAATAATAAAAACTTAATTAAATTAATACGATTATTTCAAATAAACTATTTTAGCTAAAAGATGAATATAGATGCATTTTAAAAAATCATCCAAGATACTATGTTATGTAATATCTATTAAATTTTAATAGCTAATTTTATTTTAGGTTTAGCCTTATATTTACTAGTATTAAATATAAATTACATGATCAAATTTAAAGCATTGCTAGAATGAAATTTTAATTCTTAAATAGGTTGATATATACAATATTTATTGTTATTTATAAATCAAATTTTATTTTTTTAAGAAATGAGCTTAATTAACACACAACATAGTATTTTAAAAATGCTAAAATATTTATTAAAAAATTGTAAAGAATTGTGACCAAGTTTTCTTGTAAAACCATAATATTCTAAAATGAATTATAATATATGTATACATATATATATATATAGAGAGAGAGATAATTGTAATTTTTATTATTTGATTGATAAATGTATATGTGATTTGGTCCATATTAACCAGGAATAATGTTAAAAATGGTTATAAAGCTTTTTTAAATCAATCCAATCATATGCAATATTTGTTCTTAATTATACAACCAACATGATATCTACACATGGCTAATTATTTAATATAGCCATGAATACATTGGATGTAGATAATCTATATATGTTTTCAAATAAATGAATTAAAGTATTAAAAGATGACTTGATTACCATTTTGTAGCATCTTTAAAATTTCTTGGTCAACTTTAGACTACACAAGGCGGTGTATAATCAAATTCAGTTTACAGTACAAGTAATAAATGTAAATTAAATTATTATAATATCTTTTTTATAACCATCAATTTTAGTTAGAATAAATAGATAAAATATTTTATTTAAAATGAGACTTATAAATCCAAAACAAAGATTGTTATATATATATATATATATATATATTTAAACAAGATGGTATTAATAGGAATTATAATTTAAAAAATTGAAGTTATGAAATAATTTATTGATAATCAAAATTTAATCAATTATCATTCTTAGATCCTATCCATGAAAAATAAAGCATAAATTTCACAAATGAATTCTTAAGAAATTGAAAGATTTTTTAATTATGTTTTTAAAATTTAGTGTAGATTAGAAGTATGTTGATGCAAATGTAGATAATAAGTCTATTTGAATTTTTTTTTGGTATGTGTATGTCTAATTTGTTGTATTAAGCAGTATTCTGAAGTATTATTGTAATTTGTAACTGGAACTACTTTTAAAATCATAGGAATTTCTATATAATTTCTATATAATTTCTATATAATTTCTATATTTGTTTCAATGCAGAATTGATATATCTTATAATTTATTTGTACAATACTTTTTTGAAATGTTAGTAACTATCATTAATACATTTCCAAAAAATAACATTATATTTTTTATGTGAATATTTATTTAAATGTTGTTCTCAGTACTTAATTCTTTTTCATTCTATAATAAGTTTATGAATTTCAAATTGAGAAGGATTAACACATGACTTGCTCAATTTGCAAGCAATTTGAGTTAAGTTATATATATTTTAATGAAAATAGATATATACTTTTATTCACAATTTGACATCAGTTTTTTTTCTTTTTTTCTTTTTTTCTTTTTTTAACTTTTAAAATTGTCTATGCATGTTAAGAATCAAAAGTCAAAATCATGTTACCAAGAACACACATCAAAAAAATAAATTTTCATCCAAATAATATATCCTACAGTGTTTTATGTATTTATTTTGTTTGTTTTTTTGTTTGTTTTTTTAACGTAGAAAAAGATCACACAAAATGAAAATCAAACCTTTGTAAACATGTTTTTATTGTTGCAAGCCAAATTGCAAAATTGCAAGAATAATTCTGTAGAAGTTAGAAGTTACAATATGGCCATTAAGAAGACAGACACAGCACACTTGAAGTTATTCATTTATCACCAGTATTTATCATTAAAAACAAACAAAAAAAAAAAAAAAAAAAAAAAAAAAAAAAAACTCAACTTAAATGAACCAATCACCCAACCAATGAACATCACACAATAAATCCCCAAACAAAAACATCTCCAACATCCCCCTAAGACTCAAAACCAATCAAACCCAATTTTTCAAAAAAAAATCTCATACCACCACCCACAATAACTCCAAACCAAGTAACCACAACACAATACCAAGCCACAAGCAACAACAAAACGAACAGCAAAGAGGGCACAAGAAGGGGAATATTCCAGATAGAGAATAAAAGAGCATCAAAAGACTCTGGAGGGGATTGGGACAAACAGGACCCCGCGCGACGAATGAAGGCGAGGAGGAGCAAGCGAGGGAAGGGAGCAAATTCGGTGGGGCTATGGTGAGGGAGAGCGGGGTCCACAGGCACGGGGGAAGGGAAGTGAAGGGAAAGGAAACGAGGGTAATGGGGAATGGAATTAGGGGCGCTGTCGGAGGAGGGAGGTGTTGCCGTGCCATGAAGGGAGGGAGGAACGGGGGAGGGGGACGGGGAGGGGGGAAATTTGGCCCAAGAGCGGGCCCTTCGCGCACCCTCTTTTGCGCCCTTGTTGCATTCTCGCTCGCTCGCTCGCTTGCGCCCTCTTTGGCCAATTAGATGAGTGTTAGGAGTCGTAGGGTTGGCGTTTCTATTGCTTTCTCCTGGCCTTGTTTGTGAGCGGTGCTTGTTTATGGTTTACCTTGTGTAGCATCAGCGGTCGAGGTGCGACGCGTGATGCGTCACCATGATTTCGCAATGGGCAACGAAGCGGCTGTGCAAATTCGCCATGAAGCACTTGCTGGGCCGCATCCTGCTCGACGAACTGGACCTGGAGCAACTTGACGTGCAGATTGGGTCTGGGGTTATCCACTTGAAGGATCTCAAGCTTAACACCAGCTACTTCAATGACCAGGTGCAATTCGGTGAATTCTCATGAGTTTTTATTTATTGATTTATTTATTTCGTCTTGTCTGAGCGAGGGTGAGAGAATTGGAGAGAGCGTAAGCGGCGGGCGGGCGGCGGGGTGTGTAGGGATTTTGGTTTTTGAGAATTTGTGGTAATTAGTCGTTGCTGTTGGAATTGTATTTGTTGTTATAATTTGGGCCGGGAAGTGATGCCGCTTTTTTCTGTTGTGGTTTTATTGGCTTGTTTTGTGAACAGTTGGGGGATGTCTCGCCGGTGGTGTTGAAGGAGGGCTTGATAAGCATTGTAACCGGCAAGAATCTGTGGAGTGTTTTTAGTAGGGATCAGCCGTGCGAGGTTCAAATTCATGGGCTGGAGCTTGTGCTTGGCCCGCGCTTGCGTTCTGTAAAAACGAATGTAGATAAGGAAGGCAAGGTTTCGATAGCTGCTTCTGAAGGGGACGATGGGGATGGCCTTGAAGGAAGCGGAGAGGGTGAAACCACTTACATGGATATCGAAGTTGGGGTTCGTGCAATTGCCCAAATCGTTGAGAAAGTGCTTTTAGGGTTGTGTGTGAAAGTTACGAATCTGACCATAAAGTACGAACATCAACAACAAGACGATGGTGCGCAAGAACCTCATAAATCAGTACCAGTAAGTTTCACACATAAACCCTAAATTAATATGTCGTGATTGTGTGATGTTGTTTCTGTCCTATCAGGAATTGGAGTTTAGTTTTTTCGTCGGACATTTTAATCTTCGTGCAGCCCAGCGGAGAGCAGGGTGTTTAAACAGGTCGTTATGTGACTCTCGATGCTGGACTTACTCGAGTCATATTTTACAGGATACGAAGTCATCGTCCACGCTTGTGATTCGAGCTGGATATGTGGAATATGGTAACGAGAACACTCAATCTCAAGGCAGGAGCACTGATCCACACATGGTAGTAAAACATATCACATTCAGAGGGTTCACAGTGGGATTGCTTCCACCTTGTAAATTTGCTGAAACGAAAGAAAAAATTTCATTCAGGGATATTTTAGAGCATATGGTGCCACTATTAGCAGGAACAGATGGTGGTGGGGTTTGGGGCTCTATTCAATTGCGGATACCCTTACGAGAAGGGTCCATGGATATTCCGAAAATCAACACGGAGTTTTTGGTTCAGCCTTTCACGATCCACGCATCTATCTGGAAGATGCAACAAGTGTTATACTTGGTTCATTCTTTCAGTAATAGTAAGCGTGCTATGGTCGAGACTGGCCTGGTCTCCGAAAAGAGAGGAGAACGTCTTGAAAGGCTGGTGGATATGTTGGCTACGAGATCAGTGGGTGGAGTTGAGGGTAGTGCTGCTGGTAGCTCAGTGTTTTTGCCAGCAACGACCTTCATATCGGATTGGATGCGATGGGGAGAAACAGATAGTCTAAAAACACCAGGAGAAATGGCCGAGGCAGATTTGGCGGCCAGGTGAGATGTCAATTGCTGTTTGGAGACTTCGAGTTGTAAGTTTGACCAGTCAACAGAGAACGCGGAGCCGAATTTTTCTGGTATAGCTGTATGAGGCTATGCAGCGTAGTCTTTGTTTCTCATTAGATGATCCATACAGGTACCACTGGTGTAGCTAATTTAGGAGATTTTTGTCGTGGGTTTGACCAAGCTTTAGCTTCGTGACGTTCATCGTTTGTCATTGTTTTTTTTGGACATGTGTTGCAGTGTGGATGAATTTTTTGAGTGCTTGGATACGGGCTCTATGCTTCTTGCCACAGGTATATTTTTCAGTGACTATACTATGGCTTCGTCAAGTATGCTGCGTTGTATTAGAGCACTTGCAGTCAATAACCGACCTGTGGTGTTTGTCGTGACAAGATAGAATGCATGCTGCTTTTAGGCAGCACGCGTGAACATTTTTTTACTCATGATGCCTCAATTCCTTGTTCCATCTAACTCAGCACTGGGTTTGAGTATGCAGATGCCTGGAAACAGGTGGAATATGGTGTCAAAGCGAGATTCGTCAGTATATCGGTGGAGTTTGCCTACACGGATTCCATGAAGAGTTTTGACATTGCAGTTAAAGATATAGATGTTGAACAATTGCATCTAAATTTAGCTGGAGTCACTCTTTCTTTTGCTGTGAGTTCACTGCCTTTATTCTGGCTTTCAGGAATATCTTAGTTTCTTATCTAGAGAGAGGGTATTATGCCTGCAATAGCTTTTGACACTGCTTGGTGGATAGTTGAACTTGTGTGTTTAACCCAGCTAATCGTTACTTATTTAAATTGTAAGGTCCATTTCTAATTATCTTTTTACTTCACTGCTCTTTCTTCGTACTTTGTACAAGGTAGTAGTGTGATGTCAAGGCAACTGAGGTTACGTGATATGTAAATCCAAGAGCGTTTGGGGGGGGGGGGGGGGGGGGAGATGTCAGTTTTTATTCATCCATTCGTTATATTTTATTTCGAATACAGTAGCCTTATCATATCTCCTTGTTACTCTTCCAGATATCCGAAAAGAAGACGGATCTTAGTCTTTCTTTGGAAAGCGTTGAGGTTTGGGAAGTTGCTTTGGAAGATTCAAATGATGGAAACGCTGATTCTCCTTTTCCGAATGAGAAAGAGAACAGTCGCAGGATAGTTTCCAATCTTATTGAAGAAACGTTACCCCGTTATGATGTCAATCTATACCCTGCTGCGAAGACGACTAACACGCCCAAAGGAAGACACGGTGAGATCAGGGAACGAAATCAGCTACTAAGGATTATATCATCGACGACAAAAAAGGCTCTGCATGTTGGCCTGAAACTTTCCCGTCAAGGGATGAACAAAATTACTGCAGCGGAGGCGTCTTGGAGCCTGGATATCAACTCGATTTTTGACCCAGTAGTGATGTGGGTAGATTTTCAGATTGTGCAAAGAATCACTCAACTACTGGGAGAGCTAAGTACTCGTGAGAGCGGGCAGGAAGTTTCCAGCAGTCAAAGTGTGGTGGCTAGTTCAACTTCTGTACACTTTACGTCGTCCTTTTCATCTGTTCGTATTATTGCTGGTATTCCATTGCCTCAGCCAGCATGCGGCAGTAAATCCTCTGAAGCCTATTGTGTTTTGGATTTGACTTCGCCATCTATGGACTTGCAGTTCATGGGCACGGTAACTGCCGATGGGGATTCTCTGGTCTTCGGGTTTGAAGATGCTACTGTATTTCTTGTCTCGAAGGTAGTGAACCCACAACACGAGAAATTCCAATCAAGTGAAATATTAAGAATTAATCATCAGGGTGAAGTGGATGCGTCAATTGAGGTTGTGTGGAAGAGGGCAGTTGAGACAGGTCCTTGGGTAGCCAAAGAAGCATGGGACGTGCCATTGGCACAGAAGAGAAGGGGTGATGGAGGAGGGGGTACAGGTGGTGGTAATTTTGAGTTTGTGGCAGCTGTTTCCGCTCAGGCTGAAGAAATAGCAGACTCGCGTCTAAAACAAAAGCTGATTAAGACATCCTCCACCGTTGTCCAAGTCAGGTTGCCCTTCGTTGGGATTCGCATGTCAAGATCTCAGTACTTGTTATTTGTTGAACTTTGCTCTACTTTTCAAAGCAACAAGTGTAATACTCGTGAGAAGAGTTTGGACGGTAGTAGCTTATTTTCAACACCTTCAAGTACACTAGCTGCAGAGGGACTTCGAGTTCCACAAATAGCAGTGCTTGTGCGATGTGATCGTCTGGACTCGGCATTGGACTTCAGTCCTCAAGTAAAAGAGAGGGTCGACGGCGGAAAACACTGGGAGGTCTTGCATTTTGATATTCACAAACTTCAGGTTTGAATGCTTCCATTCCACCTGATGCTTATCTGATGTCTTTCATATCTAGACAGAAAACTTTGAAAACGTCATTATTTAATTTCTCAGATGCATTGAAGGCAATACTTCCTCCCGATCCGTTCTTGAGGTGCTGGAACATGACTAGATCCGACCGTACATCATAGCCATTGTAGTCTTGAACTAAATCTGCATTTGTTCTGTGGTAGGTTCTGTCTGTTTTACGAATGGGTGGTAGCCTTGATGCATCTTACTTACGAGTTCGCCATGAAGAATGCCAAGTTTCAGGATCTCCGCCTGATAGATGGTTGTTACCCTTGCAAGGAGACACCGAGGAGATTCTCCTTTTCGCCTGTAGGAATAGTGCTTTGCAACGTGGAAATGGAGGGGGCGGTAATGTTCTTGCAGTTGGCACCGCTGGTATCTCTGTTACTTATGTGTCTTGGCCTGGCAGAGAAAAGCTTGCGGACAATTTCATCATTTCTAATGTAAAGGGGTGCACTATAGTTGCTTATGGTGGCCGTCTTGACTGGGTCAATGCAGTTGCTTCATTTTTCGATGCATCTGAAGCACTGACTGATGTTACTAGGAATAATGATACCGAACAACCACAATCTACCCTTAGTTCCAAGAATGAACTACGAAAATACTTTCTACTGGATTTGCATGACGCTGCATTGGGTTATGAACCTGGGTTGGAGGCTCTTTCAGCTCCCGAGTCTTCCGCAGTTGCTTGTGTTCTGGCTGCTGCAGCAGTGCGAATTTCAAGTGGTGCAGGTCTCCACGTGAACCAAGAGCAGTATGATGTTAAGCTTCGTGATATTGCGCTACATGTGTTGGACTTGGAATTCAAAAAGCAGTCTCAGTTCACATACTCTACGGACTCCATGCAACAGACTGGCTTTGTTCAGGTACGGTTCGACAGCTCAAATGGCTTCCTTTCTCTAATTGCATCCGTCACAATTCTTTCCGACCTACTGTTGTCTTAAGCTGTTAGTTCGCATGATTGGTGTGAGAAACGTCAATTTATATAACCTTGGTAATTTTCATCCACCTCGTCGCTATCCTGAGTTGGTCGACATCATTCGCCATAAATATGGTGCATGAAGTGCTCATTGTGTGCATAATTTTGTAGGGCCTGAAGTTTTATGTTGTTTGGGCTGTTGTATGTTTGTACTTGAACCTTAACTTTGCTGATAAAATCTGAAATTCATACAGGTTGCTAAGGAGACTTCTATGGGCGTCACTGTCAGGATTGATGGCGAGGACAGCCAAAAGTGGGAAGTGGAATGCGGAAATAATGAAATATGCTTTGACACTTGCCACGACAGTACTGCAGCATGTGAACGTCTTGTTGCCCAGTTACAACAGCTCTTTGCTCCTCCCTTGCAGCAGCAAAGTGTTCAAATTAAAATGCATAAAATGGAATTGAAAGCAGCTGATGTCACTGAACCTCCCGACTTGTTGAGTGGTGTTCTTGAGAATGCATTTATCAGTTTGCGGGATTTACAGACGGAAGCCCTAAATCTTGAATGCTCTGAATTGAGCAGCAAGGACGGTCAAGAATTTATCGAAGACTATGTCTCTGATCACACTTCTGGTGGTCTTTCTGAGTACTCGGATGACTCTTCATCAACTATAAATGGATCTGTCAGAAATTTCACTCGTGGGGGTCCCTCTGGGGGTGGTTGGTATGAAGGTGATGGACCTAACATCATGGAGAATCATGTTCCTGCAGAGAAGCCAGTGGTCAAACTAAGCCTTCCAAAGCGGTACCCCAAGCCAGTTGGCCGCGTAGATTTGCAAAACATGAGTGTAAAATGGCGCCTTCACGAGGGTTCAGATTGGCCATTTGGTGATGAGGATCCTGATTGGAATATGCAGGCATCTGTTGGTGATAGTACTCGCAAGCAAAGTGTTTGCCTTGAGGTGTTTCTTAACGGGGTGAACTTGCAGTACAATTTATTCCCTACAAGCGGACTGTACGCCTCAAAGTTGACCGTCACTGTTTTCAATTTTGGAGTCCTTGATCGCCGCCCCAAGGCTCCGTGGAAAACTGTAAGAATTCAGACCTTCGTTTTTTTTCTTCATGTTCTTTTGCTATGATGAACTTTGCTACAGAATCTGTGTGTAAAGGATTATTAAACTAGGGCATTTCGATATTGCTTGTCGAGGCATACTTCTGATACGTTCACAAAGTAATCTTATTTGGTCCTCTTCTTGTAAGAAGATTCTCACTCTACTTGTTGTCTCTCCCTATAATTGTAGGTTGTAGGCTATCACC
This sequence comes from Physcomitrellopsis africana, assembly GCA_036785485.1. NCBI lineage: Eukaryota > Viridiplantae > Streptophyta > Bryopsida > Funariales > Funariaceae > Physcomitrellopsis > Physcomitrellopsis africana. The sequence continues at coordinate 191,199 of JAWRVF010000079.1, read as the reverse complement.
ATGTTGCATCCCGCCCACGAGAAACCTCATCGCAAGCTATCAAGATAGATATGGATGCTGTCCGACCAGATCCCACGGATGTACTAGAAGAATACAGGTGCATCGTTTATTGGAAGACCATTCTTTTGCACGACCTGAATATCTAGCTAATTCAACCATGTTGTGTTATCTAGGATGACGCTGTTCTTATGGATTGTTTGTAGATGCTATAGAATGGTTTTGTAGGTCATGAGCTAGTGCACGCAGAATTTCAATGTGATAGTTTTCTTTCGTCTATTAATATGTTTTTCCAATAGGTCTTTCTTTTCTCTTCTTTTTTCAATTCTGGAGCTACTTGTTCCTTGATGCCTGCGTGGAAAGAAATATTTCAAGAATTAAAAGATGTGATATTGCCTGGAGACAGGGTATCCTTCGCACTTCTACCTATTCGACTTCATCTGGATCAACATCACCTGGATTTCTGCATGAAGTTTTTTTCTTCGCAGTTCAGTGCAAACCAAGGTACATTATTTGAGGAGAATTCAAATTTGTACAGAGGATCTCCATATGATTCCTCTCCTTCTATGGACTCCAATCTTACCGATTCTCCAACAGAACCATTATTACCATTTTTTCAGGTACTTCGATGCGTTATGTCCTGTCATGTATAAAGTTCTCTTGTTTGATCAGTTGTTAAAATCGCTTTTAATTCGTATGAAATGCCTCCGAGCAGTAATTGTACCAGGTCCAATTGCCTGCGTAAGTACTCTTTTAAATGATTTGTATGTAGGTTTTGTTTTTGACATAGAGGTCTATTCATACTCTGCATATTTCTAACCCGCTGTTACTGAGGATTGATGATGGTAGATGTTTGAAGTGCTTCCGTTTAACATTCGTATCGATTATATTCCTCGGAGGATGGACCTGGCAGCCTTGAGAGCTGGAAATTTTGCTGAACTCGTGAACATGATTCAGTGGAAGGTACGCTTGTATTGTTTCCATTTTGCAGAGACTGCACATCTTACACTGCTCTGAACGCAATATCTCAACTAAACAGAGACTAAATGTTCTGGTATTGTGCAGGGGATCGAGCTCGACCTAAAACACGTGAAGGCTGCTGGTGTGCATGGAGTAGGCAGCTTTTCAAAGATTTTTCTCAACGAATGGTTGCAAGATATCTTGCAAAATCAGATTTTCAAATTTGTGCAAGGAGCTGGGCCCATTCGACCACTATATGCTGTGGGTTCTGGCGCTGCCAAGCTCGTAGTTTCTCCAGCGCAGCATTATTGGAAACAACAACATTTGCTTCATGACATTCGCAAGAGTTTCAAACGAGTGTCTTCTATGTGCAAGAGGGAGAAACGAGATTCCAAACCTACATGATATAGGACCAATCGCCTGATTATATGTAGAATTGTGTATTCTTATTGAAGTATATGGGCGGGATGTGGTGCCTGGCTTCTCTGTCCAAGGGCACATCCGGCCGAGTTCTGCTGTTCGCCGAGGCCGTCTGCGTACAAGATTTGAGTTGCGCATGGTAAGCATTTGCATCAAAGCTTGATAACTTGGACGTTTTCATTTTCTTAAGCTTCAACTGTCTGAGGTGTATGATAACGATATTCTAGGAAGGCTGGTCCTTATGAATCCTTGGTGAGAACTTGTTGAAAAATGCTTTCTAGTCCTGAAAGTATTGATTGTATTGAAGTTTTAGTGCTTGTTTTTAATGCAGACTTGGCTGTCATACGTGACCGGAGTTGGAAACATGGCCATGTTGAGCTGCTGGTGGGCTTGGCTGTTGTATAGGAATAGGCGAATTGAAGGTTGTAACATAGAATAGGTGTATAGATTAACTTCATCTTACAGGTCACTATCAATTTTTATCTAATTGTGAATATTTCATATCGGTGATAGATATGTTGTTGGGTTGTTACAAGCTTTACCTGATTTTCATAGGCGTTTCCTAGTTATAGTAGCTGTTGTTCCTCATTACCAACAACGTCGCGATTCCGTGCCAATCAATTATTCAGATGTGGATGTCATGTCGCTGTCGGACTCTCGGATCTGTATTCCAATGCTTGTTGCACTCTAGGGTCCTAAAGTTGTTGGACTCCATCTGTGTATTGATTATTGCAAGTACGAACGTAAATCTTTTTACTTCTGTACACGTGGGATGGAAGCATGAAAGCCAGACGAGAGGGATTTAGACTTTGTTTTGTTGAATCTTCTTTGTAAGTTCTATCGAGTGATGGGGAACCAACCCATTCCTGTTTCTTTTACAGCAGACTGACAAATTCAACACTTCACTCTATGCTACTGTCGCTTTGTGCGTGTAGTTTCAGCAAGTAGTTCCCCTCTTGGCTTTTGTGCAACAGTTCACACTTCCGACCTTGTGTTGTTCTTACGTTGCAATTAATTGACAGCTATAGGTAGTCTCCATCTTCATGTTTGAAACTTTATGCATCCTTTGGCTCGGAAGTTGATACAAACCGAGAACTGGCATATGAAGGAGCATTTTTTGAAAATCCTGAATCTCTTTAGGAATCTGACGGCTTGCCAGTACCCAGGACCAACTTCAGAAACATCAGTTGCACATCGGTTGAAATCCAATGACCAAAAGAACCTTCTTAATTTGAGACGAACCTCTTAAATTCTTATCCAATATCTCGTATATCACGTCCATCAACTTTCTCATTAAAAGTACAGCTCCTTTTATAAAATAACCCTCCCAATGATTAAACCATCAATTTCTAAAAACCACCCACGCTCAGTCTCAACTTTAATCAAACACATCACCGTGAAAAGATAAACACACCCACACACACACACCCAGGAATATCCTATTTTTAAGAAAGGGGGACTATGAAGCAAGAAACTGCGAGACTTAAGCTTCACGAAATAATGACCGACCCCAGAAACCCTAAACAAGACCTCGGTATGGTAATTCAAAGCTGAAACCCCACTTGGCGACGCGCTTTCCCGATCGATCGGAACCGTCCAAACGTGGCGGCCATCGACGGCCACCGCGTCCCAAACCGCACCAAGTGGAGGAGCCGCAGAATCCAGGCCAGGCTTCTAGATCCGATGCCCTAAAATGGGCCCCATCTGAGCCGTCGAGGGGTGCATCGGACGACGGAGGGCGGGCCGCTGGCGCTGGCTGGAAGCTAGAACAGTCGCTCTATGCCGCCAGCGAAGTATCTTGAGGAGAGGACCGCTGCAACTTCTATTCCTCCCTCTCTCACTGCTGCTGCGTTCAGGCGTAGGAGAGACCCAGACTCGTGGCCTGCTTGCTCGGTGGTCGCTCGGTCGCTCGGTTCGGGTTCGTGGTTGCTGCTCCTCGCCTGGTCGTCGTTGCGCGCTAACCACACGCCTTTTCAATATGTCTGACGACGAGCACCAATTCGAGTCCAAGGCCGACGCCGGAGCGTCCAAGACCTACCCCCAGCAGGCCGGAACCATCCGCAAGGGCGCGCACCTTGTCATCAAGCAGAGGCCCTGCAAGGTATACCCTAGCGACCGTGGCCTTTAGCGTCGTAATTTCATTCTAGAGGATTTGATGTTGCATGCCCCCCTCCCTAGCGCGTTTTCTCGTGATTTTTGGGTTGTGGGGTTTGATGTAGCTTAAATTTGGTGGAAAACGTTTTAATTTGTTTTTCCTCTTTTCCTGTTTTTTCCTTATTCTCCCATGGTGTATGTGGGTTTTTTTATTCTCCAACTCCTGTGTCGTGGAGATGGTCTTGGTATGATGTGACGATGTGTATTTTTACGATGTGTCTTAGGGTTATATGGATATTGTAGGATTTTTTTATTCTTATGGTCTAGGTTATGCCGTGGAGCTGGTTTTCCTCTGTCATTTTCTGGTCACGGAATGATAACTGGTTAGGTTATGGTTATATTCTAGTGTCGCTTTATGCCCTTGCCGCTTTTACACGTTTCTTGGAGATTTAGCTGCACCATCCGTGATCACTCTGCAAATTGACATTTGATCCACGATACATTTGATTTATAACAGGTTGTCGAAGTGTCGACTTCGAAGACTGGGAAGCACGGTCACGCCAAGTGCCACTTTGTCGCAATTGATATCTTCACTGGGAAGAAGCTCGAGGATATTGTTCCATCTTCCCACAATTGTGACGTAAGTTACCTTCACATGTCCGTCATGCGGGTGGTCGATTTAAATGTCTCACGTATTCGATTACTTCTTCTGTTATCATTCTGGCCAATATTAACTCATATACACCACGCCGTGCAGGTTCCTCATGTGTCTCGTACCGATTACCAGCTTATCGATATTTCTGAGGATGGATTTGTAAGTAACTGACCTTAAGCCTACATTTATTCGCCGTTGTGATCAATTGGATATTACATAAAAAATTGTCGATAGATTTCACTACTTACACTGTGAAATGCTGTTATGTTCAGGTGAGCCTCCTCACGGATAATGGTGTCACTAAGGACGATCTGCGCCTGCCCACCGACGAGACCCTCCTTACGGCGATTAGAGATGGATTCAACGAAGGCAAGGATCTTGTCGTGACTGTTATGTCTGCTATGGGAGAGGAGCAGATTGCGGCCCTGAAGGACATCGGCCACAAGAACTAAATTCTCTATCGTCACAGATCCAGCATAGAGAAGGAAAATGTCACATTATTGATATTTTCATATTTGGCACTGTGGCCCACGATGTGTTACGTCATAGCTGATAATATTAGCGGGGAGCTTTGTGAACAATGCTTCAGTGAAAGTGTGCTACTCAGTGTTCATTTTCTGCCTCGATGGGAAGGGAATGGAAGGGCTTATAGAGTGTTCAAGCAGTTCTCGTGAGAGGTGACAAGACTCGTGGTGTCGACAATAACCTGAATGGAATTGCTGGGTAAAAAATAGGGCCCTGTATGACGCGTTTACTGTTGGTTTTTTGAAACTACGGATTTATAAAGTATGCGGAATGTCTCGGTGAAGTTTGTTTATCTGAACAACTGATCGTCACTTTTCCCATCTCCTTGTGTAATTAACATCGTTAACTGCAAACCAAATACTTCACAGATAATTTCGTGAAGTGACTTACATATTGAATTACTATTCATCAGACTATCTGATATCATCATTACATCCCTGCGAGTAACCGTCAATAATTTCTAAACAAAGACACCTGCCTCTTACTAAATTATGCAATATTGAAACTTATCTATCCTCTGTACAGAACTTATCAACCTGCAAATGCTTATATCTGACGCAACCACTACTAGTAAGCCTCATATTCTGTCCTAAAACACTGTTCATAGTACATGTCTACTTGCACTGACAGACGGGGATGACATTCGATGTCTATCACAAGAACAGGATAGAGGGTAAATCACGTCCAGCACGCAACTAGATCCATCTACTCAGAGGCTGTATCCTCCCTCACCGCCCACATGAGCACAGTAGCGGGTAGCAATCTCGAAGTCTAACCACCTTGCATAGAACCTGAAGCAGAAATCGTTCCGTCACCTTGGGCACCCCATCTAGTGAGCGCCCAGTGTCTTTTGTTTGCATCTGCATCGTCAAAGTGAAGGGAATTTGTTTGACGTAGTCAATGTGGACTAAAGTACCCAGCTCGGAGAAAGCACGCAGCGGCACAAAACAAAGAGAAAAACAAGCATCTGGATGGGAGTGAAAGCGGATGCTGGCCCAGTGCCCAACAAGCTTGTGCGGAAACTCATCCTCGGATGACGTCAGAGGCTCCATTAATGCTTGCGTCCTTTCCTAAATCCTAAAGCACCAATCCACTCCTTCCCCTTTCTTCCTTTCTGGGTTGTCCACAGAATGCAAGATTTCTGTTCACACAGCATATTCCTTTTGTTTTCTTGTTGTTTTGGAGTCTTTCTAATTTGTTTATTTTGATATATGTGGGTTGTTGTGTGCATGGAAGAACAAGTTAAATATCATCATCAGTCCCACATACATGTGTGTGTATCTGATACACACGGGATAAAATATGTAAATCTTAGAGTGACTCGTGTGGATTGAATTGATAATCTTCTAAGAATTATGGTGTAACATTTGACATCTTATAATTATCATGATTTACATTCTTATGAACTAAAAAAACATTAATTGGACTTGCATACTTGTAGTGTGCATGCATTCCATACCTTCAATGAACTTGGGAAATCGTAAACTATTCAAAGTTAAATTTCACTGCACATATATGTTTAGAATAACACAGTAATTTTTGAGAATTTTAGTTACGGTCTTTTAATTGTTAATATGTATGTAACTTTTAAAAGATGCAGGGTCAGCTGAATTCGCACTGAGGTATTTCTGACTGATACCTAATAGCTTAAAATAGAACGAAGTATATTTAAGCTTTTATTCAAAGAATGGAAAAGGTTTGTACATGTGCAAATATTGTATGCAATTTTACTTAAACAATATACGAAGTCCAATACACTTCACAAAACTTTCTTCTACCTATCAACTAAAATTAACTCATTCTTTGCCAACTCGGGAAATTGTCAAAAAAGTTTAATTTATGTTTCATTCGGTTCAAGATTTTCCATGATGATAATTTCAATTTAAGAAATACGCTAGATGCTAGATTAATTTTTTTGTATGTTTGCAAAAAATTAATTCCAAATTTAAGGCATTCTTCACTTCGTCCAAATGCCTTGCAATACCAAGCACAGCAGTCCAACTCAGCATGTCCACGTCAACAACTCGCGCCGTTTCTAGCCTGATGTCATGCACGGTTTCTACCACGCGAGCCCTTATCTCCCTCCCAAACTCCGGAATATTCTGGATTGACCCCTTCAAGATGCTACGTCGAGCCAGCCGGTGACGTGCCTTGACCCGTTCCCACCACATCCTTCATTCTTTCAATTGGAGCGGGCGGCATTAAAATCTTGTTTGAAAGGATCCATACACGCGGCACCTCGCCCACGTGGATGGGAATTCCCCCTCACGGGGCACCCACCAATGGCATTGCTCCACGGATGAATGCCATCCAACGTAGATGTGACTTGTTCCAGGGAGGATGATTTCATCCTGAGAACCCCCCTCAACTCTTGAATGTCACGAATATTAGCTGTATGGTACTGTAACACGTGTTATGTTATTGGGCAGTGCGAAGAAAGGGTTAATTGTATGAATTGAGTAGTTACTCTGTCCTACAAGTAAAAGAAAATGTATTTTAAATTATATTACTGAAAACCTTTGAAATGTTGTTATTATAATAATCTTTTATTATGAATGTGTATGTATATATCTATATATTCATTTCAAAATATGTAGTAGTACATGTCCTATGATTGTTGTCTTCCAATTTTTGATAATATTGTGTGTGTTTTAATTTAAACTAAATAGTTTTCTAATAAAAATAGTCTTTTATTTATCAATAGTTATTTTTTTAATAACATAATTTAAGATCAATAATACTCCTAATTTTAATTAACATTAGAATAAGAGCACCTCAGACATAAAAATTAAGGTTAGTATATTGTATTTATTAAATTCTGCATTTTTAATATATTAATTATTTAATTTTCATAGATTAATTATTAATTTGGAGGATATATGTCTTTCATCAAAAAATCGTAAAATAAGGAGGATTAAAAAAAGAAAAATCAAATAATTCAATAAATCCAAATTTACATCAAATTGTTTGAGATATCAAAAACATTATTTATGTTATTCATATTTTTATTTTATAAATAATAAATTTAATTTTTAATTTAATTTTTAAAATTAAATTGAAACCTTTGAATCTACCAAAAGTTTACTCTACAATGTATACAAGCATTTGTTAATAAATAAAACACTAAAACATAACACCTATGTCACCCAATACAAAACATAAATGCATAATTTCTCATAATAAAGAAACTAAATAATAAAAATACAAAATTAACATTAAATCTGAATTGGTGAGTTTATTTGAAATGCAATGATTTTTTTTTTTTTTTTTTTTTTTAATAGAAAATATTGATAGAAGCAATCAGTATACAAATAAATTTTTCAATATTTTAATTTAATGTCAACTTGGATAAAAACTATCATTTTTTCACCTTTGTCATATGCAAAACATTAAGACTCTTTTATACAAAAAAAAATCCCTTAAATATTTTTTTAACTATATATGTAATTTATTATACTATATTTAACTTTAAAAATCTAACATACAATAATTAAAATTTCAAACAAACTTGTGAGAGTTAATAAGAGCTATATTTTTTTAAATTAATAATTGTTTAAAACAAATAAGAGCTATGTTTGTTTAAACTAGTTACAGAGGTTGTTAGAACAATATGTAGTAGAACAATGTGTTTATTTTTATTTTTATTTTTTGATAAATTAGATTATAGATAATTTGGTGTAAATTAATCAATTACCAAACATGTGTCTAGTATTTTAAAGTAATAGCTAGAGTATTTAAGTTTTATATATTATCCTCCTAAAATGAAATGATTTTTCTCTTATGAACAAAAAAAACACACAATTTGGTTTGTAGTAACACAAGTTTCCAAACATGTATTCAGAAATAGGCACATGTTTTTGTGCTTTAGAACAACATTACATGTAATTGAAAAGATAATTTGACTTTTTGTGGTTCATAAAATAAGATGGTATGTTATCTTTGCTTCTTTTATTATTATTATTATTATTCTTTTTTTTAATACTTGTATTTTCTATCAACATATTTGGTGTAATCATCTTTTATGTGCACCATTTAATGTGAAAAAACATATACATATGTTTTAAAGTTCAATATTCTTTATAATAGTTGAATTTTAAAATTATAAAATTATCATTTATGTCATGGTTAAATATATATATATACAAGTATTTGAATAAGATTTAAGATAGATATGCTAATAACTTATAAGTTTTGTATGATTCTAAGTTTATACACTATAATACACTTCTTTATAGTTCCATAATTAAAATTAGACAGATTTCAAAGTAGAAATTAAAAAAAATATTTGCAGATAAATAACTTGAGTAGACTCAAATTAATTTTATCTAAAAAATTATTAAAAGATAATATTTAACTTATCATGATAAATAAAAAATATTCATCTGTAAAAGAAAGATAAGAGAAGGTAAATAACTAAGGTAGATAAAAACTTTAGATTAAATGTATTTTTGACATAAAAATATTTTAATTGATTGGTTCTTATAAAATCATTATATATATATATATATATATATATATATATATTCAAATAATTAAATTTTGACTAATATACAATTAAGACTAAGTAGGATTATTTTTGGATCTTTTTTTGGTGAGATATACAATCTTTTTATTATAATTACTATAATTATTTTAAATTTTATTAGTAAGTAAAATTTATCAAATTAGTGATACTACTATTAAATAAAAAATTTCTCGTTAAAATATGATCTTCTATAATTATCTTTTTACTTGTTCTTAAAACATCCTTCAAGTATCTTAAAGATCTACTTCATAAACTTTAATTTTATTTTCATAATCATTGAATGTAACTTTAGAATCTTTCTTAAGGCTTTCAAAATTGATCTTTTTTAGAAGCTTGTGGATTGTGTTCCAATTTCTACACAAAATTAAGCTTGTTAAAATATTAAACTAAGGAGACTTTTAGGTATCTTAATAATTTCTTTTAAATGCCATTTTTCTACTTGTATCTCTTTTATAGTTCTCTTATATTGATATAGTAACTTCTAGAATTTGAGTTTCTAAATATATTTTCTATTTAAAAAATACAAATAAAAATATTTAGTAAAAAAATTATATTAAATATACTATATTAAAATTTAAAGATATTTGATTTTTAAAACTTTGACAAGATATTTATTTTATAATTTTTAGATTTTTTGATTATTATTTTAAAATTTATATTAATATTTTTAAAAATTTACTAAATTTAAGTATTAAGTCAAATAAATAAAATCTTATTTATTTAAGTAATAAAAAATTTCTATGGACTTATTTTTAAATTAGTTAAATCTAAATTTAGTATACTTGACTAACTTAAAAACTGAAATATCTTTAAAATTAGTTTGTTGGTCTTTTATGGATAAAATTTTATAATTATATACATGATTTTAGAAGAAGTATTTTGTTAATATTTATGATTTGGAATAGTTTAATAAAATCAAAAGCATTAAAGGTAAATAAATCCTAAAGTTAATCTTATTTTTAAAATAATTAGTTCCTTTTTTTAATATAAAGTAATTATTTAATTTTTGATGAATAATTTAAATAATATTTTGTAAATTTAAATTATTTATTATAATAGAATTTTAATTATTTATTATTTCTTGGTATAAATTTTATTATTTTTTTAAAAAACTAATAATTTATATGACCTATTACATACTATGAGATTATTATTTTTATTAAAACAAAACTAAACTAATAATCTTAGGTTTGAACAATAAAAATTTGGATTGTTGTCTATTAGAAGAATGTACTTTTTAGCTTCACCAAATTAGTAGTTAGAAATTCTTGGCTTTTCTAAAAACAGAATATTTATTTGGCCTTGCTTAAAATGACAACATTGTAAATTTATTGGTTGTTTTTTAAAAATTAAAATAGATGAGACTTTTGGATCAAAAATTTTCATATATTAAAAGTAAAATAAAAGATATTCTATATAAGACTATAGTTGTATTATTTTTATACACAATAATAGATACAAGAATTGGTTTTATATATGTGATGAATTAATAAGATTAATAAACTATACAATAGAAGAAATTGTTAATGATATGTCACTTTAAAATCTTTTAAAATCATCTTTTTATCTACACACTCTAATTCAACATCAATTGTAGATGATGAAAATAAATTCTATAACTTTACTTAATTCTACATCAATTTAGCCATTAAGATTAGATTTTATTTGCTAATTAACCTCTTTGATTCCCAGATTGATTTAAGAAACTCCTAAAATCTCATCAAAGCTTTATAATTCATCCGTTGGATTATTTGTGATGCTTACAAATTTAAAAACTTAGTGAAATTTTGACAAAAACCAATACTTTTGTTGCTCTTACATAAGCAACATAGTATTTTAGAATCCAACCCCAAGTAGCTCTAATCCAATTGTACACAAATATAGGATTCCTAATTGCTACTCCTTATAACATAATTCAAACTATGTTTGCTTGTACTTATTTATCTTCAATATCAATTTTTTTGTTAAATTTTTTTGTTAAAAAAAGAACACCAAAAATTCCAACAACAACTGTAACAACTATTCCAATATTCCTTACATAAAATACATATATACTGTTATATTTTTTTGCTGTGAGTACATGTTTGGCATTGCAAGATAAAAACTCATGTGTGACTTAATTGCCTTACTTTAACGTCATTCAGAAAAAACATTCACGTAAACACGCAATTTCCCATTTAAAAGAAATTTTTGATCGCAATCCGACACAAAATGTTTATATTGTTACGAGAAGAGCATCCTCATTGCCGCTTCATGGGCGTGGCTTCCAAGAAAATCCCCCCCCCCCCCCATTTTTCTCACGGACACTGAGCTCCCTCACCGACGCCGCAGCTTGCAGGTGCAAATCACGCATCGTTACGAGGATCACGCAAGACTGCATCCCTGAGGTCTCATTGCACACACATCATCCCACAAACAAGAGCAAAAAGAAAGAAAAACCAAAAACAAAACAAACCGCGCCAGGGACTCCAACATTGCTCACTTTTTGCTGCTGGGAACCATTATTGTGTGCACCAGCGCGCCTTCTGCAATGGAGATTTGCAAGAGAGCTTCCCGCTTCAGAGTCGGTCCCTGTGCATCTTCCGTTACAGTCCGCGTGCTCTTTGGGCTGAAATGCAAGCGTCGGTGTCAACAGGCACGTCGTCGCAGCTTCACTGTTACTGTATGCTTAAGAAGCTTACCGGTTTTGGGGTTTTTGAGTTGATAGCACAGAAAAGAAGTGATAGGTTGGAGGGCTATGGAGACGGTACCTCTTCGTCTTAGATCTGCGATAGGAAGTGGTGGATGAAGTGGTCGTGTTCGGACTCACTGATTGCATTGGTTGTTGGGTTGATGCCGGATCACATTGGCGGACCCTGGAGCTCACTCTGATCTGCAGATTGTGGCTTATTGTGGGTTTCTGAAAATATGAATGCATGCACAAATTTGAAAGTATTCCTTAATGTTAGGAGACTGTTGACGACGTGCTCAAGCGACCAAGTGATCACCTGATCAGAGATTCAAAAGTGAGCCAGACAGACGTCAGAGACGCCGTCAACCTTTTCTTCTTATTTATTTTTGTATTTTCTTTTTCTTTTATTGTCGTAACAGATGGAGCTGGTGCATTGCTTAATCCGTTTGACCTTTTTGGAATCGTAGATGCATATAATACAGCCACAAACAGCTTCCGGGGTATCCCGAAATGGGAACGACACACGGAGCGGGAAGGCTTGCAAAGAGAGGCAACATACCACGCTTGAGGCACGATGGAAGTTGTTTTTTACGTGCTGGACACACACTCTGAACCTGGAAATCATTCATTTAATTGGTTATGATGAATCTTTGAACTGCAGCTTCCAGGGACCTGTTCATCAATGGCATTCAGTGTAGGCGTTGCTTCCACAACTTGCCGCCATTCAGTCCAGCCACCAGACAGGGCAAGTCCTTCTTCCCTCTGTTTCGGTCATGCCTTAGTGCATTTCAGAATTGTGCCACCATTGCTCTAGATCGGCCGCTTCAGACTGGATCATTCTCTTAGTCCGATTGGCACTCGCCGCTGTGGTTGTTTTTGCCTTCTGAAGCACTGCACTCGAGTCTTTTTCTTTTTGGTAGTCTTGCATTGTCACTACCATATTTTCCTCGGTTATGTGACGTTAGTGGAGCTGAGGTTGAGGTTGGAATCGTCAGGTGGGGAGTTTGGTTTCAGTTTGCGCCCATTTTTGGTATCGCCCATTTTTGAATTAATTTGTTGTCTGTTTGATGAGCTGCACGTTTCAGAGAATGTATACGGGGGCATTAGATGCTTGATGCTTCTCAATTGCAGTGCTGTGGGCATTAGAGTTGTTTATTGGGTTGCTAACATGCGTGTAGATACTTAACTCGATAGTTTCGTGATGCGATATACCAGTCAAACTTCCTGCTCGAAGTAGGACTCTCTTTCTTGCTGATATAACATAGTCTGAACCTGGTTCAGTTGGAGCATACAGTAAATGTCTACTCTGTGCACATTTTTTCCTTGACCTGGATTCGCTGTAATTGAAAGTGAAGCATGTCCTAGAAAAGACTTAAAAAAGGCATGTCTGAATACCATGTAATTTGTTCGTTAGGTTATTTGATCCATTACAATCCTTGCATAGTTCATTTCGCTCATAAAATAAAGTTAACGACGAGGAAATCTTCAACTGGTGTCTGGTTATGCAGGGATTGGGTTTTCTTCAAAATGGCGAAAGCACTGACCCTTGGAGTCACCCTCCTTATTTACACAGTCGCATTTGGCCTTGCTCTTGCTGCCATTGCGCACCGGAGCAAGATTCACTCATCTTTCTGTATTTGTGTACTATGCATTCTGCTGTAGTCATTGCTTGACAGTGAATTTTCTCCTCTTTCCTCGCCGTGATTCTTTGGCGAGGATAGAATGTGGACTTGAGGAGCATGTGGTTTACTAGAAGATGCACCCATGAAAGGGGGTTTAACTTATTGAGAGTCTAGACATCAGTTTGTCAAGTGATTGAATATTTCCTGTACTGCTTGCAGGCAAACCCAGCAATTGATCCTAAAACTCGGCTTCTGAAATGTTAATACGCCTCCGACGTAGCAACCGGTTACGCTGTCGGGTCTTTCATGTTCCTGCTCTTTTTCCAAATTTTCATCATGTTAGACTCACGCTGCCTTTGCTGTGGGAGTGGTGTCAAACCTGGAGGTGCCAAGACATTCGGTGTGCTGATGTTTCTTTTGTCCTGGTAGATACAATCTGACTCTTGTTGCCGAAATACTATGGACTTCCTAGGTGTTTTTATAAACTGTTTCAATGATTACAATTGGTATTGGATTTTTGGTAAACTTCTTAATTGAAAATTGAGCAATTAGACATGCTATTTTCGCAGGATGTGCTTCATTGTTGCCGCGTCTGCTCTAATCGCTGGTGCAGCTCAAAATAAAATCCAAACAGAAAAGTACCACAATTATTTCGGAGACAAAGTCACATGCCGAGAAGTGCGAAAGAGTTTATTCGAGGCTGCAGCAGCTTTTACCTTCCTCACTATGATATTCAGTGAGTTGTATTACGTACTGATTTCGAAAGCTCGGGAGCCTGAGCCATGGATGTCGAATGGACCCTCAGTGGGCATGTCTCCTTACCCTTAAGTTTAGCTCGCTTGGCTAGAATTTTCTAGTTCGGATCATGCTCAACTCTTTTTTAATGAGCCAGCAGCCACATTCATCCTTTTAGATGTACATGGTGAATCATAAAACCTTTTAGTATCGAAATTTAGTCAGCCTTAATGGTGTACTTTTTCACGTTCCGTTCTCCAGAGCGTCCACATTCTCATGAGACAGCTTCATGCACAATTCGGCCTTTACGTCCCCTATTCTGGACCCAGAGCTCCCTGTTATGGCTGTGTTTTTTAATCTCGTTTTAGTTCTGATGCAAACTGAATTGTCCGGTAGTAGTATTGGTTCCTTCCCATCAATCACCGAAGTCTTCTATGATTATTACATTTAAATTACGATCTGAAATTTGTGCGTCTTTCAAGCAGGAGTTCAGCTCAAAGTTTGTTTGCCTATCTGTGAATAAGTAATGTGAAGAAGCTATTTCAACTTTTTTGTGCCTAAATAGTGTTTCTTGTGCGAGTGACCTTCAACAAGCGTGTTGGTTTCCTTCCGCTGGAATAGCAGTTTCATTTTGTTTCTATCCAATCAATAAGTTACATAACTCATAATTCAAAAGGAGGAGTTGACATGAATGGTCGCGACGCTTGCCTGCCAAGCGCCTCTCTTAAGAAGGTACCTTAAGGCAATTTGGTTATTATTCTGCTCTTGCTTACGTCCGACATAGGAGACTCGCAGCTTTGTTTACAGATCGCTTGCAGTTCGGGTTTCAATGCGATTGTGGACTCTGATTTTATCTCCTCTTGCTTGTGCAGGTTGCAACCGGGGATCGACAGCTTGAGAGGTTTTTGCCATCTGCGGGGCAGCTCAAGATTTCTACTGTACACTCTGCCTTTGTCTATGTTTAGGCTATCTTTGTGGTATTTCATTTTGACTGTTTCGTGCTTCTTCTAACGTCTTTGTGAACAGGTGAGCGTGTTCCTTCCACCTTCAGCTTATTCAGGTAAATTGTAAATCCCAGTAGCTCTGTGATACAGCCTCGTTAATCATGTCGTATGGGTCGCACTTGAATCGTAAGGACAAGTTTAATCCGGTAACGGAATCGATGTACCGTCAGAAGCCCTCGGGGCTTGTTGTCAGGAGCATGGAGAGGACGAAGGAGTATGACCCAGAAGAACCAGATGGCCCATCGACGCACGTCGAAAACGCACCACGGGTAGAACGTGGAGGCTCTGACTCGAACTGGATAATGAGCAAAGAACGCATGGAATACCGCCACAGCAAAATTATTGAAATTCTTGACGGAATGGTTCACAGACTGCCCAAGGAGGGTTTTGATGTATATCTTGAGCGATGCTATTCTACTGCTAACTTGGCCCTGAACAAAGCTAACAAGGCCATCACTGGCGACGAATGCGAAGACGTCGGGGATAGATGGGTGGTCCGTTTTGTCAAAGGTTTCAGGTTAATGTCTAGGTTAACTGGCGTGGGGTGGAAGACAGGGGAAGAGGCGTTGCTCTTCAAACTAGTGCGAGAGGAATGCGACATGCTCACCAAGCAAGACATCCAATTCATAGATTCAAGATCGAGTGTTAGGAGGGAAAAAAGGCCGTGGGAGAGAGTAATGGACGACAGTCATCCTACAGATTACAGAGAAGGTGTCGGCGACCCTTCAAAGTTCCACCACTGAAGCAGCCACTCCGAGGAGTCTACCCAAAACCTTTTATGTAGACAAGGTCTATTTAAAAAAAAAATTGAACTATTCGTACTGTGTAGTCCACCGGTGTGTCAACCATAAGTTGTCCAAGTATTCTTCGACATATATTCATTTGACTAAAGGTCACTGTTTTTTGAGAAGTTGATATTAGTCTTCTCCGTGATGATTGTTGCAGAGCTACTAAAGGTCTATGCAAGACAATGTGGGGCTGTACAGGAATTGTTATAAATCCCCTCAATTGGCAACATGTTATGAATTTTACGTAATATTCACACATCTCTGAGCTGCTCCGATATTTCACATGCAGTTAAACGAGTACCTCGAAATTTTACGCATTGCCACAAGCTAAACTTTGAGCTATGATTTATCAGAGCCTTGATTATTTGTCATGTAATCACATCAACCAATGTGAAGCACTGTCGCACTTTGTTTTGCAACCCGAGATTCATGAGGTAGTTTGTTCCTGCGAAGGCGAAAACACGAGTCATTCGATAAATGCAAAATATCATGGTGACGGTCTGCATTGAGCCTCGAAGCTTGTGGTTGCTTAATTACCGCAACGCATAAATTGGTTTTGAGACCAATTGTAGGCTTGACAAGATACTTAGGCTTGCTGCTCCGACGCCTCCAGAGCTTTCTCTTCCTCGAGGACCTAGCCAATGCTGATGTCTCCCCGAAACAGCGAAACGATACAGATTTTGTTTTTCCGAAGCAGCACCTTGAATTACTTCTCTGCACACAGCCACACACAAGCACTTCCCCAGAACCCTTAACTTCAGCCTGCAATACCTCTGACATGGTTGCCAGACGGCTAATTAATGCAGTTGTTGGTCCTTCTAAGGTCGAAACGAAGAACATTTGTTGAGGTACAGGACAATCGTCAAAACATGGAATGCGTGCATGTGGGTGGATCGAGTTCATGTCAACACATCGCTGACTATATTTCTACGCGCTGTGATGGAGGAAGAATCCGTGCTCTGAAAATGGTCAAGCTAATCAGGTCCAAGGATTCCACGTTAGTTTCGAAGATTTCAAACTGCGTTGCAAAGATTTCTGATGAGATGACTCTTTGTCAGCATTTACCGCATCTCTCTGGCTTCTCGGCAAACTCTCTTTCCAAGTACTTCTGCACCAAAGAATTTGAGGTTGTTGTAAAAGCAATGGCATCGAATCAGTGTTTCATGCAACTCGAAGAGTAGATGTTCTCAGCATTGAATTATAACGAAGAGTGGCTACAATAACTGTAGTCTGTCTACGTATGGAGTTGGTGCCACTTTGCACAACCTTAAATAAAATCGCAACACTTACCAGGGCCGATTCTGTTGGGCACCTCGCAGGACGCATCGCTGCCCTCTTTTGTTGATGCACCGTAGCATGATCTGAGACGTAGTTGCAACTTTCAGTCTGCTTGCAGCAAGCTGCTTCTAGCGCCATGGAGACATCGATAAGGTTCCCCATTAGGAACCTGCAATGCCTGCCATACATGTACCCTAACGCCAGACACCCTGCCCCCACGAGGATCGGCTGGTGACTCATGGCCTTGAAGAGCCTGATGAGGTCAAAGATTGCACCGAAACAATTCGTTTATCTAATGATATCTTTGGACAGTTCCTAAGTGCTAATGTTGAGAGGGGTGATAGAGGCATAGTTTCTGTGAAGGAACTATACGATACTTACAAGTTCTGGTCGAAGGACATGTTTCCAGCAACAAAAGTAAAAGATATATCATCCTTACGACAGTACCTGACCAAAAACTCGTACACTATAGACCCTATAGACCAAATCCAGGGCTTGTGTAATCTTGCGTGGAGGAGTTTAAGTATTCCATTCTCGGTGAAGGTTCCTTCCAGGTCCGAATCGTTCACATTCCCTGTGTCAGACTTACCGAGTTCCTCAGCATATCAACATTGATTTGCAGATAGACATCCTGGCAACCAGATTGTTATTCAGCAATTTATGTCATTTATCTCAAATGATCACTTTAGTTCCCCAGCAAAGGAGCCAGTAAGCCACCAGTGTGGCAAAGCCGATGGAGACGATTCAGTGGTTGCAGTAAGCATTCGGTTTTAGAGGTGAAATGCCGTGGGTTGGAATCAAACGTCAGAATGACCAGATTGAAATGGTGGCCGCGACGAGCCATCTTGTTCAAATGAGGATTTAATATGCTGGGATGCTTATACAGTGAAGTTCTCACGAGGATATTCGCGTCAGGTTTGGTCTACGTTGCGAGTGTCTGCATGAAAAGAGTGCTTGTTTGAGTTGAGAGCAACTGGAGTTGGTTTCGTAACAACTGTGTGAGGCTTCAATTGTCCTGCACGGGAATGGCATGACCCCGCCATTACATCGGTTACAAGCGATGGGTTCGAAGAAGATGATAAGTCCTGGTTGTGGTGGAGAAATGGGGCTGCGACGATGATAGTTAGTACTGGAGCCTAAGCTAGACTGGGTGCGAAGGGCCGGCTACAGCGACGCATCAGAAAAGTTCGAGGAAATCCAGGAGTAGCTCAAAATCTCCCTTCACCATCACATTCGCTGCGAGTCTTGTTGTTCAAATTTGTGGAACCGTACCCCACACGCACTCGGAACAAAAGAAAGAGAGAGCGTGAGCCAGCGATCCCGACCAAGGCGTGGAATCGATCACAGTTTGACGTGTTTTGTATTGTGGTGTGAACTGGTCCATGGTGGGGGCTTTCCATCCATCCAACCAGAGCCTACTCGTGCAGGTTGAGTTCCGCTTGAAATCACCATTTCAACACTATCAAACAGGGGAGGCAATATTTTCGTCCAGTTGCTTGGTCTGAAACGGATCCAGGACATAGGATTTTATGCGAAAGTAGCCAACGTCCGGCTAGGGTTGGAATTCAAGAAAACCAGGAAACAAAACAAGGTTCTGTCCAATGAGGAAGGAGAAGCAGCGATAAAGGATGGGACATGCCCTTGTTCTGATCCTAATTTAGGCTACCGTACCGCATCATCACAATCATCATCTTCGTCAACAGTAACATTCCCCCAAATACTGATGACACTTTTCGACTTCGTTGATACTCCCTCCATCCAGCTCTGAGCTGCTGTGAGCTGCACGGGGTTGCGTGTAATGAAGACGGGGATGTAAGAGGACGGTTATGGCCGTCAGGATTTGGGTTTGGGGATTCCAAACCATGGTAGCCATGAGTTTGTGGGGATAAGTAGGTTTAGGGGGTCGGCAAAGCTTGAACCCAGGAACGTGGTGCTTTGAGTATGGCATTGATCTTGGGTTGGTCGCTGCAGTGTTTCAGAGCACATTTGCGTTGAGCTGTGTTCTGCAGCTCGAATTAGCGTACTAATCACCGAAAATTTGGGTTTGTGAGCTAGAGTTGGTGTTTCCTCTTGCTTTTACAGGCGTAATTTGAACCCCTTCTGGCTCAAACTTGAGGGGTCCTTACTCTCGAGTGGGGAAGATAGGTGTCAGGTGAAGCTTTCGCTGGTATTTGTGTTGAAGTCCTTTATGTCGTAGGGGTTTTGAAGGGAGTGTGCTTTTTTTTTTTTTTTTTTTTTTTTTTTTGTGTTTTTAATAAACTTTCCTTTTCCGTTTTCGACGAGTTTTCTTGTTGTTTGAATTTGTGCACAAAAATGTGCATTTAGGGTGGCGGATTAGAGGCGCAGAGGCTTAGGAATGGCCACCAACTCTCTCCTCCGCGTTTGCTCTGCGAGCATTGTTGGAGACGGCCGACGGCTTTGCAGAAATAGATGTATCAGTCAAGATACTGTACAGGCGGTCTTTCGTTACGATATAGTGAATTCTCCTCTGACCGAATTCCTGGCTTCGTCACGGCGCTGGGTGCCCCCTGCGAGCTTATCACATGCAGCGGGTTCAAGAGTCAACCCTTTTCACAGCTGGGGCACCATGAGAAGGGTCCTGTATGGAATGGCGGACACGAGAAGTGGGGAACGAAGAGGACGTTGCACAGGAGCATTTAATGCAGGTCCTGACACAGGTGCGAACAAGGTGAAAGGAGAAGGTAGGGTAGACACTAAGGAAGGTGAGGAAGAAGAATTGGTTGTTCGCTTGTCCGAAATGGGCAAATTCTGGCAGGACGATCACGAGAAGAAATTCCGGGAGGCTCATGATCATGGAGCGCCGTCAATGGAGTCACGTAAGGGTTCGGATTCCTCAAAGTTTCCGCCTGACGGGACAGAAAGCGAGCAGGGTAGACCCGAAGAATTGCAACGGTCGTTGGAAGATGGGCGTTCTGTTACTGAAGAGGTTTGTCAAAATAACCATGAGCTTTCACTTAAGTTCGCGAAAGACGTTTCTATCTCTAGTGTTGTCGTGGGCTGCTATCAACTAGGGCGTGGCCGTAGAAGCGTTGAAACGTGACCTTTGCATTCTATATATAGAATAATTTTTTTAATGCGTTTCTCTCCTTTGAAGGTTACTTTACTCGCTTGACAGACCCTGTAATTTTTCGTAATAGATTTTAACATTGTTCTAATTTTTTGAGATATCGCACCTGAAAAAAATCCTTGATTTATTTGAAAACTCAATGTCAATAAAGGAGAGTTGATTAGTGACAATTTTTAAGGTACCGTCTGGGTCATGCAATTTGATCAATGCAGCCAATGCGCTATTCGTTAGGTTTCCAAGGAGTAACCTTGCGCCGCGATTTAAGTTTTTTATATCATGTATCCTTATGGGCTCTGCATGAGAATAATGGAGGTTTAGGTTTTCATGGACACACGAAAGGTTTTATTGCACTGTTTGGAGTATCTTGAGTGGTTTAGACGAGGCTTTTAATTTTTAATTTGGAAAATGCTGGGTGTTCTTTGGTCGGTGTAATGTGTAGCAGGTGAGCCAGTCAGCATCTCCAACAAGCAGTACAATCTCCAACGGTAGACCATATGGTCATACTTACATACAAGGTTTGTTGTCAGGTTCTGGGGATGCTTCTCTACAAGAACCTCGTAGTGATTACAAACCACAATCGAGCCCTGAAGCTGTGTTCTTAGAAGTCATACCTGAAGATCTCGCAACAATTTTTCCCGACCCTTCGCAGACCGTGGGACTATTTGATGGTCAGCAGCCACTGTCTGTTATAGAACAAGCACAGAGAGAGACGGATGTGGAGCCAGTCGAAGAGTGGGATTGGTGGCCAACTGGTCTTCAAGAAAGCCAGATAAAAATCAAACCAGATTTGCAGGGAAAATACGGTAGAGAAATGGCAGCCGCTATTCAAGCTGTACAGCTTGCCTGCATGCTGAGTCAACGTGTTCAAGAGCGTTTACTTCGCAACGAGGAGAAGGCGGGGTCAAAGAAGGACAAGTCTCTAATTACTGTGGCAGGTACTTGTGTACCAGCATGCGTCTATGAATTACCATGAGTTTGATTCTATAGCGTCACACACTAAAGTTCCAGTCAGTCTCTATGGTCGATAATTTCGTGAAGCGTGAAGATTTTAAAGACTTGTTAATGTTGACATTGCTGTCTTGCATACCAATTCGTGAAGACTTTACGTGTTTTAATGTAGAGCTATGTGAATTATGACAAGGATGAAAAGTTACTAGCAGACAAACGTGCTAATGATATTCTCTTAACTGCTGGCGTGAGGACAGATTGGGGAGTGCAAGCTGTTGTATGCTGGGTTCTCTCCCAATCTTTTCAAGGGGAAGCGATCCCTATAGTGGCTGAAGAAGACACGAAAGGCCTTAGAGGCCAAAGCGGCATAGACATGTCACAAAGGGTCGTCAATGCAGTTAATGAATGCTTATGTGAGGCTTCGGTGGTCGGTATTGCACCTCCAAAGCAGCCACTTGGCTCCTATGAAGTGCTCAAATTAATTAACAAAGGAACCGCCCTCGGTGGTCCTACAGGGCGTCACTGGGTGCTTGATCCTGTGGATGGCACGTTGGGGTTTGTCCGTGGGGATCAATATGCGGTTGCCCTGGCCCTTGTAGACGATGGCGAAGTTGTGCTTGGAGTCTTGGGATGTCCAAATTTTCCGATGAGGCCCGCTTGGTTGGGATATCATCACAAGTAAGCATGTCTCAGATACCTCTCGTCAAATCTAATCAAATCCCGAGTTCAGATTTTATTGTGGCACGCCGTCAACGTAGCCAATGCGTTTAATATTCAATGTTTAATGAGCTTAATGTTCATTTCAGTTTGACATCGGTGTCTCTTATTCGTATGAACCTCTTTTGCATTCTTAGAGAGTACGTCTATTTGTATAACATTTATTGTGAAATCCTTCAACAGGTACTACCGAATGGCAATGAAGATTGTGCCTCCAGATTCCAATCATTGGCACAGGGGGTGTGTCATGACAGCTCAGAAAGGAGAAGGTCGAGCATGGATGCAGCCGATGATTTTTAATGGAAAAACGTTTAACGAGTTTCATGCTCCTCGTGAGGTGTGTGTCTCCTCGGTTGTTGATCCTACAGAAGCGACCTTTTGTGAGCCAGTTGAGAAGGCCAACTCTAGTCATTCTTTTACTGCTGATCTAGCAGATACCTTGGGTTTAAGGTGACAAACCTTTCCATTCGTTTTATATTCCAACCCCTTAGATGTCTCTTCTGCCTTCATGCTCTTGGAATTGCCGTGTGATATCCAGCTCATGCTCCCGGCATTGTTGTGGGATCTTTTAATTCACTTCGGTAGATGCTAGAGTTTCCTGAATTTCAAATGTACAACAAGATACTTTGATACTTCGATTAGATTTGACAAAATACTTTGTAATTTGATTAGATTTGACCTTTGCAAGATACTTTCTGTTCTGCTCTCCTCGTGCATAACCTAGGCCACGTTCATTATTAACCGACTAAATGGCGAGTGCCATATTCTCTACCTTAGCATCGTGTTGACAGTGACGTGGATTTTCTTCCAGAGTCCACTACCTGTCTAATTTAAGCCCTATATTAATCAACAAATCCTTAAAGCTGCAATATTGTAGACTTCCAAGTCCTGGATCTAAGTTAATCGACTCTTCTATTCACCAGGAATCAGCCGCTGCGAGTCTACAGTATAGCCAAATACGCAGCCATTGCTCGGGGTGATGCAGAGATCTTCATGAAGTTTGCAAAAGCTGGATATAAGGAGAAGATTTGGGACCACGCTGCGGGTGTGCTGATTGTCCAAGAAGCTGGTGGTGTGGTAACAGACGCAGGTGGCCGGCCTCTCGACTTCTCCAAAGGTCGGTTTTTGGAAGGATTGGACCGTGGTATTGTAGCTTGCTGTGGAACGTCCTTGCACAACAAAATCATTGCAGCTGTGGATGCTAGTTACAATTCATCTACACTTTGAACTAGACGACATCTGCTGCATTCGCTCACGTCAAGGTTAGTCACCTACTGCAGACACTAGCAGGTATTGTTTTAAATGTACGGTCATTGTTCTACTCAACTGGTTGGCCTTGCTCAAAAGAGCCAGCTGACTAAGCTCCCGAAGGAGGGACTGACGAAGGTGATGAAGTGACCCATCAGACTGATGTTTGCAATGTGCACTTGTGAGGTTCTCACGGCCTAGTTCTATGTAGGAATTTTAATATCGGGACACAATTGTGTCCTTTCGCGGGCAATGTATATAGCAATACTTGAATTGAAGGTTTTGATCATTTTATGTTTAAATTGAGATAGTTATCATTTAATTTTTAAAAGAAATATAATAATGTCTTCAGTATTTTTACAATAAAAATAAATAAAACATATATATATATATATATATATATATATACATACACACATTTAGTTTTGGTTGAATTTATAATATTATCAAATTTACAATACAAAAATTTGAAGTTAAGATATCAAAGATGGTAATTTTGACTATAATAGATAAAAAAGAATATTACATTTGAGTTTTATTCATATGTTAACTTAGAAATTTGATTATTTCTCTTCAAAGTTATGATTTTTTGAACTATATGTTTAATGCAATTAGACTATTATTTTAAAAATTAAATCACATTTTATTGATTTTTTCAGAATCTGGAGTATGTATAATAAAAAAGATGAAATTTTAAGTATCATACTATTTTAATACACATATTCTATATTTTAGACTACTTTTACTAAAAATATTAAACTTCAACAAATATTAATTTAGTATATATATATATACATATACATAAACACACTTTTTATTTTAATCTTAAAACAAATATTAATTCAAGAATAATAAAATAAAAATTTAAATTTGGTATATTAGATATGATATTATATAATTTTTATGCACATTATGTACAACTTAATTTTTATATGTTGAACAAAAATCATTTTATGTTACATAACATAAAATAATTAATGTTAACAAATTTAAAAGTATAAAAATATCATTTGATTAAAAGCTAAAAATATAAAGTCATCCATCCATACATTCATATAAAACCAAAATCATATAAAACTATATATCTTATGTTTTAAATTATTTATATTTATTATTAAATAATATCTATCTAAATTAGTATTATATTTTTTATTATTAAAAAATCTTGTGTTGCAAACATTACAATAGCCACAATGAACTCAATAAAAAATTTAAAAAATGTAAGGATGAGTCAATTACTCATATGTTAAATTTATAGTATGAAAATTTTATAAAAAATTGATAGACGTAGAAGATGCAATAATTGTCTAAGACATGAATTTGGATAAAACTCTGAAAATACGATACATTCATGTGTAATAAAAACCTATATTATTTAAATAAATAGAAGTAGCCAAAAACATGTTAAGTAGATAATATCTTTTTCTAGAAACTTTGAAGAAGTATTATAAATGCAAGTTAGTTCTTTAAATTCTTCTATATATGCCACATGGCTATTAAAACTTCTTCTACAAGTTTCCTACTTTTGAAAAGTTACAATTGGAAACAACATACAATTTAATGCTTAGGCCACAAGTCTTGTGGTTCCTTGAAAGCTTCCACAAGGTCTTTTCAATAGCTAGTATATATAGAGGCAAGATTTAGGCCATTTTTAATCCTATCACCACATTTCTTGTAATCCACTCTTTATTTAAAACTCTCTAGTTTCTTTGTATTTGACAATAGCCATTCTAATTCTTTTCTATGTTATATCTATTGCTTCTTTGATTACTTTTTGTCTTCTTAATGATATATGAGTATATTGTTTTTTAGAATTTTATCTACATTTATGTCCTTGATGGTTTAACAAGACTAATATATATAATATCAAACCTTAATCATTTTTTATATAGAGTAGATTATCTCTTTTTCTTGAAGACATTAAAGTGATTTAGATATTGTAAATTACTATCTTCTAAACTAATATGATTTTTGTAATATATCTTATTTTTTTATTTTTTATTTTTTTTTAATATAGAAATTTTGAAGTACTTATAATCATGGTAGATTTAGTAGAAATAAAAAATGCAATAATACATATGTAAGAACAAATAAAAGATTTGATGCTTGCCATGTCTCAATCTTGTCTGTTTTTTCAAACAACATGAAGAATGATTAATTAGAAAACATGGAAATGATGAGAGTTTCTTTAAAAACTATACCACCTTAAGTAACTCATATGAATACAATTGCACCAACTAAAAATCCAAGAGTTGTTTGTTTGGAGAAATTTAATGGTATTAGATCTAAATTTTGAAGATTTATTAATCAATTATAATTTTTTATTTAATTCCAATCTTTAAATTATATAATTTAAACACTTTGAGTCAAGTTTATTAGAACTTTATATAATAAATCTAGTCTTTCTTGGTTCTTGTATTTATTTTAAATAATAAGATCTTATATTAAACAACTTAGATGTATTTTAGACAAAATTTTGATCTATAGATGAAAATAGTGATGCAATTTTTATATTAATTAACAACATTTAAATTTTACAATTAAAAAATTGATTTGTTTCAAAATATACATTATAATTTTGACAATTAGCAACTAATGTCAAATATGACAATGTTGTAAGAAATGCCTATATTACTTATATAAATAAAAGTAAATAGAAGTAGAAGTATGTAGAACACATTAGATAGATAATAACTTCTTCAAAAAAATTTGAAGAAGTTTCTTAAACTTCTATATTTCTAGCTTCTATCCAATAACTAATATCATATTATAAATTAATAAAATATTTAAAAATTAACTTATGTCTTAATATATATTTAAGTAATTGGTAGAATATTCAATAGAAAATTGGATTTTATATATTGTATAAAAAGAAAGTCTTCAAATTTTGCATACAATTGGTAGCAATTTAAGAGATTGGTTTTTAGAGTATAAATAATAGTTGAAATCATAGATTAGAATAAAAATTAATAAGTATATTTTTTATAAGTTAGAAAATAAGTTTGTAAATTTTGAGCACAAGGTGATACTTAAATAGGCAAAAACAAGGTTTTAAAGTGAACGGGGTTAAACCATAGTAATATAACTCCTTTCTTCCAAATCTGGAATATTTAAGTAGTGGCTTAGGATGATGTCTTGGATGGTGGGGTAATACCTATAAGGTGCTAAATTTTAATCTCACTACTAATAGGATATAATTAGAAGAGCTATATTTTACAAAACTCTTAACTTATTTATTGAAGATGATTAGAGAATTGGCCTTGCAATGCTTATATTAAAAAATTATATCAAGTGATTTGTCACCTATAGGTAAAAGCAAAGAATCTTCTTTAATAGTAGCATGATGTGTAACACCTACAGCTTTTATATTCCATATCTTTTTGATTAGTAGATACCTTCTTAAATAGTGGAGATTATAAGTTGGTGGTGATCATAATGCAATGATATCAATCTTCTAAGAATCCTCATCTTTTACATTTTTTATGCTTTATACTTTAAAATTTTAGATTTTAGAAGAAGATTATATTTAAAAGTAAGAGGCTTGTTCTTTGAAGATATAGTGTATAAAGTTTTATTAGGATTATTTTGAAAAGAGCTAAAAAAAAACTAGAAGAAGTTAGAAAAGTGAAAGAAGTAAAAGGTAGAATACTTCAATATATATATATATTTTTAAAATCTTGATTCATCTAGATTTATATATATATATATATATATATATATATATATATATACTTCATCTTAAAGTTGTTTTGAATAATTAGTAGCAACCAAAGGCTAAGTGCTTTCTAGATGTAAGATCTTATTATGAGACTGAGTCTAGTTCTATACAAAATCAAGGCTTTGAAGACTTAACATTCATCCAACATCTTTCTAAGCTTAGAAATAATTTAAAGAGTTGCTACTACATATTCATTTAGAATATTTTTAAATATAATCCATATAGAGATCTTAAAAGAGTTGAAATAAAAAATATCTTTTAGATTTCAAATTGCTCTCAGATCAAACATTGGATTCTAAGACTCAAAGGTACAAATGCCAATTTTAGATCCATATAGTGATAAGATTAAAATCCACCAAGAAACTTTCTTTGTTGTAACTTTCAAATAAGGATAATTATTACCAAGGTTCTTTACAAAAGTGAAATCACTATCAATTTCTTGTAGGTTTATCTTCTATATTTTAAGATCAAATTCTTTTGGTTTATCTTCAAAAAAGCAAGCAATAGTTGTGTGGCAACTAAACTTATCAACTTCTTATTATACTATATCCGAGTCCACTTTAATTTTGCAAGGATTCATTTTAATCAAAAGACCATAATAACTTTGAAAGAAGGCTATTGACAATGTTTTAGTTGGAACGCAACAAGTAGAATGCGGTCTACCATTTGTTTAAAGCCGATCAAAGGTGCTAACCACTACCTACTCCTCAATGAGATCTAAAAGAAGATTAAATTGTACATTTTTTACACCCGTCTTTTTTCTAGAACTTTTTAAATTTACAATGTCATATTATGTGTTATCTTGTTTAAAATTGCATTGGATACTTAACTATAGAAGATAAAAATAATAACTAAGTCAACTATCAATTTTTTTAAAAAAAATCATTTTAATTTAATTAACAGATTGTTCAAAATTACAAAAATCCTTATTAATTCTCAAAATCCAATTTTGAGATTCTAATCTACTTAAATTCTAATAATCTTTGATCTAACCATCTAATTAAATTGAAATTCATAAATCCAACATAACTATATTCATAAACCTATAAATTTTTATTCCATTGATCTACTATAAAACTCACAAATTTTTCCAAAATATGAATCTATTTTATTTTTTAAAAATCATAGTCATTCAAATAGAACCTTGACTTTGCATAGTTCTTACAAAGTCATTAAAAACTCAAAAACCTTAAAACTAAAGCTTAAAGCAATCCTATCAAGTTTACTTCCTAATTCCGCTTTTTGATTAACAAAAGAATCCTTTGTTTGTCATAGGTACCTAATTTTATACTTTAGGATCTAATTTTGATCCTAATTCACAACCGATGTTGTATTGCAACATGTCTATATGATAAAAATGTGAACAAAAATGATATTATGATTCATATTTTATCATCTTGGTTCAATAATAATTCTAGACTTTTAACAAGGCTTTTATAAAAGCCTTTTAGATTATTTTCTTATCTTAATAGCTAGTAGATTAAAGGTTGATTAGCAATTTTACCTTCTAAACTGTAAAAATTCTTCTAGTGCTTTAAAAAAATCATAAAATGATAAAAATAAAATAAATTAGATAAACAATTGATATGGTCAATTCTATAATAAATTTGAAAATAGGATCATGCTAAAAAATTCCTAGGATAGGTTGGATTGATATCCAAGGGACAACCGTTTATAGATCAAGGTCGAAATTAGGCCTTCAGCCACTAAAATAGTTGCCTAGGAGGTACTAGAAGTTGGCAATTTGGAATTATTTAGGATTTATGTAATATCTAAAGATCTATTAATTAGAACAAGGTGAAATTTGGCATGGTATTAGAAGACTTAAAGGCCAAGTTGCAAACAAATTTTGAATAGGAATTAATAATTGGAGAAGAAAAAATCACTATTTAAAGTTCATTATCAAATTTTAAGGTATCAGCCAAGGGACAATAGTATGGTTTTATGGCGTTTTTTTCATAATTTGTAAGTTGGATTACATTAAAACTTCTTGATTATATAGAAGACTTATAGTGACACTATTGAAATTTTTTTTGCACCAATTGGATGGTTAGATTAAGAATTACAACTTATTAAAGCTTATTGCTTAAGGTTAGGATTTGAAAAACAAATTGAATGGTGCAAAGAGATAGAAGTATCAAAGAAAATTGGGTTTGTGTTTGCTTGAGGTTATTAAGAAGAGTGTTTCTAAGCACTTTGTATTGGCTTTAAGCCTTTTGCATCAAAATTCAAATTACTTATATTTAGATGAATGAAACCTATTAGGATTTCTTGGATATTTAAAAAATATAACTTTATCTTCCATAGCCAAGTGCCCGGTGCATTTCCAAATAATACAACATGTAATACAACACTGGTCCTTTCTAAGTATCAATCTAAGGTACTTTTAAATAATTTTTGTTGAAAGCTATTCTTTACTTTCATTTAAAGATGCTTATAATATTATTTTTTCTAATCTACTTTATTTTGCCTTGTTTATGGTCTTATAAAGTAAGTAGAAGCCATTTTTATAAAAAAATAATATTAATATTTAATTTTTTTATTACCTCCCTATCTTTTATTTATATTTGTTAAAATAATTTTATTACTAAGTCTTCAATTAAGCTCCTCTATGATATAGATCTTATTTTGCTCTTTCATCCTATAGCCGAGTTACAAGACAACAATGCTATTCAAATTCTCCTATACAATTTCAAATTTTGTAACCATCTTTTGGCATATTGTCAACAAAAAAAAATTCTATATATATATATATATATATATATATATATATATATATGGTATTAATGTCTACTATTAAGCATGCCAAAGAGAATATTGTGAGGCTTGGCTTAAATTGCACCTGTAATGAAACACATTTAAAACAACAATCTAAAACCTTAAGTAAGCTTTGCTATACGCCCACCTACTTGCCTCTAAGGTCGTCTTAATTTATAATGAATTAGGATTTGTACTATCACAAATTTTATGGTGACTATTGCTTATTGTACAGAAGAAAAATTGCCATTAATCATATCAATAAAATAAATCAATGTCATTTAAAAGAAACTAATAATATAATTTAGTTTAATAAAGATATAATTTTTCAAAGTAAGACAACTAATAATTTCTAATGCATATCTCTTATATTTAAAAAATATATTTATAATACAAACATAGATTCTAAATATTAAAAATAAAAAATTACTAAATAAAAATAAATCAATATCTTTGTATTATTTTAGAGATCAACAAGTTGTATCAAATGTAAAATAAAAATAAAAATGAAATAGTCATGTTAATGTTTAAATGATAAAAATATTAATAAATAATATAAATTTTTAATTAAATTTATATTCTATTAGGCTATAAATCAATGAATTTAAGATTAGAATTTTATAATAAAATAAAATAATAAAAAAATTTAAGTAATTATTAAAATTAAGGCTAGATCAAAAGAAGATTACAAAAAAATCAAAAAATATATATGCATAATTTGATTAAGAAAAGAAGTTGTAGCAAAGAAAGTAATGCAAATTATAATATACTCAAAAGAAAAGTTCAAGCTCAAATAGCAATAAGTAAGAAACTTTTGATAAATTTAAGATCATTAGTTGAAGTAAAAAAGATAAATTATATTATTTATTTAAAATTTATTTTTCAATAGACATGCTAAGAAAATTAATTATACACCCTTTAAGTAAATACACAAATTTAAAATTGTGGTTTTTTAAAATAATGTATGCCACAAAATTATAATCAAAATAATTTATTGATCTATTTGATATTTTTTTAATAAATAGTTGTATAGTTGGAATATTTATTATTCTATAAATAAAATATAATAGATGCTAGTAAATTAATTTTTTGTTTTATTTTTTAATAAAATCTAATATTTATATAAAAAAAAATTAAGTAAAATTAAAAAAAAATTAAGTAAAATTTAAAAAAATTAAGTAAATTTAAAAATAAATTCTATTATGAAATTAGATCATAGTTTTATTTAAGATAGAGAAATTTAAACACACGCTATAGTAATTTCAAAAACTTTTAAGATATAAATAATCTCAAGGAAGCATAAGATGAAATATAAAGTTTAGATAAATTATTTTATAATATATAATAATTATTATAATAAATAAATAAACAATAAATTAAATTTAAAAAAACCTTATATATTACAAAAGCCAAAAATAAAATATATATTAAAAGAAATATTTCTTATTAATTGGTATATTAATTTATAAAATAAATTTAAATAAATTCTATAAGTATTAATGATAAAATAAAATAGGCCAAAATAATAGATAAAATAAAAAAACTACATATAATAAAGGATCAAAGATCAACATATTAAGAATCATATTTGAAAGATATTAATTAGCTATGTCTATGCTAAAAAAAACTTCTAATTATATAAATAATAAGATTTGTAATCTAAACTATTTAAATTAATTAATTAATTTGGAATAGAATATTTGAACTTGATTTAAAATAAAACACTTATAGTGCTTATAGAAGATTATTTACACTTATTTAAAAGTCATAGTTAAAAGAAGAAAATTTATTAATTATATTCAATACCAAAACTACTAAAAAAAATAGTTTTTAAGCTACAACATAGCTATTTCTTGGCTAAAATTAAAAATAAAATCTTCACATCATTTAAGATAATTTTAGAATTTTAATAATTATAATATAATTTAATAAATATTAAATTAATTAATATAATTAATTATTAATAAGAATTTTAAAATATTTGTTTTTTTGATTTAAAAAAAAATTATATCTAATTAAATATTATAAATTATAAAAAAATTATATTAAAAATTATTATCAAAATAATTTAATTTTTATTGAAGAAAGAAAAGTTAAAAGCTACAATACTTAACATCAGTAAGGTTGTATATAAAAAAAAAAGTATAGAGTAAAATAATTCTTATTTCCAACATTCTTTATTTATAGGTGGAGTTTATATCTAATGTACATGGATTTCATCCGTATTCATCTTCATTCTTCTTTGCTTCATCCAATTAAATCCTAGATTCTTCTAAACCTAACCACCATCATAATAATTTATTTTAATTATTTGCTATTTTTTTATTATTAACAACTTATTATGGTTAAATTCTATTTGGTGGTAACTAAGTAAGTGCTTGGTGATCTTCAATACTCATACTTTGCTAATTGTTAAAAATCTTTCAAGCCTAATGCCTTTATCAACTCATGGTGTCTATTCTTTACTAATGCCTTTGTAAGCACATCAACAAGTATGTTTTTTGTAGCATAATATTTTAAACCTATTATACCATCTTCAATCTTTTCTCATATAAAATAATATTGAACATTAATGTACTTGATTCTTGAATGGTGCTTTGGATTCTTAACAAATATTTTTGATTGTCACATATAATTAGAGTTACTTCTAATTGTACTAGTTTAATATCTTCTAAGAATTGCCTTATTCAATAAGCCTCCACTGTACAATGATTTGCTACCATATACTTAACATCCATAGTTGATCTTGCTATGATTGGTTGTTTCTTGCAATTCCATGAAATGGATCGAATTCCAATAAAGAACACATATTCTATTGTAGATCTTCTATCATTTACATCTCTACTCCAATTTACATCACAATAATCTTGCAAATCAATGTTCTTACCACCTAGGTATAATTTGAAGTCCTTTATATCTTTTAAATATCTTAATATCTTCTTTACTATTGACCAATGCAAAAGTCCAGCCTTATATATGTGTTGGCTCATAATACTCACATTAAATGTAAGATCTATTCTTGTGGCCATCATTATATACATAAGTGAGTCTACTGCTAATTTGTATAGAACACTTTATATTTCACCTTCAACTTGTACAAATTCCTCATCTATAAGCTTCATCAACTTCAAATTAGTATCTAAAGGTGGTTCAATAGGCTTACATTCTTCTATATTGAATTGTTTCAAAACTTCTTCAATATACTTGCTTTGGCTCATTATAATGGTCTTATTACCATGATCTCTTACAAACTCCACTCCTAAATAATAGTAGAGCTCTTCCAAATTGTTCATCTCATACTCCTTTTTTAATATGGCTTTTATTTAATTTATCTTTTTTATATTATTAGCCAAGATCATCAAATAATCAATATAGAAGATTACAACTAATAAGAACTCTTTAGATTGCATGATATACAATGAATGATCAGCCTTATTTCTCACAAATCCTTCATTGATAAAAAAAAAATATATTAATATATTGGTACCATGCTCTTAGTCATTTTTTCAATCCAGACAAAGATTTCTTCAATTTGTATACAAGGTATTTTTTGCCTTGTTGTATAAATCCTTGAGGTTGATCCATATAGATGACTTCTTGTAATTTTCTACTCAAAAAGGCCATCTTCACATCCATTTGGTGTATTTTTAAATCCATTATTGTTCCAATTATTACAATGATCCTAATAGTGGTAAATTTGATAATAGTGTCATATTGTGATTCAACTATCATATAAAAATATTATACATATATATTTAATATATAATTTATTACATAATTAAATGAGAGCCATATTAATAGATTTTTATTAGTTATAAAATATAATTAGATTGTTAGTTTAGAAGGGATCCATTAAAAAGATTATTATTAAGATTTATACACGAATGGAGGAAGATAGTGTCTATTGGTTGCTATTGTGCAAAAAGAGAAGACTATAGAGCTACACCTGGTCGTGAGTACAATGAAAAGTATGAGTTAACCATAAATGGAGGAGTACCATTAACAGACAAACAGAAGATGGATCTTATTGGACTTAAGATAACCTTATTTTCTTTTGATAGTGATTTTTGAGGTTGATTTTATATTAGTAATAACTTTATATATTTTGAGTCAGCTTTGTTAGATATTGGTGACCTTTGAGATCTTGTTTACTTCTTTTATTTGATGTTTAGAATACATATTATGTAAATCTTATTAGAAAAATGATTGGAAAGGGATTTTTAGTATAAAAAAGGAATAGTTAGACCATCCATGTGGATGAGTGGAGATACATGATAGAAGTCTCTATTCCTATTGGCCAAAAATCATGCCTAATGGACTTTAAGGAGACTGCCTAAGGACTTATTAGAGATTAGGATTTTTTTTTCAAGAAGATTTGAACATCAAAGGCTAGGATCAATAAGTTTGGATTTTTGGCTATGGTTTTGATACAAAATTTGTGTACTTTGGACTTTTTGTAAAAGAGATATAGGCGCTCAAAGTTAAAATATTGAAATTGTATCTATTATCACTCTTTTGGACATAACTCACGCGTACAGAAAGCAATAGAAGATTGGCGATTGGAATTGGAAAGAAAAATTTCTTGGATACTCTTTTTATTCATAGCTCAATGAAATCTAAGCTAGAATGAAGGAAATATTAGAAGTTGAAATCAATGCTTGTAATCAAAGGGTAGTAAGTGACCCCGCTTAACTAATAATTATATTTTGAGCTATATTTTAGGCAATTTGATATTTTTTTTAACTATTTTTTTTTAAAAATATATATATTTATGTCACAAGATTATATGCAAAATTTTTGTAGCATTAAGATTTTGGATTTGTGAGATATAAAGAAAATAATACTTAGGTATCTTTGAATTGGGATTTTAAGCACTTATTAGGATTTTTCAGATATTGAATGATCAAAAGAAAATCTATAGTTGATTTTTTTTATATTAAAGATTAAAAATATTATCTATACTTTAAAAAAAATCTATAGAAATTAAATAGCTAAATCAAAAGTTATTGAATTCTAAAGTTTGAAAAGAATAAATCCTTGCGGATGAATAAGCTATTAAAGATTTTTGTTACAATTTGAGCCTTTTATTCAAATCTAATTAAATATAAGAGATTTAATTAATATAATTTTTCTTTTATAATATCATTATATTATTTGTCTTTTTTATTAAGGACAAATTATTTATTAGAGTCTTTTCAATAAGTTAAAGATAAATTCTCTACACCTAGATATCCAATATATTCTTAGATTGAAGATCATGCCACATGACAACAAATGCATAAATCTCATTAAAATCAACACCAACAACTTATGAGTATCTTTTGAAAACTAATCTTGCCTTGTCTCTGACTACCATATCTATTACATTTCTTTTATTCCTAAATACCTACTTACAACCAACACTAGATTGATTTGCTGGAAGAGGTGTCAATTCCTATATACCATTGTCTATAAAAGATTGGTACTTTTTTTCTATAGCCTTCTCCTACTTGATTGCATCTTGGGACTTCATAGCATTACATAAAGACAACAAATCAGCAAGAAGAGCCACATTTGGATGTTCTTCACTTACTTGAGGAAAGATGTGATTCTCCCACCATTCACTAAATGGTCTTTTTTTTTTTCAAAAGATATTTCTTTTCATTTGAAGAAAAAGATTCACCTTCTACACTCCATACTTTCTTCTAACCTTCTTCTCTCTTAAAACTTGTCTTTTCTTATTCAAAGATTGATATTCCTCCTCATCATCATCATCATCATCTTCAACATCTTCATTTCCTTCATTGTTGATTTTAGCAATTCTAGAAGCCTTCATCTTTTCAATTTTCTTTGGCTTTTCATCTTCATGCACACCTCAATCATCTTCATCTTCTTGTTTCTTTGCTGAATTTGAAGATGTGTCCACAAACACACCATTACTCCTACTTGGACACATCTCTAAGTACTCACAAGCACTCTTATGCTTCAAAAATTTAATATCACCACTTTTGATGATCTTTTTGGTATCCAAATACATTAGCCTGTAAGCCTTGGTATCTTCATAATATTTTAAGAACATACACTTTGTATCTTTTGCATCAAGTTTGGACCTCATACAATCTAGTGTCTTTGCATATGCAATGCATTTAAAGGTCCTTATATATAAAATATAAGGTTGTCTCCTACTTCAAGCTTCTTGTGGTGTCATTGATACAAGAACACTTGTTGGATATCTATTCCTTGTATATACTCCATTCATCATAACTTCTATCCAAAACTCATAACCAAGGTTTTGAATATGAAGCATGCTTCTTGCCATCTCTACAATGGTTTTATTTGTCCTTTTAATTACACCATTTTGTTATGGAGTGTATAGAATTGTTGTTTGTCTAGCAATTCCTTCATTCTTCAAATAAACATCAAATTGCTTAGTCATATACTCACTTTTATTATTTGTAAGTAGCATCTTGATCTTGCACTCACTTTGTTTCTCAATAAGTGCTTTAAACTCCTTAAATTTCCAAAAGCATTCATTTTTGGTTTTAAGAATGTAGATTCAAATCTTTTTTAAGAAATTATCAATGAAAGTGAAAAAAATATCTTGCTCCTCCAATACTTGTGGTCTTCATAGATCTACATACATCAAAATATACAACTTCTAATAACTTTATAATACGTGTTGCTATACCACTTGGAAATGAGGTCCTTTATTATTTACCTTGTATACATCCTTCACATGCAAGTTGTATTGTATTTTGGCTTGTTTTGCTAAGATCTAAACCACTTACCATAGACTTGAGCTTTGTCATATTTTTCACATTTAAATGGCCAAAGCAACAATGCCATATATTCAATTTATCTTTGTTTGATGTAAACTCAAAAAATGAATCTACTTCCATTCCATTGACCTTTTTACAATTGAGGTAGTATAAATTTTCCTTTCTAAAGCCTTTAACAACCATGTTTCCACTAAATATTCTCACAAAATATCCATTTATATTGAATTGAATCATAAAATCTCTTATTATAAGTTTATTCATTAAAAGTAGATTTTGCTTCATCTTGGGCACATAGAGGATGTCTTTGAATCTAATCCTATTGGTTTGTCCATTCACAACCACTTCCACCATAATAGAGCCAATTCCAAGGGTTTCATATGTGCCACTATTTGCCAATACCATATTTGATATTGGAATAGTGTCATAAGTATCAAATAAATACTTATAAGATGTCATATACTTGGAATAACTTGAATCCACAATCCATCTTATTTATGGCAGTCATGGAGGTGCAATTTGTTGCTATGAATGAATAATCTTATCCTCCAAATTCATCTTACATATTATTTGCATTCTCCTTCTCCATCTTTTTGCCTTTGTAATAATTTCGAGTATAATATCCTACTTTGCCATATATGAAGCAAGTTTTGATATTACCTTATTAATTTGAATAGTTGTTCTTGCCTTGATGTGAGTAGAGTATTGAATCTTCACTTTGAGGCTCTTTTTCTTTCTTCTTAATCACTTCATAGACAAATCTTATCGTTACATATTCCATTATAAGTTCTTTTAACTCGATAGATTTCAAAGCCACAATGAAATAGTTGTAGGATTCTGGCAAGTTCATAAGTAGAATCATAATAATATTTGCATCTTCTAAGGACTTATCTACAATTGCAAGTTGGTTTGCAAGTACCTACACCTTATTGATGTGTACCATGAGGTCTTCATCTTCTTTCATCTTACAAGTGAAGAACTTCTTCCTTGTGTGAATGATATTGAATAAGTTCTTACTCTTATAGATGTTGTAAAGACTCTTTCATACTTCCATTAATCCTTTGCAAGATATAATATGGAAGAAGTTGGCTTCATTAATATTAATTATAATTTATCCAAAAGCCTTCTTTTCATGACATTTGTATTATTTTTTTTCTCTCTTTCATATCAGCATGTATGCTTGAAGACTCTTCACTTTCATCTATGATATTCCAAAGATCCAAAAAAACCAACAAAACTTCTATTTTCACCTTCCAGTGGTAGAAATTTTCACCTCTAAAATTCTCAATTGCTCGCAAGCCTTCACCTTCATATAAAGCCATATCTAAAAGAGAGATGAATCAAAAAAGATCAAAAGAAATAGTCCTAAAGCTCTCAAAATCAACAAGAAAGTGTTCCTGCCTTATAATCTTAGAATGCCCTCTTTATAAATGAACTAGTATTTTTACTCTCAAAACACTTTCAACTTCACTTTTAGGACTTTTTACAAGTCCTATGAATTATATAAATGTTTCAAATCAGATTTGACACTCTTATATCACTTTTATATTGACAAATCACTTCTAAGCACCATAAGAGGTCTTTTAAGTATCTTAAGCTTCTTTAATACTTGAAAATATAAGGTTAGTCTACCAAAGATTTAACTTAGGAAGAAAATAAAATACTAGTGTTTTATAATATTATTTTAAAGTATAAATCAAATTCCAAATCCAAAATATACTTAAAAACAAATAAGAGCAAACTAAGATCTAAATTTAGATTTAAATCTGAAAGTTAGGAGTTCCTAAATCCTAACATCAGCAACAACACCATGATCTATTCCACACAATAAGAAAGACTTTATAGAATTTCAAAATTCACAAGCAAATATAAATAGGCCCATAACCAATTGAAGAAAGAAAAGTTAAAAGCCACAACACTTAACATCAGCAATATTACACATAAAAAAAAGTATTAAGTAAGATGACTCTTTTTTCTAGTATTCTTTACTTATAGGTAGAGTTTACATCCAATATACATAGATTTCATCTTTATTCATCTTCATCATTTTTTGCTTCATCAAAATAAATCCTAAATTAAAATTTAATTAATATTATTAATAATTTATTTATTTAATATTTAATATTTTATTTATTTATTTATCTATTTTTTTAATTTACCTATGAAATTTCATGAAAGAAAAGAGATAAAAAAGTCTTAGCTAATAAAATAATTTTTTTGATAAATAAAATTTGAAAATCCTTAAAATTTAAAATAAATTTATAATATTTGTCCAAATTATAGTAATATAAAGTCAACTTTGTAAAATTTGCATAGATGTTGTAATTACAAATTATTTGAATAATCAATACAAAAATAATCAAATGTTAGATTAATTATTTGATATAAAGATTTATTTAAGCAAACTAAACCAACTTTTGGTAGATTATATAGAAATAAAGCTAAAATACTAGTCCTTGGTCAAATTAAAATTTATAGATAAATAAATAAATAAATAAATAAATCCTTTAAATTATCATTATTTTATTATAGATTGATGATTTTTATCAAATTACAAAAAAAAACCAAAAAATATTGCTTAAGGATGATTAAAGCTTGTGAATTAAGATAAGAGAATTTGCACAAACTTAAAGGATAATTTTTAATATTTCATTTACATATTAAAAGAATCTATTTTTTCTTCAATCTTTTTAACTAAAACAATTTTAGAAAGATTATGAATTAAATTACTAGAACAATGTTATCTAGGCCAAAAAGGACATGTAATAATCTTTACAATCTAAATATTTAAGTTTTTTTAAATAAATATTAAATAACAATACATGGTTGTCTTTTTTTGTTATATCACATGAGACAAGTTTGTCAAAAGCATGACCAATTTTTTTAAATATCATAGATATTAGCTTCATCTTAAATGCTAATATTTCTAAAAGATAATAAGTTTGTTCAACTACTATGCAAAATGAGTTTTAATCTTTGTTATGATAAAGCAAGAGCAAATGTTATGATTACACATTTGTTTTAAGATATATAGGAATCTTTTTTAATATATTGAAAAATAATATTGAATAATTAAAAATAAATTAAGTTTCTAAATAAATAAACAAAACTATATATATATATATATATATATATATAAATTTAAACTAAAATTTATTTTAATACAAGCATTGAAGATTTTTAAAAGATTAGTTTATAAAGTGTCAAATAGCTTTGGATTATGATTAATGATGCATAATCTAGTACCTAGTGAACTACGCATAGTATAAAAAAATGGTAGTATATTAAAATACAAGCAACAATTAAGACCTAGATAATCCAAAAATATCAATATATTTTTTTAAAAAATCATATATATGGCTTAATTTAAAACTTAAAGAAGTTTTAATATCTTAGGAAGATCTCTTTTATAGTGTATTTATTAATTTTAAAATTTTTTAGTGACATACACTCTAATATATAATTTTAATTGATTAGAAGATTTTTTTATTCAAATTATTCTAATTATAGTAATAAATTATATAAAAAAATAATAATAATATAAAGAAAAAAATTTATTTGATTTTTTTAGTACAAAGTTTGAATATAAATTTATGAATTAGCCAAATACATATAACTACTATAATATTATAGATTAGATATATAAAATTTTAGAATATGAAGTAAAAAAATAATAATAATAGAAATAATTTATAAATATAATCACAAACAATTAATGTAATCTTAAATCATAAAATCAATAGAAGTATTGGTTTAAAAGAAGTCACAACTAATATATAGCAACAAGATAATAATAAAGTCAATTCTATTCTATTCTATTTTAAAGAATGTTTATTCTTACATAAAGTTTTTGATGGATTTATAAAATCAAATAATTTTTTTTTTAATAATAAAGCTTAATAATATAGTAGCTATGGATAGAAAATATCATAAAAATTTCAACAAAATATAATAATCATAAAGCAAATTCTTAGGTAAGATATGATATTTTTTGATAGACTATTATAGAAGAATATAACAACCATATACAAAGTTAGTTAAGATTTTAAATATTTAATAATTCTTTTATAGTAAATTAAATTTTTTACTTATATTATATGATTTA
Organism: Physcomitrellopsis africana; assembly: GCA_036785485.1. NCBI lineage: Eukaryota > Viridiplantae > Streptophyta > Bryopsida > Funariales > Funariaceae > Physcomitrellopsis > Physcomitrellopsis africana. The sequence goes on along the minus strand of JAWRVF010000079.1, from coordinate 150,589 downwards.
AACCATTGTACACTTGGCTTTAGAATAAGTTTATTGATTTTGATGGTAAATTTTTATTCATTATAATTAAAATATTTAATTTTTTTAATATTTATACTATATATATATATATATATATATATATATTAATCAAAATATAAAAAATAAATTAAGATTAGTTTTTTAAATTTAAATAAAATATTCTAAAGATCTAAAAAGATTCATTATATAATACTTATTTTGATTAAGATTTTTATTTATAAAATTAAAATATAAAGTATAAAATTATATATAAATTTAATTAAGCTGTTTATTTATAAAATAATTCAAAGTTAAAATGAGTTTCTATCAAATATTATATGCAACTTGTATATAATATTTTTTTAAAATTAAATCCAATTCATCAAATATAACTAAAAAATCACAATTATAAGATCAATTCAAGTTATAATTAAAATTTGTATTATTTTTAGAATAGATTCTAAAATTTATATTATTTTTAGAATGGATTCTAAAATTTTATTATTTTATAATAATATAAAATTTTATTTTTTATAATAATATAAAATTTTATTATTTTATAATAGTATAAATTTTTATTATTCTATAATAGAACCAAGCTAAAAAAATTACCTTAAGTTTCTTTTGATAAAATTTTAAATAAATAGTAGGTTGTTGCAACATCCATAAACAACAAAGTAATCTTTGTTAATTGGCACAGTTGACTTAGTAGTAGATCCAAACCAATAGGATTCAAAAAATTGAAAAAAATTGGACCAACAAATCCAAAGTAGATTGAAAATATCTTTTCCACTTGAAATTTAGACAATAAAACATAAGAATCCAAGGTAAATTGGAAATATCCAATCTACTCACAAATTAGACATCCTAGCAAGATTAAGATCTAAATTGAAAATATAAGGCAGGCCAAAAATACCTAATCTATTTAAAAATCAGATTACATTAAATTAGGGTAGAATAATAAATAGCCGCTTTAACAAAGACAATTAGCAGCCATAATTAAATAGGAGTAGTATAAATATACAACAAGACTAGATTGAAGCAATCTTTTTATTTTTATTTTTATTATTGTTATTCTATTGAATTAAAGTTCCATTATGATAACTTATATAATCTTTATTTTTTATATTGTTTTATTCTATTTTTACCTTCTATATTTGATTGAAATAATATTATATGTAATTTGGCTTCTAATTGTAGTTAGTGCAAAATTCTTCACAATAGAGGTTTTGTTTTCAATTTATTTACTTTGCTAGAATCAATAGTGTCGGCATTTGATACAAGATAATATAATCCAGAAGCATTTGGAATTGATCATTGAATCTTAATTGAATTCATAGCAAAGTTTAGCTAAACTCCAAACTATCAAACTGCAAACAAATATATGTTTGGAGTATCAAAGTCCAAACCGGAGGTTATATGAGAAAAGGTCTAAATTTTGAATCAAGATTAATAAGTATTTTTTTTTAATTCTTATCTTTTCTTATTTTTATATATTTCTAATCCAGGTGATTTTATTAATAGAATATATATCTCATCAAAGTAATATCCAAGGTTAATAATCTTATAGTAAAAAAATTTAAAAAATAAATTATTATAGATTTTTTTTAATTAGATGTATATATTATCTTGATATTAGAAAAAATTTATATCTTAATAATAGCCAAATATCTACAATGACTTAAAAAATTATTTCAATGTTGATATATTTTAGAAAGAATAGTGTGTTATAGATGAACTATAATGAATTATAACATGTAATTAATGTAATAAATAAAATACTCCTTTATAGCTACTAAATGAGTTTATTTTCAAAAGAATCCATTAGATAATTATGGAGCTATGAACAATCTAATTTGAAAAAATATTAAAATAGTTTTTTGAATGTGATATCTAATTATTGGTTCTTATCAATTACTCAGCATTACATCATTTTGTCATCATTAAATATACTATGAAAATATTGTTATTAATCTAATGACATCATTAATGTTTATCAACAACTATAAAAGCACCATCATCAATCATAATTCTTGCCATAGATATATTCCAAATTATTACATTCTAAGACCTTCTAAAATCTTTTGTAATTTTTAAGAATCTTTTTGATACTTATAGAATCTTCTATAAGCTTCTAAAAAGTTCCAGAGGCTTCTAGAAGTTTCTTTAGATTTCTAAAAATTTCAATAGATTTCTAGAAGCTTCCATAGAAAGTACTGTAGACTTTTGGAATCTTCATTATAATATAAATAGAAGTCTTTGGAACCTCTCTTACTATCAATCTCATTCTTTGTCTTTGATCTTAACATACTCCTTTATCAAACTCTTGCATCCTTGATAATTCCTCAAACAACTATGAGGCCTATTTTCGGTTCTTTATAAAACAACATCACCTCTGTTCTTTTTCATTTTCAAAAATCCTATCACCAGATTGCTTCTAAACTTGGTTGTAGTAAAGCTACTATCTTTAGGCTAACAAAAAAAATCACTCTTGATACAAAGAATCTTAAAAGAGGTAGGCCAAAGAAGCTCACTACAATAAATGAAAGAATAATCATTAATCAAATCAATACTAGGAAGATTAAGAATACTATTGAGGTTGCCAAAAATCTTAACAATATTATTAATAATCTTGTATCAATCCAAACAATCCAAAATATCTTCAAAAAATATAAAATGAAGGTCGTGGTGAAGAAAAAAAACCACTATTATCTACTTGTTATTAGAAATAATGCTTGGATTTTGTTCTGAAGTACAAAGAATGGGATTGTGGAGGATTAGAAGAGAATTATTTGGTCAAATGAGACAAAAATCAATAGATTTGGATCAGATGGGAAGAAATAGGTGTAGAAACAAAAAGGTCAATCTTTACTTGATAAAAAGATCCAAAAATTAGTCAAATATAGAAGTGTATGGCATAGAATGGGATTGGGAGGATGGCAAAGATTGAAAAGAGGATGGATGCTAAGCAATTTGTAGCAATTCTTGAAAAAAAATTGATCTCTACAATTGGCATGGAAATAATTTGATCATCATGAAATTAAAATAATGAATTGGCATGCCTAATCTCTTGATTTTAATCCCATTGTACATCTTTGGAAGCACCTCAAATACTAATTCAATATCTAGGAGACAAAACCAAAGAAAGTTTGGAAATTATGGAAAAGAATAATTGTGGAATGAAATGAAATTGAAGCAATTTTGTGCCAAAAGTTAATAGAAAGTATGTCCAAGAAGTTGGAAGCAATTATCAAGCCTAAAGATAGTCCTATAAAGTATTGATATGTAATTAGATACCACACTTAATAAATTATTTTAATACTATTCTAAATTGGATTGGTCATAGCTCTATAATTATTTGATGGATTCTTTTGAATATAGGCCCATTTGGTAGCTATAAAAGGATATTTTATTTGCTGCATTGATTTCATGTTATAATTCACTATAGTTCACCTGTAATATACCAATCTTTTTAAAATATGTCAATATTGAAATAATTTTTTGAATCACTATATATATATATATATATATATATATATATATATAAAATAAAAATTAAAAATAATTCTTGTCAAAACTACTACTTAAGAAAATTATTCAATGAAAAACTTTGATAGATTTTTTTTATGACTATAAATCTAAAATTTTCTAAATAAAAATAAGATAAAAATAAAAAAAACAAAAAAATATTTATATCAAGAGTACAAAGAGAAGAAATCAAAAGTAGAAGAAGTATAAAAGAAACAAAATATTGTATCAAAAACAAGACTAGACACAATATCAGAAATGAGGCAACATTTGGATTTCTTCAAAATTTATGTGATCAAGAGTCAAGTGCCTCTTGTTTGGATTCTTTATTTGTATTATTGTAAATAAGTCTTCTACAAGTTATAAAATAAATTCTAAAATACAAAATATTCTTAAATTTTAAAAAAACTTCAATAGAATTTTTTTAAATATCATATAAGATCTTAAATAATTGTAGAAGAACATAGAAGGTTTTCAAAAACTTTATGATAATGATAAAATATTCTAAAATATTATGGACTGTCATAAATAATATTAAATATTTTAAAAAATCTATACAAAAATTTAAAAGGTTTTGAAAGATTTTAAAATATTTTTAAAATAATTAGAATATATACATATAACTTTAAATTTAAAAGATTTTGAAAGATTTCAATTTAAAAAAGTGTATGTATATATGTCTATAACTTCACTTCTTTTCTTAGTAATAAGTTTTACATGGAGCTTGAAAAGCCTCTTTCTTTACATTTCCGAAAAATCAAAGATATGTTGAAAAATTCTTTTAATGTGTATTGTCTTTTGGCATTTATTTAATAGGTGTACATGCCCATTTAACCAACAAGTATTACTACAAATGTGTAGTATCAAAAACTTATTCTAATAACTTGGTCTAAGTTGAAGCTATTATAATATTTTTTTTAAATAACATCTTATCTATCAAGTTTAATATTGTCAACTTATTGTATTATAACTAAGACTTAAGTATCTTCTTAAAGATTTTAATGCCAAAATTATTCATAGTAAACTAATATTTGATACTTTGAAGATCTTACTTCATCTTAAGAAATTATATATGATAATAAAGGTTGTAACTAGTACTATAAATTAAATATTAGCTATAATATTAAAAAATAAATAAATAAATAACAACTTTGGAATTTGTATGAAGTTTTTCATATTTGACATTCTAAAATTCTAAAGATAATATTTGATTTAAAATAATAAGAGATTATTAATGCCTTTCAATTTATTGTCTTCTTCTTTCTTATGCACATCTTAATTGGTAGCTATTTTTTGAAGTTACATCATTAATGCCAACAACATGATATAATCTTTAATTTTTTTTTGTTGATGCATTGATTTTGGTTTATGTAGATATTATTGATAAAATTATTATATTATTTATTTATAAATATCTCAAGTTAGATAATTATTTATTATTTATTTATTTTAATATTATATCTCTTAATATATAAGATACTTTAAATCTTTATTTTATTTTTTATAAACCTTTAGTTCAATTATAAATCTAATTTTAAGTTTTAAATTTTTATTATATTTTATACTTTTTATTATAAAAAATTATACATATATACATACACTTTTTTAAATTGAATTTTTTTTTTTTTAATAATTAAATCATAAAATAAAATAAAAAAAACTAAAATTTTAATATTATTATAATTAGAAGTTTTTATAAGATAAAACCAAAGAATATATATATAATAAATTAGCTCATATATTGCTAGAATATTAGAATTAAATTTTAATATTTTAGTATATATATATATATATATATATATATATATATATATATAATTTATAGAATCTAGGACTAATCTATTTGTGTTTTATTTATATTTTTTAATCTTCTACAAGCAATTTTAAATTGTATAATTTACCAAATCACTTATATAAAAGTATTTTGGTCCTTTATTAGTAGAATATGCTTTTAGAAAATTTGATAACAATCCAAGAACAATGTTTATAAGAAAAAAATATACTTTATTGATAGAATAGAAAAATTAATTTGATATAAAATATATATATATATATATATTATTTTATATATATGTGTGTGTGTGTATATATATATATATATATATATATATATACATACATGTTAGAATGAATAAAAATATTCTTTTAAAATCCTAAAATATAGACTAGGAAAAACAACCTTATACGTGCAAGTAAGTTCATGAGATGGAATCACTCTTGTCCCTCTAAATTTTGTATTACCTATTCTAACCAAGAGTCTCATAATAAAACCGCTAATCTTGTGGTTTTATTTTATCCATAATTTTATAGTAAAAAGATCAATCCCCTTACGATTACTTTCCAAATATAAATGAAAAAATGAAAAAATAAATAAAAATACGTGGACCATTTCAATGCTGAAAGCCAAAAAAGGTTGAACACATTAATACATTTTGAAAAGTATTCAAAAAAGAACAGTGCCCCCTCATCAATGATTCACAATCAGACTTGAACAACAAACTCTGAACTATCATTGAACTTTAACCATACTATAATTAATAACTTTATGCTGGAAGATTTGGAACATCAACTAAAATACTATACTTGACATACATACTCACATATCATAACTGTATCACTTGCTTAACATGTGGATCCAAATCCTTATTCTATATTAGATCACCTGTAGTACCAATAACAATAATAATTGACAAAATAACGCGGTTGAAACAAGAAAGAGTTGGGCAGCGTAGAGTCAAAAAGGTGAGTCAGATGGTAGACTCGTCGTGACTGAATGTGAGAATATAGGGTTCTGGAATATATGGCCGGGCATGCTTGCTTGTGTGCTTGCTACAGAGCGGAACGTTACAGTCAATACCTTTTTCTCCTCCTCGCTAGAAATTCTTGGAGGTTGACTTTCTTACACCCAAGCCGCACCGCCCTAGTGGCTAATGAGGCGCAATCAAACATACCCAACACTGTGAGGTGCACGTTGAGGATTTGAAGTCTTTCGACGATTATAACCCCCATCACGACGCCTGTGTGGCATGATCTGCACCGCAATTCGCCACGTATAGCAGTGCATGCAGTGTGCCGTAGGGGAATGTGGCTTCGATGGTGCTACGGTCGGGGCACGCCGGAAAGGAAGGGATTGTGGCCGGGTATTGCAGCTGGGAATTGCAAACAGGTAACCACAGCGCCGCAATCTTGCCGATTGCATTACCGCCTCCCATTCCACCCCCACAAACTTAGTCTCCAGATGGCGACCAGTCTTATACTTCCGCGAAATTCGGTACTAATGATCCTCGCGCATATCTTGTTCTTTTGCTGTCCCTCCAGCAAAGCCCCCTTCATTCAATGCAGTGGCCTCCGCTTGCGCCGAAATTTAATATATTTCCTGTTTCGCAGGCTCCACGTGCGCAACTCAGGTTTCCAAATGGCATAAACTTGTCGCGATTTTTTTCTAGGCTAAAATTATTACCCAGTGGTTTTCGAGTATTGCACTTAAGCCCTGACACCTCCCCCAGCACCTTCTCTTCAGTACAGGAGCTATTTCGAGCATTCACCGTTCCCACTAGTGGTCAGGGCATCCCCGCTGTTGCTTGTCTGGGATATCATCTTGGATGGATGTTCATTCGGAACGTCCATCCATGAACAGCTGCCCGCTTCTTATCTACGGCAAATGAAAAAATATATTATAAATATAATTTTTATAATATATGTTTATACTTATTTTTATAATTTCATGTTCTGTATCATTTTAAAAAAACTTTTTATCAAATTATTTTTTTGGTATATTAAATTTTATGTAAATATATGTATATATGTATGTACATATATCTAAAAAAATAAGTATATTATTATTATTATATATATATATATATATATATACTTGTACATAAATTACACTTCTAAAAATCTAAGCACATCTTAGATTCACTTCAAGATTACAATTCAATTTTTTACATCCTAAATTATATATTCTTTAATGTTTTATACATGTACATAAATTTGATTAATGATATTTATCTTTTTCGGAAAAAATAATCTGAATGAAATCCTAATTATGAATTTTCCAAATAACTACAAAATATTGAAAAAAATATTTTAATTTCTCAATGAGTCATTAAAAAAAAGTATTACTTTGATTGTATAGAGTTTAATTAATGAAGTTACAAAAGTGAGTTTAGGTATTAATTTTATTTCAAATATATTCTAATAACATATATAAGTTAGATTATTAAAAATACACAAAATATATTATTGAAAATAAAATATTCTGATAGTAATATGTTATTTGTGTATTCTAATAACATATATAAGTTAGATAGTATAAGTTTAATAATTTATTTTCAATAATATATTTTGTGTAATTTTGATTACAATTCAATAATATATTTTGTGTAATTTTGATTACATATATAATATGAAAATATGAAATATTATATTTTAAATAAAAAAATAGTATGAGATGGGTGTTGCTAATATCACTATAATTTTTGCTACTACTACCACAACTTATTCTTATTAAAATTTTAATTATTTTTTATTTGAATTAAATTTAATTTCTATATAATTTAATATATATATATATATATATATATATATATATTAGAAATATTAACAGAATTCTTTACAGTAGGTTGTGGTGACAATAGCAAAAACTGTGATAGCATATGGTGGATGGTGGGCAATAACAAAAACTATGGTAGCAATAACAACACCTTGTCCTAATGTGTATTGTGGGATAGTTTTAAACAATTGTGTATTGTGGGATAGTTTTAAACAGTTGTGTATTGTATTAGTTGTAAATATTATGAAAGTGTATCTGCTTCTTTTTGTTCTTAAAAGTTTACAAGTTTGGCTATTGATCTTTTATAGATGACAAAGTGACTTAAGCATATCTCCACCATACTAATCTTTCTAAAGTGTCACCACGAGGGGTTATTTTATTTTTTCAGGATTTTTCTTTCCTTGTAAGATTCATTTATACATTTAGGGCTTAATGTTTACTTTCCAATCATTGTTAAACATATATTGTTGAAATAAAATAATAAAAAACTGTTTACAATAAATGTCAATCCAAGACTGTAAATTGTAAAACAGACTCAAAAAATTAAATACAGTTACAACCGAAAGAAAACATAACAAATACAAGAGAACCCAAGAATGGGAAGGACAGGAAAAGAGATGGGGGCAGAACCAACCCAAAATAGAAACCTCCTGATTTAAGAGGGAACGGGGTGTGTGATGCTGGGGTCACATCGCACGTCAGATTCTGTTTACAGTAAAGCAACGGGTGGTTTACTGTGTACCGATAAAGAGAGAGGGAGCCACACAATTAGGGAGTGGACTAGGTCTCGGAATTCGTCGTCGGCCATCAATGACGAACGTGGACCAAAAAAAAAAACGTTTCTGCGCTGCGGGGACGACGAAGTTCTGGTGCCGCGGGGTGGCCCGACAAGGCGAAACAGTGCCGTTTAATGTGCATGAGAAGCATCTTTGAGAATCATCGCAAGGCACATGTAGAGCTTTCTCCCTCTCTCTCTCTCTCTCTCTCTCCCTATTTTGTCTTTACTAGGAAAGATTTGACTCCCAGATTTGTGTTTCCTGCTCCTCAAATTCTGGTTGCGGTTATCGGTATCGGTAGATGGGCATGAAGGATTAGTGGGAGAAGCAAAATCCCCCCCCCCCCCCCCCCTCTGCGTCCACCTTCATTCGGCATTATTCGAGCGTGGCACGGGCGTCAACTTGCGAATCCACCGATCCTGGAGCTCCGAGGTGCTGTAAGGTATTCCGTGGTCAGGAAGTGTGACAGGTTGGCTCGGAGCTGCAGTGTTGAGGAACCTTGGCTCCTCTCTGGTCTAGGTCAGAGTGACTGCATCTCCAGGATCTCTCACAGACTCCAGGCCTCACTCATCAGCAGTTAAGCAATGCTCTGACTTCGCATTCAATCTCTCCGATTACTGCAAGAGAACGCAGCCTCGTATTCAAAGCTGGCTATGGATTCATTTTTTTTGGGGAGGGGGGGGGAGGTTATTTTTATTTATTCATACTCTGGTATAATGTACACATGTTTTTCACGATGTGGCCTTTTTATAGCTCTTTTGCATTATTGAGGTCACGTTGTCGAGGGAAAAAAGTATAAACAACAAGCTTGTGTGCTATTTTAATGAAACTGTTGGGTTACCATTGTTTTTGCTTTCTTCTATATTAAATGCACGGGGAGTTATTTCTGTCCCCGTGTACTATTCAACAGAGAGTCATGAAGTGATGTCTTAAATGGAGCAGTGGTTGAAGGCTCTTTGTAAGAAGTTTGAAGGGATGATTGGAGGATAGAATCAACATCAAGGAGGGCGTTTGGAGATGGTGAAGGGTCTGGAGGGAGTGATGTTGAACCACACTTTTCATGAGGATGTCTTTGTACTTGCGATGCCAATTTAATGTATACATTGATTTTCATTACATGAGTTAATAATAGAAAAAAGGAATGAAGTGATGTCAATTCATGTGAATTTTTTTTCACATTGGATTGGATTTGATGCAATAAAGCACCTACATGTGAAGATGCTCTGGCAGATGAAATAGAATGTTCCAGTAGATGTGAAGATGTTTCATCACATCCCATTTATTGGAATGTTGATGGGATTGTGTGTAGGGACCAAAGAATCCATTCTCTTACATGAATATTTTTGAAAACTGACTTTTTTGTCAACATATAATAATCAGAAAATTTTCATGTATATATATATATATATATATATATATATACTCATTCTAACATAATTTAATACATTAAAATTGTTTAAAAAATAAATAAAACCAACTATCCTCAATCAATCAATCAATCAGTCAATATATATATATATATATATATACACAAACCATTGCATTAGTAGCATTTTGATCATAACCATAAGCATGTGATGAATTTCCATTTTTTATATTTTTGAAAAGATCACAATGTTTTATTATATGTTACAGAAAAATAAAGTTTCAAATAAAATTGAGGTTGTCTTGAGATCTTGATTTATTGGATTGTTTCTCACGTGACTAATATTTTCTCTAAAATAAATCTCATGGGTAGAAGTATTGTTTGGTCAAAGTTAATGATCTCCATTAGTATTGGTTGTAATTGTATTTGAAGTGCCCTAGCACATATCTTGTAAGTGGAATTTAACAGAATTATTAGTCTTAGATTTCCTAGTTATGATCTCTCACCACTTCTATGCAAAAAAAAACAATGCTACCACAACAGCCTTTTGGAATCGTCCTTGGACCAAGACTTACGTCACCATTGTTAAATAGTATCTTCTTGTTAAAGCGATTAAAAAGTGCCTTAATTACACCATTTGCTCTAAGAGTTATATTTAGGTCATTGACAATATCCTCCAATTCAGTGCTAAAAAAAGGTTGTTTTCCGTCCTATTTTATCTTCTACGTAATCTTGTGCTATACACACCTAATCAGGGATTGTGTGTATGTGAATATAAATATATACACACACTCCGACAACTCAGACTTTCTTCCAGCAATTAAAGCAACTAACCGACAGGGGCGGAAATTCATCCATCCAAAAGAGCATCAAGATCGAAAAGTACTATAATTCCTCGTGTGCACCGGAAGGAGCAGCTGGAGAGAAGCCAAGCGTAAGGTTCTGGAAAAGTGAAGAAAACATGATATGCTAATTACAGAGGCAGTGTCGCAGATGCAGGGATAGAGCTTCGGTTGTCTGTGACATTGGTGTATGCTCCCCAGGTTTCACCATCTCGCGCTGTGTCCCCAGCGCTTTCTGATCGTGGGGACAGATTGGAGTTGTGCATCGAACTGCCTGCTCTATCATTCTCTGCTGCCACACTGCGTGCAGCAGGCTGTCCCTGCCGTCAGAGCAACAAACCGGCTCTCCCACACATGCAGCTGCTGGGTGCTCATCATACCCTCACACCCTCCCCTGCTCTGCTGCTTCGTCTCGTGACGTAAGGCGCCACGCTCTCGCAGCTGTGCGCGCCAGTCAACTCCCGCAAATAATTCTCTTCTACCCAGTTCACTTGTTGTCTGGAACACTTATTCCCATCTCTCTCTCTCTCTCTCTGCTTCTAGTCTGCCCTAGTTCTCTGCTTCTAGTCTGCCCCCAGTTCTCTCCAGTCTGCCCGGTTCTCACTACAGTGACGGTAACCTTCCTGTTTTCTTCCCTGTTGATGTGGAAGTGGCTTCTAAACGGGACAGGTCCACGCGGCGTGGATTTTTACTTTCCCCTTCGGTCTGTTCACGGGCTGATGGGTAGGATGGGCTGCTCAACGAAGCCTGCGTCGAGGTGCGATTGAGGAGTGGTAGCTAGGTGACTCAAGACGGAACTGCCGGAGGTGATGTTGCCATCGAGGCTGTGTTTTCATTCTATTTGTGCACGAGGATGCAGACTGTAGTGTTGTCTGTGATGGCGATGGTGGTGGAATCGTGCCGAGTGGGATTGAGAGTTGCAACATGAGTTTAATTTGAATCTTAAAGGTTGTTGGTGGATTTGAAGCCGTGCAGAGAAATCAGATTCAGGATTTCTTGTGCGCCGCTGAGCGTGTACAGCTGTTTGGCGCAGAATTATAACTGAGGTGAAAGGCTTATGGTGTTTATGCACCTTGAACTCAGAGACGTCTAGATTGTAAAGTGCATCTGCCTTTGGGGGCTAGTGTTAGGTTCTGGGAGGTGATCGCTCCAGATGTGGTCGGTCGGAAGATAATTAGGATTGACGAAGGGATTCAACTGAATTGTTTAGTGTACTCGCGTTCCGGAAGTTTGGGATAACCAAAGATGTATTCGTTGCTCTCTCGGAAGTATTCAAAACAGCACTACATGAGAAAGCCAAGGTGCAAATTCATCCACGTGTGCTGTTCTGTGACTGTTCTCCTCATTTTAGTAACAGTGATGTGTCGGCCATTGCCCTCTACTCCTTCCACTCCCGAATCAATTGCCTCGATGGCCGTCGATGAATCTTCACAGCTGAATACGCAATCCGTTCTAGCGGTTGAGGTAGCCCAGCAAACGAAAACAGAAGCGTATCAATCTAAGCTTCTGGAGCATGAGATGGAGGAACAAGTGCAAGGGGATTCAGAAGCTACTCGTTTCGGACGACGGGAAGTGGAGCAGGAAGGAGGAGCGCTTCGGTCTGAGCAGGAGGAAGAGGAGCAGGATCAGCATGCCGAAGACGAGCATGAGCAACGGGCGGAAGATGGGCATGCTCAGCAGACTGAAGAAGAGCTTGAGCAACATCTGGAAGATGTGCAGGGTCAGCACGCTGAAGTTAAGAACGAGCAACGAGTGGACGACGAGCATGAGCAACGGGTGGAAGATGGGCATGGTCAGCAGGCTAAAGAAGAGCTTGAGCAACACCTGGAAGATGTGCAGGGTCATCACGCTGAAGTTAAGCATGAGCAACGAGTGGACGACGAGCATGAGAAGCAGGTGGATGTCGAGCATGAGCAACAGGTGAAACTGGATTCTAGATCTGCTCAACATGAGCAAGCGGGTGTGCAACAGGGACATCAAGAGGATTCGAAACCTAAAATTAAATATTCTGAGGAACTGGAAGCCGAACAGGGACGACAAATTTTTCAATCCAAGCAACCGGAGCAGGAACAGGAAGTGGAACCTGAACCACAATTGGAGAATCACGGAAGGGAGGTTACTAATTCTTGTGATGGTCGCCGCGTATACACATACGATTTGCCACCCTCAATGAACACAGACATCCTTAAGAACTGTAGCGGAAAACTTGTTCATTGGCTCAACTTCTGCGCTCATCAGCAGAATTATGGGTTTGGCACCGCGGTGAATACAACCATCAATAATTTCCGTAAGGATTGGTATGGCACCGATGCCTACATGCTGGAGGTGATCTTCTATGAGCGAATGCGGACTTACACCTGTAGGACGTCGAATCCCCGAGAGGCAGACTTGTTCTTCATCCCCTTCTTCTCTGGCCTGGACGCACTCCCTTACCTCTACACAGATGGCAAGAGACGTTTGCAACAAGGCCGAGAACTTGTGGCATGGTTAGAGGCGAATGCTACGGAGACGTGGAGGCGACATGGAGGCCACGACCATTTTCTCATAGCTGGGCGAACAGCTTGGGATTTCTGTAGACCGTTGACGGCAGTGACTTGGTGGGGCACTTCCTTATTCAGCAATCCAGAGATGGAGAATACCACAGCCATGCTGCTGGAGCGGAGATCGTGGAGGGGCGATGAGGTGGCCATCCCATACCCCGTAGGGTTCCACCCGTCCACGAGCGCTAGTTTGCAATCGTGGATCAAAGTGGTTCGAACCTCGCCCCGGAAGTATCTGTTCTCGTTTTCAGGCGCACTGCGACCGCAGTTGGTCTTTAGCATCCGAGAAATTTTGTCCCAGCAGTGTACGAAGGCCGGCAGTGCGTGCTCTCGATTGGATTGCGGTAAGATTAAGTGCAGCCACGAACCGCAACCAATTTACTCTAGTTTGTTGCAAGCTAAGTTTTGTCTACAGCCCCGTGGCGACACAGCGACCCGGCGATCTGTGATAGATTCTATCGTGTCGGGATGTATTCCAGTGTTCTTCCATAAGGACACAGCCTACACGCAGTATCAATGGCATTTGCCCAATGACTACGACAATTTCTCAGTCTTCATCGACGAGGAGGACATAAAAAACGGCAAAGCGGACGTGAAGAAAATCCTGGAAGGGTACTCAGCGAAGCAGGTGGAGCAAATGCGGGAGCGATTGATCGGAATTACCCCAAACGTGCTGTACAGGCACCCAAATAGCAAGGATCTGACGGAGTCCATACGGGATGCTTTCGATTTGACCGTGGAGGGGATGGCGCAAAAAGTGATACAGTTCAAATCATCCACTGGACGTGTCATGTCTGGGTCTTAGTAAGAATGTTGTTCGCAACGTTCCGATGAACATGCCCTCCCCTTCCCTGAGTAGGAAACACATGTTCGATTATTGTGAGGATTCTCGGAGGAGTAGAGACAAGTTGAACATACTTGTGATAAAGATTTTTCAAAACCTGATTGTAAGTGGGAGGTGGTGACATTAGATGGTCCCTCCTGAATTCTTTCTGTCACTGCACAATAAGAGAGCATTGGCTGAACAGGGGTGCGCCGCAATTTTATATTTTGCACTTTCAATAGAAGCTGAATAACATCCTAAGACAGTGGAAGTAACCAAGTAAGTCGTGCGTAGCTTTACAGGAAATCTTTACACGAAATCAGTATGCACATGAAACGAGTAACAAGTGATCTTAACATCTTTCGACAAGGAAAAATTGCAATCTGTTCAATGTAAAATCCTTTCAAGCTTTGAAAGAATACCAATGTGAATATCATACATCCTTTACTGTCACAAATTGTCATGGTTATTACATTTAGACAATGCCATAATTGATATGACACAAGCATACGCACCTCATATTCGGCACATTTTAAAGAACTGTCACCATATTTTGCACGATTGTATTCCTACAGAGACGATATTATCTATTCAATTCTCTGTGATCAAACTGCAGAATGTGTGCCCTTGACATTTCTATACTAATTATAAGAGACTACTAATAGCGAACAGATTTAAGAAAATGTTTCTATCGGAGTATCAAAATGGTAAAAGCTAGGTTAGAGAGCTGGAACAGTGGTAAACCTGTGATGCGAGAGGCGTTGTGACGAACATTTGAAAATGATTTAAAAGGGATAATTGCGTGCTTCACTACGTATTCCATGACCTGACGCAAAATAGACCGTATATAATTCTGAAATAACACGAACAAAATGATGCGATGGAAGCAGGATGATTCCACCACCTGCATATATCCCCAACGCACGACGGTATTTCAACATTGATGAACTCTTCTCCCCCAAGTAATGCATGTACTCATCTCGTAGAGCTTGTGCAATGAGACACAATCTTCATTACAAACGGCAAAATTGACGGTCTCACAGTATGCTTTTTTGGTTTCAGATTCTTTAAACTAAGTTGACAAGGATGTGTTAGACCAAACAAAACTAAATCGAAAAAAACTATAATTCAATGTATAATGTCATTGCTCGTTGAAGATCCTCTAGAGATTCTTTTCCTAGTGATGAGTACCTTCTAAAGTGGTTTCTGCAGACAGGTTTCTGATGCAACAATTGCAACAAATTGCGCTTATTCTGCAGTGATTTAATAACAGTAACAAAAATCCTCAATCTGTAGCGTAAAGCTGGTTCAAATGCAACTCACTGATGAAGGATGTTTTCTGAAAACAAAGTTCATGAATATAAAACACGTACGAGAACTCTCAGCGAATTCTCCAGTTCAGTATCACCTTCAAAGCAAGTTCCTCAGACAGCACTTGCTTCTCTTTCTCAAACTAAAAGTGTTTTGGGAACTCGCATTAAAAATCAACGTCAACTTCAAATTCAACTCTTGGAAGTAATTTTCCAATTCATCCTCGACTTTCATGCGGGGTTTATAACGAAGAATCTCATCATGATCAGATTCTTCTTAAGCCACCGCACACACCAATTGCATCAAAATCAAACTACTGTAAGGCACAAAATAAGGGCGAGGGAATCACAGTTGAAACGCAGAAAAGTGGGCTTCACAAGGAGAGAAGCACGAGATGTAGATTCTGGAAAAGGAAGAAGCTTTAGAACAAAGTACACGGCAAGTGTAGAAGAGAGGTCGCCAGGGCATCCACAACCCTCAACCGCACCATTTCCTCTCATCTTCACAAAGCCCCCTTAAACCCTGAAATAATCCTCCTTGCATCACCCTCATCCACACCATCACCTTAAAAATTCTCTGATGAAACAGTGTGGCTTTCCAGCACACGAAAGAGTTTCACAACCGACGAGCATCTCACTCATAGAAAAGAGAGGCGATTGAGTCACCCTCTGGTGTTCGTCTGTCTAGTCTCTTTCGTGCTGCCCTTGTTGAGTCAAAGTAGGGATCCTGATACATTGAAGAGAAAGCACACGCACTGAGGAGACCACGATACTGTACCAAGAAGCCGTGCATATAACAGACATTTGAGGAAGAAGAGCGTCTCGAAAGATGGAAAGAATTTCGTTCCTCTCATCCCATTATTTTGTGTCTAAACTTGGAGCTCACCACACACTGTGAAAAAATAACCCTATAAGAGTACTGCAAGGCTTGTTCTAGCAGCGTCACTGTTTAAGATCTCTAAGTCCTGGCTGATCTTTTTTCACTAGCAAATGAACCCTTTAGCTAGTCAAGTCTTTCCAGCTGTCATTCTACACTATTGAAGCACGAGGTGCATATTGCACAATTATATATACTTTAGCACAAGCACAATTCACACAAGATAATGGATTTGTTTTTGGATTGGACTGCTCAATCCTATTTCTCTTAATCACATTCCTCTTAGCTTATATTTCATGAACTTATTTTAGCAACACAAAAAAACCTTTAGTAAACACAAAAAAACCTTAACTTTAGTAAACCATAGCCATCTTGCAACCAAAACCACTACACCAAAATGTCTTTGCTTAAAAAAAACTTACTTTTGTAAATAGCTCTAAATAATAACCAAGATTGAAACCAAGCTTTCTTTCTTTTCTTATATATATATATATATATATATATATAATTTTTTTTTATCCCTATTATATCATTATTGTAAAATTTATGCTTCTAGACTCTACTTTGACTGGTTGGTTAAATGTTGATTAAATACACTAATCTCCAACATATACCACTTTATAAACTATATATATACCAAGTGATTTCAAAGACAATCCTAAAGATACAAAACTATCAAATATAACATTTAATTCCATTCAACCATCATAAAAATCATGCTTGATTTTGCTCAAATATAATACACCTATCAACATGAATATGGGATTTGACAAAAGGTTGTAAGTAAAAAATAATCAAATCTCAAAATTATCTCCGAATTTACTAAATGCATCCTCAAGGTGTGAAAGCACAAATTTATACATTTTTTCAAAGAATCAATCCAATGCCTAAAGAGGAACTTATCCAGAATCTTAACACTATTTCAAAATTGAAATTATGATTATTTAGTGGACATACACATCAACTATGGAGCCATTTGATTATGTAGCTTAAAGCCTAGTCCAAACTTTCAAAACTAATAAAACCGTGAAATCCCGAATGTACCTTATTTGCCCTAATATGATATATATGATATGGATGTTCAATTAATTACAAGACCTACTTCAATAATCAAACATACTACAATCTAATGTTTTCTTCATGTCCAAGAAGTTTATTCACATGACACAACACCTACCATGACAAGAGAGAGAAAAGCCCCCAAAATTACCAAACAACTCTATCAGCTCAAAACTCCAAATGCTCATCGTAGTTTTACTAGTTGCTACAACAACTAACAAATCTATGTTCTTCCAGCTTGTTACATTTATATCGTACCTCTGCAAAGGGACCAACAAAAAAATTGCAAATGAGAGCACATGCTCAAATACTCCAGCTCTAGAACCAAGCGACGATGAAAGCATGAAGCTAATGGAGAGAGATGCAAAACATCACAACAACTCAATGAAGAGTTTGATTAAAAATTCTTCACAGTGAGGGACTGTCTTCAATTCGGTTAATGAGCATTGTTGAGAGTGGTGATGGATGTTTGGCAATGCATCAAAGCATCAAAGCACATCGTATAATTGCACGTTTTCCTACCTTGTAGTCTCTATGGGTGGTACCAAGTAGTGTCTGCTAGGTCAAAATTGCCAAGGTAGTAAATCCCCTTCTAATAAAAAATTCACTAAAAATTTAATTTTGATCCAAATCAAATATGTGATAGCTTTTTAGGAAGCTAACATTAAGTTACATAATCTCAAAAAATTTCAAAGTCAAATAAAAAATACATAAAAATTGATTGATAAAAATCTAAGAACAAATCACTCTTAGGAACAAATTTTTAAAGCAGTGAATCCTCTTCTAATAAAAAATTCACTAAATTTATAATTTTGGTCCAAATAAAATATATAATAGTTTTTTAGAAAGCAAATATTAAAATACATAATCTCAAAAAATTTCATAGTCAAATAATAATTACATAAAAATTGATTGATGAAAATTTGAGAGTAAATCACTTTCATTTAATAATGGATTTATTTTTTATTTTATTTTTTATTTTATTTTTTTGACTATAAATGATAAAAGATTCATTTACAATAATAATGAAGAGAGGTAGAAGACTTACTAATGATGGAGAATAGAATTAAAAATTTTCAACCTAACAGATACTATCTGGTACTATCTATAGATACTATTATTTTTATGATAATATTATTAATTTTGGCCAATTTATATATAGTCCTAATGAGATATCAAAAGAGTTTTAATAATACTAACATCATTTATATTTGATTCTTTTCCAATAAAAAATATTGTGAAGTTGTTTGTATATTGATTAATAATCATATGCTCATTGTTTGTTGGTAATATAAGTCTTTTGATTTAAGTGTGTCTTCACTATTATTTTAAGATTAAAGTTGAATATTTTTTTTGTAATTAAAAATAGATAGGAAGTTAAGACAATCTTTTTTAACTTCTTTGCTAAAAAATTTAGCTATAATCTTATTTGAAGGATCTTTATAAAACTTTTATAAATAGAATTAAAAAAAGTTGTAGGTCAATAATTATCCAATAAGTTATTTTTTTTATTTTTTATTTTTTATTTCTTTTTGATATATATTTAAACTTTAAGATCTTTTAGAATAGGTTGTTGAAAAAATCTTTTATATAAAGAGTCTTTTATAAGTTAGAAATAGTCAGCTTTGATGGTGTATTAGAAGGTTTTAAAGAATTCTATGTCTATTCCATCTAAACTTAGAACCTTGCCATTTGCCAAAGCTTTGATAGCTATATGAAGTTTTTTTAATATAAGGATATTTTTTTTGTAGAACTTCTAATTCTACCATCTAATTTTCTTAAGTAAATAGAAGAGATTAGAAAGAAGCCTTTTAATAGTAATAAGAAAGAATTTACTTGATATAGTTGAGAAAAGAAGATTAGATCTATTTATGATATATCTTCTTCTTTTCTTTTTCTCATTCTATTTTTATCATTAAGAATATAGAATCTAATTCTAGAAAGTATTTTTTTTATTGCTTGGAAGAATTCTCAAGAATATGTGTCTCTTTTAGCAATTTATTTGATCCCATCCCTTACTTATTGTCTATTAATTTTGTGTTCTTTAAAAGTTGTTTAAATTTTATATTGATATTATAGATTGCAATGATATAACTAATTATAAATATTTATTTATAATTGGATATAGATTTTTAAATTTTTTTTTTCTATTCTTATTCTTTTTTTCTATATGTCTTTGTTTTTCCTATGCAAAAGTGTCAATAATATTGTATGGCCTTCCTAATTTTTGTTGTACATATAGCATTGCTAAAACTTATCTAAAATTCTTATATTGAGGCTTATATTGTGTTTTTATCTAAATATTTAGTATTTAATATTTAATTAATAGGGGGGCAAGAAAAAAGAAGCAGTAGAATTAAAAAGGTCAGTTGTAGATTATTTGAAAAAGATGAATCTTTTTTAGTTCAATATTTTATTATCTTATCATTAGAAAAAATATGTAAAGATGCATAAAATAATTCAAATAAGTTAATACTCTAATTCCATTTTTTTTATTGTTTTAAAAGAATTTAATCAAATTTTCTAAAGAAAATTAATTTTGTAGGTTGAAATGTCCATTGAAGTCTTCCAATGCTACTAGCTCCATATTTAATAAGTCTTTGTTATAATTAGATGATTTATACTTTACACATAATGTCATGTTTTAATCTCTATCAACTATCTAATCAATGTTATTTGAAAGTAAAGTGTAAAAATCATTTAGAAAGCTCGAAGCATACATATTGATAATACTTATTTTTTTCTAATAGGAAAATATATTAAATGAGCTACAATATCATGTTATCTAATAGATAACATAAATATAAAATTAAGTGTGTAATAGAAGAGTTAATAATGATACATATCTTACCTTTAATAGCTTTATTTTTAAAATGATTATATCCTAAGGTTATTTTAATATATGAAATTTTGTTTCTCATCAAAGCTACTATCTCAACTCCTTTGCATTGACTCTATTAAGTTTATATTTATGGAAGAAGTTGAGATTACAAATATATTAGAAGAATCTAATATAATTTCTAAGTTGGATAAAATTAAAGAGATTTTAAAGTCATATCACATTATATAATAAAATATTTAATTCCACAAGCAAGAAAAAAAATTATAAAAGATCAATAAGCAATTGTTGATATCCCATCTTTATGATGCAAAGGAAGTTGGAGTTAGATTTGTGATAGAACCTAATATAATTCAATATAAAGCTTTGCTAAGATGACTAAATCTTGTATCATTCTCCATTGACATAAAAACAAGTGAGCCATTGTATATAAAAAGGATTTGTGAGCTATTTGGCAGGACCTCAAGCGCTTGTTTGCGAACATGTTAGAATACCAAATCTTGGATATCAAATAAAGATGTTGCACTATTGCAAGGTTGTGGGTGGCAAGCTTTGGAAAGTAGAGGACCACACTCTATGGCTAGTAAAGATCCAAGGGTAGCAACAAGTACAAAATTGAGGACTATGATAGAAAGAAGATCAAAGGCCTTACTGGATGTGGTAAGTAATTTGGGCTACATTATGTTCAAGTCTTGCAACTTGTTTTAGGTACAATATTTAATTTAGAATGTTGGTTGTTCAAGTCTTACAAAGGTTGATAGGATATCAATTGCAACATCAAATTCTTATTATTTTGTTGCTATTGGAAACATGGATTGTTTCTTCTTTCTTCTACCTTTCCGCCAAGTTGTAAGGATAATAGACAAGTCTATTAAGTCTAGATCTAAACCATCTTGCATCAATTCTTTGATTAGTTCATTATGTACATTGACCAACAAGTTTATTACTTGGCATTCTAAATCCCTTATTGGCAGCAATAAATTGTCAAGAGATTAGTTTTTTAAGTATAAGGAGGTTGGCAATAAGTTGCCTGAGGGCTCCAACATGACATCATTGAATGAGTTGGTATAGGTTCTAAGTGAGATTCAATCTAAATGCTGATTTGTTATTGATTGCTTATATATCTTTGATCATGTGTTGTTGTAACTAGACATGTGGAATAGAAATATGAGTACAGATGTGGTGATAGAGAAGTGATGGTTGTCAAAGCTGGTAATTGGAGAGCTAGGTAGATCACAGCCAGGGTGGATAATTTTTGAATATACGCTTGAATAAACACTTTAAATTGCTGAAAGTGATTAAACGAGAGCGGTCTTTGACAAGTTCAGCAATCCTCAACAATCCAATCATTTACACATAGGCGAAGAGTCAACTTATATCTAGCCTAAAACCTGGGCGTAGATTCACCCTCAGAAGCAGTCTTCTCCTGCGAGGAAAGTGTCGCACTGCTTCCCGGGCGGCTGCACCTGAGATGTGGGAGCCACGAGAGCATCATGTGTCGTCACAAGGGAATACCAGAACGTTGATAATCATCCCGGCGGCGGTCAGAGACTTCCCCTGACCCTTACAGGAAGTGGTTACTACAACGTCGTTCCACCATCTTCGCTCGTAACTTGTTCACGAATCAGGTTTCGTTCTAGGTGCTGAACAAATGGATCTAGTAAGTGCGGACCAAAAAGGCGGCGACCGGCTCGTGCTGGAGGCTGCGCTTGTGGTCTCTGGTCGTCTTGGACGACGCCTCATCTCGCGTTTCCATGCATCAAGAATATTCAACCCGTCGCTCTCTCCAGCCCTGGAATTCCATTTCTTGAGCTCCGCTTCAGTGGGTGGAAGACTGTCGGCCAAGGATTGCAGGCTATGACGCAGGGGCTATGTGCCACGCGTACACGACCTCGACGGTGTTTTCCCCAGCGACCTGGAGCCTGGACTGAATGAAGACGAGTGCATCCGAACCTTATAAATGAGGTCTCCGAGGGTGGGAATGTATCAAATCATTCCATCTCCGCCTCCAATCTCAGCTGAACGCACAGCAACCGAGACATTCGACGTGGTCACAAACTTCATCACAGCCATCCCCCCTGCAAGATTTAAGAACCGTTGTCGGAGTTTGTCCATTCAAGCTTCCCCAGATTTGTGAAGAAACGTCACAAGGCGCATACAATGGCGATCAGAGGTGATGGAGGTTCATCCAAGTGGAGACCTCCCTCCAGGACCCCGATGGGCGATGGTGGCTCTTCCAAGTGGAGGCCACCAAGCAAGAGTCCCATGGGTGATGGCGGGTCGTCGAAGTGGAGACCCCCATCCAAGCGGCACCCAGGTAGGGACGGGAGCTGAATGGAGATATGCTTGAGCAGAGGTTCGGCTTTCGCAGAACTCCCACCAAACTCCAGCCGGTTGGGTTTACCGACCGCAGTATGAACCGATCCAACGTCGATGCCAGGATCTATCCACCCGAGTTTAAAGTAAATCACCTCGTCCTCGCAGCTATTACAGCTACCTGGTAAACGAGTCAGGTCAGAGAATCGAGTCGGCACGATCTGGCATTGTTCCAGTTCTACGAGGAGTAACCACGATTCGGCCCAGCTCTTGCACACACTTCCACAACCAGCGACATCCGTAGCGACTTGCCCGGACTTGCCCGGATTTCGGGACGTGGGCGACGATCCTACCCCGGAATACGGAATCCCATTGCGCTCAAGTTTAGCTAGTACCTTGAGGTCCGTCACAGAACAATTAGCCAGGCCCTGGTGATCGACAACCCTCTGCAGTGAACTGCCGGAATGTAGGGGGTGCTGTGATCCCAAGAGGCGGCAGCCTCACAGCTGCTAACTTGTAATTATGAACGACTATAAGAATTCCACTGTTACTTGCAAAACTTGAGCGTCTGGTCATATTTCGCGACAAACTTGGAAAGATCCACGGGGGAGTTGCAATAAGTGTCGGTCCGGTTTGGTATCGTCGGGATCAAGTCGGGGATAGGATTGCTTGGCTTCGGTTACATTGGGGTCGGGGCGGAATCACGTGAATGCATCAGTGGAAATTGAAACCGAATTTGTAGAGGCTCTTCAGCTGCTGCTGCAGCATCAGCCTGCTCAACAAGCCATCTGATCAGTCCCACCGTCGGTACATATCCCGCGCTGCGGCAGCTTCTGTGAATGGTATGGAAATGCTACATAGTGTGGGAAGCATGATTGTGGTTCCCACAGAGAGGTCGATTCGAACGTGGCGGCAAGTCGAGGCTGCAGTAGAATGGAATGCAGTGTACCCGCTGCATCTGGTCTCATGTATTAGGAATGCCTTTGAATGTAAGAACAACTGTAAGAACAACTGCAATCCGCCACCCATGAACCGACACTGCTGAAGGCTATTTTGTGCTTTTTGGGGCACATTTCACGAGGTGACCGACAACTTGAATAAAAAATTTACTTTGTTTGAAACATAAGGGGTGTACCCGTTTGCTGATGAAGGAGAAAAAATATATTTTATAGGGTGGAGGAGGCAGCTACTCTGGATGGACTAGACTTATCTTAGAAGGAAGTGTGTAGTTCCACCTGAAAGAATATCCACCTTTGCTTAGACCAAATTTGTCATCTCTAATCCGAGTTTTTAGAACTTTTTAAGGGGATTAATTTCATTTTGTGGTTTCTTATGTGTTGGTTCTAGAGTTATTTTTCCTAACAAACTTGGTCATAGTCTTATAAGTATATCAAAGTACAAATAATTTTTTTTGTCTTTAGGTCAAGGTTCTTGGTTGAAGATGAGATCATTTCTTTTCTTTTAGGTGATCCAAAAACAAGCTCTAGCTATTAGAGATCATGATATTTATGTCTTTTAAGTTGGTAAGTGTAACTCTTAATATTACTTTGTGAAGTGATAGAATTATTTTTGGACGTGGTCTTAGATTTGAATGTTATTTACTTAGGTAATATAATATAATAATAGTCCATTTCTAACAGATTTGGGCATTATTATAGTCCTAAAATCTATGTAATACCATTTTGAAGATAGAAGGCAAACATGAGTATCAAAATTCTTTTATAGAATTGATTAATTTTTTTTAAAGCATATATAATAATATATTTGTATCAAATTAATTAAATTAATATATATATATATATATATATATATATATTGATTTGATTTTGTATCAAAAGATCTTCAATTTAAATTAAAAATATAAAGAAAGCATTCCAATTCATTTTGTGAGTTGTAAAAGACTTGGAAGGATATAATTTTATAATAATAATTTGCTTATACTTACATAATATTCACCTGATTTGTAAAAGCCAATCTAGATGAATTTATTTGATTCAAATTTTAAATTGAGAGTTGTTCTAAAATAAACAAGAGAAGTGTGTTGTTTAAAGTGGAAGCCTTGTCAAGCAATAACCCTACATTTGTATATGAAATAAATACTAGTATTGGTTGGATTTAAACTTATATGAAGTTTAATAAGAATTTTTGTATTATGTGAAGTATAGCTTAGAAATGTACCAAGCATTTGGTTCTAGAAGAAAATTATATTTAACCTAAAATTGTCTTATAATTAAAAAAATAAAGTGTCTAGAGACATATTTTTTAATGAAATTAATTATTATAGAAATCCTAATCTTATATCCTACATTCTATACATCTTCAACCGTTTATCTTTTAAATCCTAAAGCTTATACATTTGAATTCTAAAACCTGTATCTTAACAATCTTATTAAATTCTAATCTTAAAATCTTAAATTCTACCAAATCTTAAATCTTGAATTCTAAAAAGTATCAAAAACCTTAAATGATCCTAAAAAAATCCTAAAAATTCCTAAACATATCCTAAATTTTAATTAATAAACTATATTAGAAGTTAATTTTTAATTGAATCTTTAGATATTCTTAAATTTTAAATAAAAACTTCTTCTTAACTTATATATGCACTAAAAGAGTTTAAAATAAATATAATTTATAAATCAATAAATATTAAAAGAAATCTTTTACTAAAAAATCTTAACCTTCTACTTTAAGTTTGATGCAAAATTCTAATAGATGTTTTTTTGAATTCGTCTTATATTTGCATCTAAAATAAATATTTCATCTAATAAGCAAATATTTAAATATCTAAGATTCTACTACAACCATCAATTTATCCAATTTTAATTCATTTTTATTTATATGATGAGATATCTTCCAATTACATAATTAGAATGATATAAAAATTACCAATGAGATTTTTTTCTTACTTATTTATGCATAAGTAAATATCTAATTGTAGATCAAATCTTGATTTTAAAAAATTTATCCAAAAAAATCCTAATCTTTTTTACTTTCAATATTATATTGCTTATAAAATTTTATTTTTATTATTTTATTAAAGAATTTTTAAAATTATAACCTTTTAAATCTTACATTCTTTTAATGATGTTAAATCCAATTTTTTAACTTCACCTTTCAATCTTCTCAAAAGAACTTTTTTTTACCATAGATTATATTTGTGTCCTAAGATCTAATTTTAATATTATTTTACAAATGATTATCTCTAGGATATTAATTTTACTATTTTTATGTTTTTTTTTTATAAATTCATATTCTTTATTTTGTCTTAGAAGAAATATTATTATTTTTCTATCTATCCTATCTTATTATAATCTATTTATAATTCTACTATAGTAATAGAAGTCTTTTTAATATTAAATATAATATAGGATATTAATTTTTTTAGCTTATTTTAATATTTTAGCTCTAAATAATCTAAATAAATATCTATTAAAGTTATATTCAAGTTTTTTGTATATGTTTTAATCTTCTCTATTTTTTTCACCAACTAAGTGCATTATAATATAATAATGTAGATATTTATAAGATATTTTTAAAAATAAAAGTAGCTTTACTATTGTGTATATATATTATTTACAATCATAATGTATGATGAATGGATTTCCATTTATTCCACCTAATTTATCTTTAAATATTTAAAATATAAATAAAGACCATTTTGAATTATCTTAGAAAAAGACCAACTTAATCCTTAACTATAAATATTTTTTGTCCAATGTTGGAAAATTTGTGCAAGCATGAAGTTTTGTAAGTGATGATGAGAGGAGAAAAGAAGATTTTTTTTTTTTTTTTTTTTTTTTTTTTTTATTCTTTCCAAAGTGGCCACCTATTAATTTTTTTATACCATAAGTCCTTAATTTGATACAATCTAATTTTAAATATTTAAATTATTTTTTAAAAAATTAATTAAAATTCTAATAAAATAAATATTTATTTTATTTTAGAAGGATAATTAAATATAGAATGAATATTATTTGGATGAATATACTTGAGATCCTTGATTATAATTCATCATATTTTATATATTCTTATTTAGATTATTTAACTAATTGTAAATTTTGATGATGGTTTTGTTGTCTATTATGTATGAAGAACTCATTTATTGATGTCTATTAAGGTTTAGATGAAGTAGGTTTTATTTGAATAATAATTTCAAAAAATGAGTTTTTTACATGAATGATTTTATAATCTATTTTGCTATTATAGCTTGTCAAATAATTTTTGGATCAATTAAATTATGTCCTTAATTTTACTTGTATAAATTGGCTATTTGCTATAAAAACTAAGTTCATGTGTTTGCACCTTTTTAGTCTAAAAAAATTCATAGATAATCTTTCAATAGGTTTATAGCTTTAATTGTGCCCTTTTAAACCAAGATAAAATAAATAATAGAGGCTAAAATGATATGATTAATAATTAGGATATGTCTTACAAGGTTAAGTATTGTGGAACATTAATATTTTAAATTCTTTTGTATGTAGTTTGTAAAATATTTGTTAATAATAAAAATATTGAGATTAAAATCAAAAAAGATATTTAATAATAAATTGATGTAAGCTTCCAAAATAGTTCACAGGTTTTTTTTTAGTCAAGTTGTATCTAATAAGTATTAGACTTTCTACTACTTCAACTATGCTAATAGAGGATAATTCTAGTTGTAGAAAAAGAAATTAAAGGATTTTTGGTCCCATTAGCACAAATTGTTATGACTACTAAGAAAAGAAGAGACTTTGCCATGTTATTTTGATCCACATTAAGCCATGTCTTTTTTCACTATCTACTTCAACCTATGGCTTTATCCACGTATTCCTTGAATATCGTCTTTAACTATAGACATCTCTATGTCTTTTATAATCTCACCTTCTTTCATAGCTATAGCCATTAGCCTTGGCTCTTTCGAACTTCTTTTTTATCATGGCCATGGTTCTTAATCTTAGCCTTTTCTAACCATCTTTGACTTAGCCTTGGCCTTGTTCAACCTTTCAAATGCAGCCATGGTCCTTCCATAGCAACACCAAGTACCTTTGACCATTGCCATAGCCATTGCCTTTAACCATGACTATGGCCACTACCACTCTATCATTCTTCTTAATATGGTTGTTAATCCATCTTAATATCTTCTGCCCTTAATCTAAATCTATGATATTAGATTATTTTTTGATTTTGTTATTAACAAGCCACTAGGTCTATCAAAGGATTATGGCCTATCTCTAGTCTTATTGAATGATATTTTGAAATCAAGCCCCATAGTAGAAATTGTTGTAGCTTCATCTCTCAAGGACTTCACTAGTTTCCTTGTAATTGTATGTCTTTTCAATAGTAGACCTACCTCCCAATGTTTGATTATTATTTGATTAGCTTGTAATATTTTATCTCTTAATTTCAATTGGTGTTCATATTGATTAGCCTTATATTATAATATTATATTTGGCTCTAATTGGCATCTTATTCACTTAAGTTAGTATTATAGTATCTAATTTGATTCTAATTTAATATTACTGTATGAGTCAAATTTGGTGCTTCATTGATCTTTATCTTATGTAGAGTAATCCTATTTGTTACCAATTCTGCATTATTGCTGCCAATTCTCTTTCAGTCTTCTATTTCAAATTAACCTCTTTTCTTTTCTTTTTGTTATAGTTGTATTATGAAATTCTCCTCATTATGATTGTCTTTTTACTATTATCTTGTGCCTTTAGTTTGTTATCAAGTTATCTATCTTTTGTTTTGTAGTCTTCATGTTCTAACAATTTCCTCATCAAAATTATCCATTTTTTGTTGTCTCTAGTATTTGTTTTATTATCGGGTTGTCTCCCTTTGATCTTGTGGTCTTTATGTTGTAACAATTCCCTTGTCAAAATTGTCCTTTATTTGCTACCTCTAGTGTTTATGTAATTGTTAGATTATTCTCCTTCTACGTTATGGCCCTTATTTTGTGACAATTTGCTAGTTGGAATTGCCCCCTTCTTATTGCCTTATGTCTTCATCTTTTCATTGGGCTTGTTTTCTCTCCTCTTTTAGGTCCTTATTGTCATATTGTAACATGGTGTCGTATTACGTGAAGTCTTTCTTGAGAATGCACTGGACACTTAGCTGTGGAAGATAAAAAAAAAACATTGTAACAACAAGTCCTAACACCTCTAATAAAATTATGTATAAGTTGCAATTAAAGAATAAGGAGTATGTTCAATTATTAAATAAGTTCAAATAGATTTTTAATTAATTATAAAAAAAACTCAAAAAAATCTTAAAAAACTTTTAAAGAAGTCATAAAGAAATAATAAATAATTTTTAAAGAAACATTAATATAAAAATCTAAAAGAAATATTAAAATAAAAATATTTTTTAAATATTAAAATAAAATTATAAGAAATCTTAATCAAATTTTAATTAAATCCTAATCAAATCTTAATCAAATTCTAAATAAATCTTAATCAATTCCTAATCAAATTCTAATCAAATCCTAAACAAATTCTAAATTTTAAATAGATCTTGAATAAATTCTAAATAAATTTTAAATAAATCTTAAATAAACTTGAATCAAATACTAATCAAATCCTATTTGAATCCTAATCAAATCCTAAATAAATCTTAATCAAATTTTAGTCAAATCCTAATCAAATTCTAATCAAACCTTTATAAAATTCTAAATAAATTCTAAATCCTAAACAAATCTTAATAAAATCCTAATAAAATCCTAATCAAACCTTAAATCTTTAAAAAATCCTAATAAAATCTTAACCAAATCTTAAATCCTAAAAAAATCCTAATAAAAATCTAATCAAATCTTAAATTTTAAAAAAATCTTAATGAAATTCTAATCAAATCCTAAATTCTAAACAAATCTTAGTGAAATCCTAATCAAATCTTAAATTCTAAATAAATCCTAATAAAATCCTAATAAAATCCTAACCAAATCTTAAATCCTAAATAAATCCTTATAAAATCTTAAGTAAATCCTAATGAAATTCTAACAAAATCTTAAACCTTAAATAATTTCTAACTGAATTTTAATTAAATTCTAATAAACTCTATAGTAGATTAAAACTTTAATATCTAATAATTGAACTATTGATCTCGACTCAAAAATTTTATACCTTTCAACAACTAAATTGATAACATGCACAAAAAAAATTTGAAGAAGATCCAATTCACCAAATAGAAGTTAAGTCCAAAAATCTACTTAGTTGTAGCCATCCTTCTCCAACCTTGATGGTAATCTCCTAGTGCCAATATCTTCTTTTTGCACTATTCAATTGCTTTTAAAATTCACAATTAGATAAAAAATCAAGTCTACCATCTATAAAAATAATTTTCATCTCAATCCAACTAATAGATTGCTAAAAATCTTAGAAATCCTCATTGACCTTCAAAATCTAATTTTTGATATACTAACCTATTTAAACTTCAATAATCTTTTATCAAACTATTTGATCCAGCTCAAACTTATAGCATGCACTTAACACAACTATAATCACATACTAATAAATTTTCACCTATAAATCTATAACCAAATTCACAAAATGCTCAAAAATATAAACTCTTTCTTATTTTATAATACCTAAAGTTGCCCAAATCAACCCAAATTATATAAAGTTCTTACAAAGTCAATATCTATCTAAATCACACAAATTTTTAAGTTTGCACTCAAATTCCACTCTTCGATCTGCCAAAGAACTCTCCATTTGCTATCGGCATGTGATTTTATATCTTAGGGTCTAATTTTGACCCAAGTTCATAATTGATTCTCTTTGAATATCAATTCTTATATTTTTGAGATAAATTTTGCTAAAAGCTATTTTTAATTCCTTCCTAAAGATTTCTATATTATTTATTTTTCTAATCTACTTTATTTTGTGTTATTTATGGCTATATAAAATGAATAGAAGCCTCTTTTAAAAGAAGGCAGTATAAGAACCTTTTAATTTTTACTATCTACTTGTCTATTATCTATATTTTTAAGATAATTTGCTAAAATATATTCATTTGAGCTCATCTATAATATAATCATTTCTTTCCTCTTTCACCTAATGGTTGTATTATTATACAACAATAGCTATAGGATGAAAGAGCAAAAGAAGATATGTATTATAAAAAAGCTTAATTGAAGATTAAGTTGTAAAATTACTTCAAAAAATATAAGTAAAAAAGAAAGAAAGAAAGATAATAAAAATATTTTGTGTTGATATTGCCTTTTTGTAAAAAAAAAACTTCTAATTATTTTATAGGGCCATAAACAAGACAAAACAAGGTAGATTAGTAAAAATACTACTATAGGCATCTTAAGATCAAAGTATAGGATAGTTTTAAGCAAAAATTATCTAAAAAAACCTTGAATTGATATCCAAGGAGGACCAGTTGTGAACCAAGGTCAACACAAGATCCCATGGCACAAAATCATGGACCTACAACAAATAGGGGGTTCTTTTGTTGATCAAAGAGTGACTACAAGGATGACATTTCTATTTTTTGTTTTTTGTGAGTGAGGTCTTCATCTATGAGGTTCCGCCCATAACGTCCTCATCTCTTGGCTCTATAAAAATGAATATTGTCAATGTGGTTTTTACTTTTATTTTTTTGATAATTTAATTTATTTTTAATTGAGATTCATAAAATATATATATATATATATATATATATATATTATTTTTTGTAAAAATTATGTATAGATTGCTATTATTCTATAACATTGATAATGATTTCAAATATGGATTGATTTAAATTGCAATAGCTAGTTTTTATTAGTTTTTTTATTTGAATTTTTTTAACAAATATGGCTCATATATATATATATATGATTATTTAATTTTTCATTAGAAAAAATGAAATTAAACATCATGACATTAATTGAAACATTAATAAAAAAATTGAGTACATTTATTTCTAAATATTATATTTTTTTAGCTTTTAAATTAAAATATTCTATTAACTTATAAATAGAACATCCAAAAAGATATAACATAATTTATAAATGGCTTTATGTAAATACTTTGAAATTTAATTTATAATATATGAAGTAGATTTTTTGAGTATAAATTTTATTTATCTTCAATTGAACAATTATTTATTATTTATTTATGATTTTTTATAATATTATATCATTATCTAAAGCTTATTTAATTTTTAATTATATATATATATATAGACACACACACAGATATCTATTTATTTTTTTATAAATTATTAAAAAATAATGGTGAATCAAAATAATATAATAAAAATTTAAACCATTAGAAGTTATATCACTAAAATTTTAAAAAAATATCTATTGCATCTTACATATCTTAATACACCATTTATTATATCTAATTAGAAAAAATTTATTTTTATTTTTATTTTTACAAAACAAGATTTTTATTTTTGTTTTTATAATAAATTTGATTAACATCTTAATATATTATATTTACTATAAATTCAAAATACTCTTTCAAAAAGAAATTTGTATAGTTTTTATTTAAATAAAATTTCTCAAAATACTTAATTTTAATTATATAAGATTCTTAGGAATAATTTTTTTTTTAAATTATTTTATTTCTATTATTAGTATTAAATATTTTAACTTAAATTTTGATTAATGCTATTGTTTTTAAAAAAATAATAATATTAACTAAGAAAATATTATAAAATTATAGAATTATTCTTTAATTATTTTTATTATATTTTATTATATAATTATTATATATATTTAAGTTATTATTATTATTATTATTATAATTATTCTTTAATTATTATATATATTAAAATTTAAGTAATAAAATATTATATTGAATTAATTGATTTATAGTTTTAAATTTTAATTTTTTAATTTAAAAATTATAATCTTTTTGTATAAAATTATTTATTTATCATCAAACTACTAAAATTTATCTTTAAAAACTTTTTAATAAGACTTTGTTCTTATGGTTTATACCAGAGTGATTTACAAAACATGTTATAAAAATAAAAAATAAAAAAATAAAAAAATTTATACCTATAATTAAATTATATATACTTAATTATAAATTTTAATTAAAAACTATCTAAAAAAATTAATTAAATTAAAATCAATTAATTATTAATTATAAATATAAAGAATTGTTGTATCTCTTGTTAAATGCCAATTTACAAATATTAAACTTAGCAAAAAAAATTTGTACCAAAGCTGATTAATTATAAGCAAAATCTATGTTAAGCTGATAGATTTTGAATTTTAGATTTTAATAGCTATAGTTATTTTAGACACTAGCCTTAGTGAGTGAAGATGACAAATATTCAATAATGCTAATGATGTTTGTGTAGATTTTAATACAAAGTTGAAAAATCAACATAAATGGTTCTTAAATTAATTACTTATTGGTATCAACTTTGATTTTTAAGTTGGTGGGAAGAAAGTTTTGTCTAGAATAGTCACCAAAGTTAAAAGAATGAAAGTTAGAGAGAACAAATTAAAAGAAGCAAGTACGTGCTGATTTGGAATTTGGACATCTTCTTAGAAGACTTTTAGTTTGGACTTTGGTACTAAATATATTCTAATTAAAAATCTAAATATCTACTTGGCAAGTATATAATTTGGACTTTGATACTTACAAATATCTATTGTTACCAAATTTAAATGTATTATTCAATGGTCTTCAACTAAGACTTTGGTACTTAGAGGCTTTGGCCAATTCAAAGCGTGACAATTTAAGTTTCAATTAAAAAAATCCTTCAAGTAACTTGATTGAGATTGCAATTGATTCTAAAAAGTTCTTCAAATACATTAGAGATTGCAACCAATCTAAAATCTAATAGTTTAAAGTTAGTAGATAAAAGCCCTTGAAACAATTAATTGAAGATTGATCAATTACATAGAGTTTTGAAATAGGTTGATCTTAAATTTAATACTAATTTCAAATAATTTCAACAAAATTATCTCTTGGTGAATAAAAAAATTAAACAAAATCTGAATTTGAGAGGATTTTATACCAACTATAATTAGAAGCACAATTAAGAAAAAATTCACTTTGAAAATATAAAAAATAAGAAAAGAAAGATGATATTAAGTTGAGTCTAAAAAATAATCAGTTCGGATAAAATATAGAATTTTAAGAAGTTTGACAATTACCAAAAATATAGAGAGTATATTTCTTTCATGTTTGTTGTATACTTATATTACTTTTAATTAATTATGATAGCTGGCCATTTTGCTTGAATGGCTATTTTACTATTTTGACCTAATTTTTTCTATTTAAGGATTTGGTTCTTTAAGTGAATCAAGTACATTTATTTTATTGTGAATTCTTACTTAGACCTGGATTATTTATTGTCAAAATCCTATTGATTTGGATTTATCTATTATCTAGATCCTATTGGTTTGAATCTAATGCCTAGTTAATTGAACCAATTAAAAATTGATAGATAGTCATTTCCCTCCCTACCAACAAGCTTACTTTTAAACGCGCATATTACAAAAATTTGTCTTATTTGCAGCACCTTCAATAATTTGACATTGCTTCTTCATTGTAAATATCTTTTATTAAAGTTACTACAATTAAATGCAACAACTAAATGGTCAAAGATGCTAAGGGCTTAGATCCATTAGTAAAGCAAAATGCTATAGCAAAGCTAAATAGACTATTTTAATTTTACAAGATTGTAGCAATAATTATTTGTTATAGAATTTATGCAAAAAAAATTAAAGGTTTTTGTATCCATCAATTGTTAGAATTATACATAAGACTACACTTATATCACAAAGTTTATTGCTTGTTTATAAATTACAATCTTAAAAAAATATAATTATATTCTAAAAAATAAAAGTCCACTAAAAGCAAAAGAACATAGAAAAGAATATCCAAAAGTTTTTTTTAGAATACAATAAGTAGTTTCATCTATTATAATAAAAAAAAATTAAATCTAATATATATTATTAATATCCTAATTGATGCTTTAAAATTATTAAGGTGATATCTTTTCTTTTTTTTGATTGATACTTTAAAATCTTTAAGGTAGTATCTTAAAATCTATAAACCAATACTTTAAAATTTTCCATGTGTTATTTTAAAATCTTTAAATTTATACTTTTGATTTTTTTTGCTAATACCTTAATAAGATCCTTATTATATTAGTTCTTTGTAATCTTTTTCTGAATTAATTCTTTATAATTTTCTTTTAGACTATTACTTTATATACTAGTCTACTTCAATTCTCTTCTTACATCATTAAACTATCAACAAATTTTTTTTTTTAACTAGTTTTTATTATACATAAAATCCTATCAATATTTTTGATTTTTCTTTTAAACAATATTATCTTTAACTAAAGAGCTATTCTTGAACTTTTTATATAATAAAATATTTATACTATGACAATTTTGTTTATATTCTAAGCTAAATTAAACAAGACATAGTGAAAGTCAAATAACAAGCAATAATTATAATCTTTGATTAAGCCATATTTAAAGTTGAAAGCTAATACTTCTAATGGATCTTTATACTTAAGAAATAAGGTTAGATGCCACAATTCTTAAATTTTTTGATTAGTGGAAATTAAATAATATTTTTTAATTGATTTATGTTTTAAAAAATTATTCCAAAGATCCTAAATAGAAAAGTTAAAATAAAAAATATATTTTTTATATACCATGAATAATATTATCTTTTAAATTTTTTATTGGATTCATTTTAAAAAGTGATTTTTAATAAAGTCATGATAGAAAATATTTTTTAAATATTTTTAAAAATAATAAAAAACCAATTTTTTATACTTTTTATAATTATTAGAATTAAAATATAAAATTATGAATTTAAAATTATAATAAAATAATGATTTAATTTATTTTATAAATTTTTTACTTTATATTATATTTAAATATTAAGGTTTTTATTTTAAATTCTAAATTTTTTTATTTTTTATTAAACAAAATTTTGATAAGACTTTTGAACTAGAAATATGAAAAAGATGGTAGATGCATTAGATCCTAAGCCAATAACAATATATAGGTCTAAGAATAACTATTCAGTATTATAAATTTTATGTAATATATAAGTGATAAATCTTGATGTAGGTGAAATGCTAAAGTTTGGACTTATCAAAATGATTCCACCGCTTTGATGAATTAAGACCTAGACTAGCATAAGGATTCATCCTCTATGCAAGTCTATCTAAGGTAGGCAATCACCATCTAGCTAGTTCAATAGGCAAAATTCAAGTATAGTTCATCAGACCATATTAATAGTCAATCATAGGTCTAATGGATAGGATGTAAGGACAACCCTGTAGAATGTACCACCAAGCAATCATAGGCCGTAGAATTAGATCTTTGAAATAGACCTAACAAATTATCAAACTATAATAAATGCACCTCATTATTTTTCTTTGCTTCTGTACTCATCAAATACTAATCCACCTTATCAATTTTGTTTTTAATATATTTTCTCTTAAAAGGATTTTAAAAAGCAAGATTATGTTAATCGGATTGTTTATGGTGTTTGAAGTTGTTTTTTTTATTATTGATTGTAATTTTTTTTTAATATTTTGGCCTTAATTGCAAGTCTCATTTTTTTCTTTTCTATATTCTATTTGTATCAAATTATGTATTATTCTTAGATGAATCCAAGATTTGTCCAAGTTCCATTTGAAATTAAGAGGGATGGTTTAGATTTAGTTAAATTTGTGAATGTAAAAGAAGAAACTCACTTTGCAAAAAAAATCCAAATAAGTAAAAGATTTACTTAAATGGAAAAATTTCAATCAATTAATATTGTTATTCAAGCAAATAAGCCAATTCAATACCTAATATTTCAATCATAATGATTTTTCATTTATTAGAGCATATATTTTAATAAAAGTCAAATATATAATACGAGATAAAATTCATTTTATTATCAGCTTTTTTAGATCCATAAAGTCCATTAAATTATTTTTGATTTTAAAAAAGTATTTTAAATTTGTATGGAGATTTATAGGGATATTAGCTTTTAAATTTAAATATGACTTATTCTAAGGTCACAAAAATCACTTGTCATCCAATTTTTATTACATCTTGCAAAGTTTAGTTAAGCATACAAATGCAACATTGCAATGATTTAGTCATTCAATACATATGATCTATTGATTCACATATCTTTTATGCTTTTAACGATTTGCAGTAAGAATGATTTTATCAATAAAACCTTCATCCATGGAATTCAAGTATTGACATGTTTTGATTGATATTCAAAGACACAAACTAAAAGAAGATACATAAATCAATAAAATTTATATTTAAAAAAAATTATAAAATAAAAATAAAAATAAAAATAAAAATAAAATATATACAACACGTAGCTTCACTCTTGTCTCTATATATATACTATGTACTTAGGAGCTATGTAGATGCTCTATAAGATCTTCAATATGTGTCTAATTTGCAAAATACATATGAAACTTATAAGACAAGTTTCTTGCATGCATGCCATATAATTAGCTTGTTCTACAAGCTACCAATATGTATAATATGTGTCTAATTTGCAAGATACATATCAAACTTATAAGACAAGTTTCTTGTATGCATGCCATGTAATTAATTTATTCCACAAACTACCAATATGTATAATATGTGGCTAACTTATTGGCCAAATTTCTAACCTTCCAATCACCTATAGATATGTATAAAGATGAAACCATGTTTATAAAGCTTCTAAGAAGATTTTCTATAAGATATTATTAAATTAATCTATTTTAATTTATTTCTACTTAACTATATTATTTAGATAATTATTAAAGTAAATCTTATATCTATGACACTATCTCCTCTTTTAAAGACAAGTTCCACAAAGAGCAGCAATTATATGTTGAATAAATTTTAAGATGCACCAAATTGTATTTGCCACATACTCTCATCTTTGTTCTCTTTGAAGGTAGTTGATAGGTCCTCTCAACCATTGATAGTATCTTATATCAAGGCAACAAGACTACCTTCATATTTAATTATTGTTAGAGCCTTTATAATTTTTTTCAAACAAAACATTTGAAACACTATCAAGAATAGTTCTTACATCCAAAAATATCATCAAACACCGGAAGTCTCTTTTAAAATTATAATATTAAATATGTTGTATCTTGCCATCAATTCAAAGTAAGATATGTCATTCTTGAAGATCTTCATTTCTATTCTATCATCTTAAAAGTTGTAATAGTCATAATATCTTGTTCAATAAGTCAACAAACAATAGCTTTTGAGCTGAATTTATTAGCTGTTGATTCTCCATCTCTTTGGTACTAAAAAGCTTAAAAAAATAGAAACAATGATACAAGATAGAATAAAATCTCTATTGAACTTATTTTATTTTATAGCAAAGATTTTTTTTTATTTTTCATCTTGATTTTGATGGATATTGTCGATGAAATGCATTGACTTTTGCTAATGTATTTGCTAGATTCTTGAATGGCTTCCATGTGTGTTCACTAATATCATATTCGTACCAATGTATAAGATATTTTAGCTAATTTTGACACCATCTTAAATCTAAGACTTCTTCTACCTCAAATTTTTTATTATTATCCACTTTTATAGGAGGTGATGGCATTTCTCTTCTTCTTTGTATATCTTTTGTCTTATATGACTTGAATAATGATATATGGAATACAAGATGGATTTTCATAGATTTTAGTAGATGAAATTGATAAGCAATTGGATTGATCTGTTCACATATCAAAAATGGTCCAAGTCTACAATAATCCAGCTTATTACAAGGATGAATAGTCTTGATATTATGATGAAATAACCATAGCTTATCACCCATATGGAATTGATGTTGTTTCTTTTAATAGATATATATATTAATCTTTTGTTGTTCTTAAGCTTTCTTTAATTGTGCCTTCATTATTGCATATAGCTTTGACAAACAATTCTCCAAATCTTCTATCGTAAGATTATCAGTTTTTGAGAAGTCAAAAATATCAAGTTGTGGATGATAACCATAATTGATAAAGAGTGGAGTTTTTAAGTAGAAGAATGTATCAAATTATTATAAGCAAACTCTATCAATTACAAAAAAATTGTCTAATCATCTTGATGATAGTTGATGATACACTTCAAATATTCCTCCAAATCTTGATTTATCTATTTTGTTTGTCCATCAATTTGAAGATAGAAAACTGAAAATATTTTTATATCTACCTTTCATATTTTAAAAAATATTTTTTAAAATATTAATATAAATTATATCTTTCTATTTGATATAATATCTTTTAATAATCCATCATAGCGATAGATATTATCATACAAAAATTTAGCTATTTTTTTACTTGTGATAGATTTTATATACAATATCAAATGTGCCATCTTAGTGAAATAATCTACAATTACAAATATAAAATCATATAAACTTAAATTTGGGAGATCCATGATAAAATTCATTAAAATAGAAGATCAAGATTATTTTAGTATAAATAATGGTTAAAAAAATTTGTAAGGTCAATAATTGGAGTTTTTGATCTTAAACAAATATTGTACAATTGTATAAGCTCTTTAACAGCCTTTCACATTTGAAGCCATCAAAAATCTCTTGATATTAGTTCCAAAATCTTGTTATATCCAAAATATCTTATTGTAGGGAAGTTGTGATAAGCTTCAAGGGCATATAGTTGTACTTCATCTTCTTAAACATATAAACATCTTTTAAAATAAAATAAATTATCTTTAAATTTGAACTTTGAAGTATTATGAGATTTAGAAGAATTATTCTTAATATCATGAATAAGAAGGTCTAAAGACATATTTAAACAGACTTACTTGAAAAAAATTGAATCAATAGTCAATGTTGATTTTATTGCTCAAAGATAAAATTGATCTAGCTTTAGGAGGATCATTCTTTGTTGATCAAAAGTTGCATCTTTTTCTTTTGATTTAAGATAAGAATGTCTAAAAATGATATTGAATAGAT
Source organism: Physcomitrellopsis africana (assembly GCA_036785485.1). Lineage (NCBI taxonomy): Eukaryota > Viridiplantae > Streptophyta > Bryopsida > Funariales > Funariaceae > Physcomitrellopsis > Physcomitrellopsis africana. The sequence goes on along the minus strand of JAWRVF010000079.1, from coordinate 110,875 downwards.
CTTATTATTTTTTTAGCCAATACGTGATAATGAACTTGAATCTTGACAAAGACATGCTTTAACAAGTTTAGTGACAATTTGATATGCATATTGGCATAAAATATTCAAGGTTCTTATGATCTGTATACATGATGATTAGATCAGAAGCACCTTCTAGATAGTAATGCCATTCTTTAAAAAAATCCATAATTATAAAAAGTTTTTTATCATAGATTTTGTAATTGATCTTTATTACTAAAAAAATTTTAGAATAGAAAGCTATTGAATGGAATTTATCATCTGCTCCCATTTGTAAAAATATTGCACTTAAAAAAAAGTCTAATGTATTTTTTTTGATAAAAAATACCTTGGAGAAGTCAACACAATATAAGATTGATATAGAAGTAAAAATTGTCTTCAAAGCTTCAAATGATTTTTTTGTTTCTTTACTCCATTTGAGTTTGTCCTTACAAGTTAAGCATGTAAATAGAATTGTAACTTAAGAAAAAAATTTGATGAAGATTTCATAGTAATTAGCAAATTTCAAAAAGCATTGTACATCCTTTATTATTCTTAGAATCTTCCAATCTATGTTTGTTTGGACTTTCTTAGGATTTATTATGAGACTATTATTTAAAATGATGTATCCTAAGAAGTCAATTTGAATAGTGTGAAATACACACTTTTCCACCTTAGCATACAATCTTATATCTCTAAGTTTTTGTAACACATAACAAACATGTAATTCATATTTATTTATATTTTTAGAATAGATTAAAATATCATGTATGTAACAAATAATAAAATTATCTAAGAATTCACAAAAAATATCATTCATGAAATATTAAAAAGCAGCTGGTATATTTGTAAGTCTAAAAGGCATAGCATTATATTCAAAGTGTCCATATCTTATTTAAAATGCAGTCTTTTATTCATTTCCTTCTTTGATAGACACTAGATTATATGCTCTTCATAGATCTAATTTTTTTTTATAGATTTTAGTTTAATTTAATTGATCAAGAAGTCTAAATATTAAAGATAGAAGATATCTATTCTTGATGGTAATCTTAATCCTTTAATAATCTACATACATCCGTAATAATCCATTTTTTTTCTTTACAAATAAAATAGGAGCTCTTGCTAGAGATTTTAAATGGTATATGAAATTTTTGGCCAAGTTCTCATGAATACATTCCTTAAATTCAACCAATTCATTTTATAATAAATTATAGATTGGTCCAAATGGAGGTTGAATTTCTTCTTTGAGATCAATTGAATAATCATGTAGACAATAATTTGGAAGAATATCTGCATTCTTTTTCTTAAAAACATCTAAATAATCTTGATATTGGCTTGGAATGCCACTTAAAGTTTTTTTACCATCAAAAATAGATATAATATAAATAATAAAAGATGATTTTTTTTTTGTTGCATATATAAAAGCTTTTATATCTATAAATATAAATTTTATTATATTAGATTTATGACTTTTTATTTAATTAATAAAATTTTAAAAAAAATCTAATTTATAAAAAATCTAATTTATTTAAAGATTATATTTTTTTAGTTATAATAAATTTAAAATAATTAGATTAAAAAAAGTTTTAATTATATTAAAGATTATATAATTATTATAACTATTTATTATTATATTTATAGAAAAAAATTATCAATAATATCTTTAAAAGATAATAGACAATTATCTATAACTTCTACATTTATAAGTTTAGTTTTCTATATTAAAGATTTTTTATAACTTTTAACAAATTTTTCATCTAAAAAACACATTAGGGCTTTTGAATTTAATAAGGCAAAGATTTTGTGATTTTTAGGTCTCAAATACATATCTTATTATAAAAAATAAAAAAAGATTTTGAAGAGAAAATAGGATCTTTATTAGGAGTTGTATAAAATTCTACGTGCACAATCCTTATTATAGTTGGACAAATTCATTTCTTGATATATTACTTTCTTTGATAATTGTATTCCTCATTTTATAATTGTATCATTTTTTAAAATAATATTGAAAGATGTACGTAGATTTTCTATAATATAAACACAATTCTTCTTGACAACAATAAATCTTTTCTTGTTTAATAAAAAGTTTAACATGTACCACATCAATTTGTATGTCTTCTATTTTTAAATATATATATTGAGAAGATGTCAGTATTGCCATTGTATTATTATAACATTGAGGCTCTTTTGTCTGACTTCTAGATCAAAATTCAAAAAGCCAATTGTTACACTTCATAGCAAAGTCAATTCCTTGATTCAATGTCCAAGAATCAAATAAATTGAGCATTAATTTTTTTTATCTCATATTATAATCTGTAGAAAAATTGGCTAATGAGTGCAGCATCATTCCATTTGATATGAGTTACAATTTTTAAAATTATAAAGGATATAATGTCATTGATAAATTGTCTTATTACAAGATATGGACCTTATTGGTTGCAACACGAATTATATCATATTTTCTATATATAAGTCAAAAAATTACTAAAAATATCTCTAAATTATTTAATATTAGATTATATTATTCAAAAAAAGATAAAAACCATGATAAAGTAGGATCTAAAAATAATATTTTAATAAATCTAACTTGTGATCTTTGAGTTGGATAACTTTAAAATTGAAGTTCAATTATTAATTGTATCTAATTAAAGAATCTTCAAAATTTAGATTTTATACCATCAAACTTTTTAAACAAATTAATTTTTAGTTCTTTGATGATTGAATGGTGTTCTATCATAGGTGAAATAGTATGACTTAGTATAGATATTAAAGCAGCGTCAATCATCTTTATGTCTTCACTTCTTACTAATCTTGTTGCTCCTTGTGGTGGTAAATTGAATTAATGCATTGCAAGTATTAATTTTTTCATTTACTCTTGCATTTGTACCATTGTGCTCTTCATTTCAGCAAACTTTGTCATAATAATATAATAGAAAAGAAAATATCTACTTCTATTTAAGAAATTTAAATAAAATATTTAAAAAAAATAGAAACAATATCAATTTAAAAGTAGATAATCTATAACTTTTAATATGCTTATGTCTTATAAAAAAAAATAATAATAATCTGCTTATAATCAAAAAAAGATAAAGCTTTGATATTGTATGTATATTCTTGTTAATCTATCAAAGACACAAACTAAAAGAAGATACATAAATTAATAAAATTTGTCTAAAAAAAAAGTGACAAAATTAAAATAAGAAAGTATATATATTTAAAAAGAAACTAGAATGGCTATTGCTAAAGATTATAAAATATAAAGGCTCTTGATTTATACTAAAAGCAAGAAAAGAATTGACAAGAATGAAGAAGACTTCATTCTTATTTCTATATATATTATGTATCTAGGAGATACGTGGTGATACTCTGTAGGACCTCCAATATGTGTCCAATTTGCAAGATACATGTCAAACTTACAAGATAAGTTTCCTATATGCATACCATATAATTAGCTTATTCCACAAGTTACCAACATGTATGACACGTGATTAACTTATCGGCTAAGTTATTAACTTATTAATCACCTATAGACATGTATAAAGGTGAAATTACGTCTATGAAGCTTCTAGAAAGCTTTTCTACAAGATATTATCAAATTAATCTATTTTAACCTACTTCTACCTATCTATATTATCTAAATAATTATTTGAGTAGATCTTATATCTATGATAAGTGAACAAGCACAATTATAATATTCTTCTTTCATATCTTTTATCAACATATCTTTTACACATCCATGCAACTTCATTACTTTTTTTTGTGTATACAATCCTTTGCAAGTCAAATATATCTTCCAGGTCTTGGCCTTTCAAAAAATTCACTAGCCATTGATGAACTATCTTTGATTATGATTCTTTGACAAATCTTTTAATTCTAAAAGATTAACATGAGTACTTGAAATGCCTTCTTTGTTTAACACATTTGATGATACATTTGGTATAATGGAGGCAATATTTTAAAAGAGTAATTTTTCTAAATTAAGCACCATAGAACTTAAGCTTGTCATTTCATGTGTACTTATTTTTATTAGTATGGTGATAATCCTCAACTTCCAAACCACATATGGAAAATCCTATACAAGGTTTTATTCTTCAAAAATAAAGCAATGCGTCATGAATCTCTAAAAAAAAGTGACAAAATTAAAATAAGAAAGTATATATATTTAAAAAGAAACTAGAATGGCCCTCAACTATATATATCTTTATTTTATATTTACATATCATATGCAATTGTACCAATTTCAATCCTGGTACCAAGCTACTAATCAACTATTTACTTATTCCTACACCCTTCATCGTAATATATACATACAAAGGCACTTGACGTTGATGTAATTGAATTGAATGGTTGATCACTTTGGTAGTACTCTTTGAAATCTCAACCAATAATTTGCATTGTATATCATTCAACTTCTTGTCCATCTACTTAATGAATTTGTCTACAACCTCATTCCCTTTGTGATTTTTTATTTTAAATATATAAAAGAGTTGAAATAAAAGTAGTTTTGATCAAAAATACAATTGTCTCACTAGAGAGGTGGAGGCAATATTTTAGCCTTGTTTTAACATAGAAAAGTTGTCCCGTGTAGTATGATATATGTTCTATTTGATAGGTCCTTAGGATATTTTTTAGACTATCTTTGAGGATTTTTTAATGGCTTTGGTACTTAGTTTTATAGAATTCTAATTATTTATATTTATTATTTAAGATATTTAATTAAAAATATATATTTTATATTTATTTCTATGAGCTTGTATTTCATGTTTGTTATAAAATCTTTAATTGAAACCATTGTAATAATTTATTATAATAACATATATATATATATATTATATAATACTATTTTTAATCAAAATAGTATTAATATTTTATTCAAATTCTTTCAAAAAAATTAAAATAATAATAATAAATTTAATATTTTAGCTATAGTAGTACATTCAATAATAATAATATTTCAATGGTTTATGAATTTACCATTGGTCACTTCTGGTTTTCAATTTTAAAAAATCCAATAATAAATTTATTTATTTATTTATTTCTCTCTAATCTTTAAAAAACATCATTGATAACTTATGTTTTAATGTAATTTTTTATCATATGTATTATTATAGCTTATTTCAAATATCATTGAAAGACTTTTAATTTTTAATGTAATTTAAAATTTTACGAATTAATTTAGAAGCAATAATAATCAATTAAAAAAATTAATTGATTATTTAAATTTTATAATATTTATAATATTTAAATATTTGGTATCTACTTCTACAACAATTATAATCTAATTTCTAACTAATAATATATATATATATATATATATATATATATAGTTTCTTACAAACATCAAATTTTAATATCATAAATGAAAGGGAGGAACTATCCCTAGACTTGTACACATGGATGATTAATATTTGTAGTAGATATTTATTCAAATCAAGAATTAAAAAGAGTCTTTAACAAACATGCTTATCTTTATAGCAAGAGAGATGAGATTAATGAGACCAAGTGAAGATACTTAGGATCAAATTAATTCAACACATGTTGGAATCAATAGCCTACACTTAGGGTTTGAACTGAGAACCTTGTCCATATAAGGGTTCACTAGGGCTCATTCCTTCATTACCTTTGGCTACCCTTGGACTTCATCACAGTTAGATTACTAAGTAAGAAGCATAGCTATATGTACGATTTCAGTGATGTCGCTTAAGTTTGCGTGAGCAATTTCACAGCTACTGGGTGTCGCTGCTACTTGACGCAGTTGAAAGATGAATACATTAATCTGTAAACTACACTGGCTAGATCTTCGAAATAAATAGATTTCACATTTGAAAGCATCGATGTAATTTCTTCAGTATTCAAACAGGCGACCCTGAATAACTCGCATTTTTCGTTTGCAAACCTTGTAGGAATACAGGTTTCAAATACAATCTTTCGGAAACCAAGAACTGAGCTTATCAAAAAAGAAAATGAGGGAAAAAAATGCGTCACTATGCCGGAAACAGAACGAAGCCTTTAGATTAAGATGATTACAAAATTGAACAGAAAGTTTATATGATACCGATCTTGTTGGCCACATCAAGCGCATCATAATCTGCTGTCAGTCTCACGTAAGCCTTCTTAGCTCCATCAGGCCTGAGAAAATGGATAAAATTGACCACATTAGAATTTTCACATCCTAGGGAGGAATGGGAACAGGTAATTACAAAACAATACGAAGTCTCAACAAAAATTACAGAATGAACATCTATGGTGATCACGTTGGGATTAGACCTGAAAACATAATTTCTGACATAGGCCACTAGATCATGTAGCCATATTTATGCATTTTAAGAGAAACGCTAACTCCTACATCGAGTAACTATGCGTAAGAGACATTGCTACTCATTTACTCCAATCAAATCTGAAATAAAATACCTACTATAGTATGACTGGCACAATCATGTCAGGATCAAGATTACTCTTTTAAGTTCGATTTACATCATTGAAGGAAACATATCTTTCTCAAAAACAAAAAAAAATTAAAAATTAAAAAAATAGACAAATTACGATCTAAAAAGACCATGCTGATGGCACGCTGGAATCACAACAATAAGAAAAAGAAATTAGGGGTTCAGACTTGATGTTACAGAAATGTGCAGAGAGTTGTCTAAGCAACATGCAGACAGAAGTTCCACAGGGGCAGAATCTCAATCGTCTCACATAGAAGAAAAATTAGCTCAAGCAGAGAGCCGCAGTATAAGTGAAAATAAAAAAAATAAAAAAACAAGAGTACTTATGTTTGTAATACTGAAAGTACGAACAAAAACATTATAGCCTTACAATGAGCCTAAAAGCCACAAATCATCACAAACCAAGCGAATCTGGAGCTACAACAACACGAAGCAATTGCAAAAATCCAGATTCACAAACCCTAATGCGTTGCCCCGATAAATGAAGAATGGGAAACATAATCACCTGATCAAAGTATTGACCTTCTTGGTCTGAATGTCGTACATCTTCTTGACGGCCTCCTTGATCTTCTTCTTGTCGGCGCGCACATCCACAATGAAAACCAAAGTGTTGTTGTCCTCGATCTTCTTCATCGCGGACTCCGTGGTGAGTGGGTACTTGAGCACCTCGTAGTGGTCAAGCTTGTTGCGGTTGGGTGCACTGAGGCGAGGGTACTTGGGGGCTCTGGCGCGCTTGAGGGTCTTGGGACGATGGAACGTAACAGAGGTGCGCACCTTCCTCCATAGCTTCTTCACCGGCTTGGTGGTAGTCTTGAGCGATTTGGCAGCCTTCGTTGCCTTCACCGCCTGCGGGTTGGCAACCTTCGAGGGAGGAGCCATAGCTATAGACGGCGACGACGATGAGGGGAGCTCGACGGAGCAGCCTCGGAACAAAAGCAAGTGCCTCTGCAACAGGGTTAGGGCTTTACACAACCCCTTGAAAGGAGTATTTCCCATTTCCCTATTCATCCACAATATTCATCCACAATATTCATCCATGTACACGATATCATCCGTCCTTTACTTCCTCCTCAACCCTGCTTTGGTGACAAATATTGCTAATATAAGGAAGTAAAGCTTGAAAACAATCTTCGATGAAGAGATGTGGGAAACCTTTCAAGAAGCTGGTGAACACTTTGAAATTGACGATGAAAATGAACTTGCAAGAATAGCTCTATTTAGCGTTGAGTGTTTGAAGTAATTTAGCGCACACAACATCAATTATAGACAGTAGCTTGAAAGTTTGTGTGCAACTTGATAGATGGTATTCTTAAGAAAATAGAATAAAGCACTTTGCATAATTTTAAATCAAAGAATATTAATGAGGTGAAATGAATAATAATGATAAATTATTAGTATGAAAAATGAAGGAATAAGTCTAAACATGAATGCATAAAATAATAGAGAAAAATAAAGTTATCGGCTTTAAGCTAAAAACACGATTTTATTTTTAAAAAACATGAACAGTTTTTTTTTTAAAAATTATATGTATATGTGTATATATATATATATATATATTCTTTTTTTCTTACTTCTGATAAATGGGACCCATTGTAAAATTAGAAATTAATAGAAGACAACAAAGTAATATAAAATCTATTTCCTAAGCTATTTAAATTGTCCAAAAGAATTTTTTTTTTTAAATTATAAACTAAAACGAATGTTCAAAAAATGTAAAGAATCTTTTTGAATTATATACAAAATACTTGATTTTTTATTAAAACTAAAAACGTTGTTATTAATAAACAAGTAATATAAAGTAGAACTAGATAATTATGCTATAAATTTGATTGCAAAATTAAAATTTTACAGTAATGAAACAAACAACTATACAATGACAATGTTGAAGCAAAGCCAAAAAATCTTAATATCAATCATAAAAACTATGCCTTACAAGACATTAATAAAGATATAATAATTCATCTAAAAATTTCTATACTAAAAAAGCAACATATATGCCAATGATCTCTTGATTTAATTTTAAAAAAAATCATTTAAACATGAACAAAATATTATTGATTATTATAAATGAAATATTATTTGAAAGCTATTATGAAATATTAAGTTCCTGATGCCATATAGGTTTTTGCCTTTTGTATATTGTCTGTGAGACTAAGGATTGAAAAAAGAAAAATATCTGATTTTTTATATTTTTATATTTTTATATTTTATTTATATCTATATATACAAACGTGTTTTTTAAAGTTTTATTTTCTCTTTGATGTACTTTGAAAAATTACCTGTTATTCATCAAAGGTCTCTCGAATTATTTAAGAATCATGTCCTATTTATAAAATAATCTCTAATATAAGTAATTAATTTGTTACCTATCTGTTGTAACATTACTAATAAATTATTAAGAAAAACTAGTTTACAAGACAAAGAAAACTCTGATCTTCATGCTCTGTTATTTTCTTAACCACCGTTTCTTTTAATAATTCATAATTGTTACCAATATCTCTAAAATATAGTATTTTTAGGCTTTTTAGGTTTGTGTTGATATAAATTATGTTTCATTGTCTCCTTCACTGAGGTGCTACAAGTGTTGCTTACTATTGTGCAATCTCACTTGTCATTCTAATTTATCAACACTTAAAATAGAGATTTTCCCAACGAATTAATTTCTTTAAAAAAACAAACTAAAAACCAATCATAGCAATGTATATTATTTACTAAAATGAAGGTATTTAATATTGTAATTACTTTTCGAATCTTTTATATTATGCAATAATAAATCAATCAAATTTGATTAAATCAAAAAATAATAAGTAGTATTTGGTATTCTTAAATATGTTTATCTGTGAACAAAAAGCAAAATCTGTTTATCAAAAAGCAAGTTATTACTATTGTTATTATTTCTTATAGGATTACAAGGCAATGTTAAAATTATTTGATGAAAAAAACACAATTAGTGCTAATAAAAAATACATTAATTTTTTTTTTTATTTGTGACTACAAGTTTGGTTTTTTTGGTTCATGGTTTATGAAAGACTATTAAAAGATTCTTTAAAATATGTATAGATTTATACACATGTGCTTATATACACACATCTATGGTTTAATCTTTTATTCACCATTTTCTAAAATTATTTTTGAGCATCTCTGCAGTATATATATATATAATCTCCACTCTGATATTATTTATTTATTTTTTACAATATCACAATAATTATTATTGACAGTTTTCATATTCTCTAATCAGATATATTCTACACCAATTTAAATAAATAAATAAATAAATAAATAAATAAATAAATCAATCAATCAATCAATCAATCAATATTTTATTGAACTTTGGAAATTTAAACAAATTGTATTCAAATAAATCTTTGCTCAAATTATTTCAAATTTAATATAAGCTATAGTAATTTTTTATGTAAGTACTTGTAAATTCAAAGATGGCTATATCACATACAAAGAATAGAAAGAACTAAAAGCAAAATGTAAGACTGATATATTTAAAAAAAATATATGTAAAATTGCAATGTGGTTGAAATTTTGTCTACACATTTTTCAGATTTTTATCGAATGACTTAAGAGACTTATCAAAACAAAAGTTGGCAAAGAAACAAAGAGAAATAAAAGTTACGTAATTAAGAAAACAAAGAGAAGACTTCTAATTTAAATGAAGACTATCATTCTTCGTTACGTAAGTGATAATCAATCTATCCACATTTTATTGAAGTTTTGGTTCACACCTTTCCGGAGTATAATCTTTCTTAATCAATTCCCGAATGCAGTCCTTCTTTTCTTTTCTTTAAATTAAAGACACTTTATATAATTGAAAAATGCATGTTCCTAGTAAGAGGAAAGCAAATCTTCGCACAGTAACGATCGGTTGCTTTAATGGCTCACACTCCTGCATTCGCAATGCAAAAGATATAGTAATAATTTCGTAGTAAACGATGCTAAGCTTAGCATCATTGCTATCGAAAACCTACTTTTCAGCTGCCTCGAAATCTACTTCAGTCTGTACCGATGAGCGGAAATACTTGTATTCTAGCTTTGCAAAAGATTTTTCTACCTTAACTCGAGTAGGTTTTGGTTCATGAAACGATACTTCGGGCGGAGGAATCGATAGCTAGCCAGGCTCCATTGGAATTGCAAGACGCACTTAACCTCTACGTGCACAGCAACTACGCATGGAAGGTTTTTGGGATGTATTACGGCCATGTCGACACTTAAATTGGTCTAATTTCTTTCCAGAATTAAGAATCCCCACCATGACAACACAGATCGTGGAATTTGGGAAGGAGGCAAGAACAAGCTGCGTGTTTGTGGGAAATTTACGTTTATTAACTGTAACTGTAATGTAACTAGCATACAAAGTAGATTCATCGCTGCTATATGAAGCGATTGATTTCAACAAGTCGAGACCTTGAAGAATCTAGTTGGGCCGGGCAACCAGGAACCCGCAGATCTGCACCTGCTTCACGTTGTCGAAACCCAACACGCGGACGTAGCAGCCGGGGAAGGTCTTCTTGCACTCCTCAATCTCCCTCAATACTTGGGCGGAGTCTTGGCATCCGAACATGGGCAGCTTCCACATGGTCCAGTAACGACCATCGTAGTAGCCTGGGCTGGAGTTGTTGTCACGAGAAACTCCGTTAGAGTTCTGCTCTCGCACCAGACCACTCGTCAGGAAATGGTAGCTTAAATCACAACTTCTAGCAAATGCTAAGAGGGTTGTGTTATTTTCCTTCAAATTGCAAATTTTAGAAAAAAACCACACCCGACGCAGAGACATTGCTCACACATCTTCTCCACCTCAGTGATAACTCGTTAATCTAACCAACGAGTACTTACAGAGGGCGTTTAACCTACACATAAAAAAATTATACTGAGGTTCATGCAAAAGGCTTACCACGTCGAACTCGAGGCAGGGGATTAGCTTCTGCTGGATCATGTACTCCACCTGCTTGGCGATGGAATCGTCAGACAGTGGGGGCAAGTATGAGAAGGTCTCGAACTTGGTCATGCCAATGGGGTTCCACACCTGCATGCACTGCACACGGCTGCCGTTTTGGACTGAGCTCAATGTCCGGGCCTTGGAGGTGAAGAGAGTGGCGCTCTTGAGACCGGAGAAAGCCTTCACGGAGGTGGAGTCACCAGAGCAAACCAAGGAGGAGGCTGCCGCAAAGGCAGCAGGGGCCACAATGGTGGAGGCAGCAACCACGGACGCCATTGCGAGAGACTGGTCCTTGCAGGAAACTGGCTAATTGTTGCGCGCAGGTGCGAATTAGGATGAACTGTGCTCAGAAGTCACTTCTTAAATCAAAGGAGGGATTCAGAACCCACACCCCGGCACGCTGGATCGACCGTCTCGGGAAGATAAGGGCCCGAATTTTTTATTATTTTGATGATGCCTGGGGAAAATTCCGCACATCATCCTGGGCATGGCCATCTGGGTTTCTCAGGCATCGATTCTGTTATCCTAAGAAACAGAATCTATCGTTACATGGTAAGATTATTCTTCACTTTGTCTGTTTTCACTCGTGATCACCCAACTGGACTTTCTTCTTGTTGAAAGCATTTAATGCAACAGATCTCTCCATACCATTCATTGTAGTAAATAGTGAACACTATAGCTACAATGTTGGAGTTTAGTGGGGAGTTATTGTTTATCTTCTCTATGTTTGTAATACACAACCACATCAATATAGATTGACTTGAAGCTCTCTCAACTCTTTCTCAATTCTTTCTCAATACATTATTACCACAAATCTCTTACACTGAATTTTAGATCTTCTTTATTTGTTTCTTCTTTGAAGTTTTTTTCATTTCTTTTTGGACTTGTGCTTCTTTGTTTTTAATTTAGATTTGCTCCCTTTCTTCTACCTCAACTTAGAGATATCATTCCTAATTTTCTTGTTTTGTGGTTTTATCTTCAATACTATTTTTGTGGTGTAAATTTGCTGTATCAATACTTTGATGCATGTTGTCGCCTTGCCTAAATTGTGATCTTGTAACATCTAACTTTTGCTCTTATTTTTGCTCTTTGATTTTATTTTTGTAATATATTTTCCAATTTTGGATGTGTTATCATTTTCTTCTAATTATCTACTGACAATTTCTTCTACTTTGTTACTTATTTCTCAACCTCTTGATATTAAATAGTTTCTATTTTATTATTTTCTTTATTTTTCCATAATTTTTGAATTTCATTGTATTTTTTGCTTTATCTTTCTTTGATTTTAATTATAACTATCATTTTACTATATATCTATCAAAAATAAATACTTCTACATCATCTATTGCTTCTATTGTGGTTATTTCTATAAAGACTTCTTTGGTTATTGTAACCAATGAACCTCCACACCTTGAAGCTCTTTTTTTTTTGCCATTGGTTGCTAATGGAAGTAATTATCTCTTATAATAAAAACTAACTTATTTGTTGTAGCTTTTTGATGCAATTCCATTTAAAGAACTTTCTATTGTATGTACTTTAGTTTCTATTCATATTTCTTGGAAAACATTGCTTCTTGTTTGTTGTCACCTTATTCCTACTTTCTAACACCAATACTTGAAATTAGAAGATCTTGCTAAACTTTGAAAAAAGCTCAGATCTAGGTTTGATTATCAGAAGATTATTTTTCTTCCACAAGTCTGTCATGATTGAATACACTTATGAGTGTTAGATTTTTTTAACTTTAAGTGCTTTTAATAATAATATATACCACATTATCTATTAATTGTAATTATATGGATTAGCCATCTCAAAAGAAAAAATGATTGAAAAAACTCTTTCTACTTTTTTTCTAACATTTGTTGTGCTTGTACAACAATATCGGAATATGAAATTTTAGAACCACTCTAAACTTATATTTCATCTATTTCTTACGGAAAAAAAAAATGAATTCTTCTTGAATAATACAAAGACTTGCTTTGTTGGAACTGTGGTTCCAGAATCCCATGCATTCAATATATCATACTCTAAAGATAGATTGTAGAAGTATGGAAAAGGTGTTTACACGCACCAAGGCAGTCATAGTTGTGACCATCATTATTTACAAGGAAAGAATAAGCATCCAATTATTCATCATGGTAATAAACACTAATCAAAGATATATTTTTGCAACAAATGTGATATAATTGGACATTTAATACACGCATACCAAACTTCTAAATATTTTGTTAAGATGTTCCAAGAAAATAAGAAACTTTAGACTGCGATCCATAAAATTTATACCATAGATGCATTTATAGATCTATTTGGAAATGATGATCTGGAGGCTTATATGACTACAAATATCTATAACAATAAGTCTCATAAGACTTTATTATTATAAATAAGTCTCATAAGACTTTATTGTTATAAATAAGTCTCATAAGACTTTATTGTTATAAATAAGTCTCATAAGACTTTATTGTTATAAATAAGTCTATGAGCACTTATTGTTATAAATATTTATAACAATAAGTCTCATAGACTTTGCAATAATGTATATTATCTTGCAAGATAAGAGATTTTTTACTACTAATAAATTTTTAACTTAACAAACTAGAAATTTGATGACCATGGGTGGATGAAATGCATTTTAATTCTAAGAAGGACCAACGATGGTAATATTATATGAAGGCTCTACCATTAAATGCAAATATATGATGTTTGCTTCTTTTATACCTCAGAGTTTGATTAGCTATCAAGATGTATATGCCGATGGTTTTTATCTCTCAATCGTCATTCTAGATAGGCAAGAGGCTTTGGTTCTTACAAAGAACAATAAAATTGTTGAAAAAGCCTTTATTGCAGCAAGTGGTTTATATCAAATTGTGATTCAGCCTCCAATTATATATTTTTTTATATTGTCTATCAATGAAAGTCATATTTCTTTCTAATATGGATAATTGGAATATCTAAGATCTATATTATTTGAGAAGATAATTCTATATTGAACTAGACATAATTTAAGACTTGCGAATGCAAATTCTATAGAATTATGTCTAATATGTATGCAAGGCAAAATGATTGTTAGGCCTTTAATTTGAAAACTCTAATAAGAATTATTATCAATGCTTGAGCAGCTATATAGAGATATTTGTGGTCCTATTAATCCATTTTTTTAGCCTATTTCATTATTTTTTAATTTTTATTGATATATCAAACAAACAATCACACATTTCATTGCTATCAACACAAAATATGGTATTTGTTAATCTTCTTTCTATATTTAATTATTTTCGGGCACATTTCTTTGATTATCTTATTAAAATATTACACATAGATAATGCTAAGGAATTTAGATGAAAACTTATATTATAATAGAATTTGTATTATAATAGAAATTAAATTAATATACTATATTCTATATGAATATGTACAAAATGGACTTGCAAAGTGATTTATTAAGCGTATTCAACTCATTATTCAATTACTTCTCCTTCAAAAAAATTTACCTACATTTATGTAGAGCCATGTGGTTTTACATGCTGTGGCATTAATCTACCTTTGTCTTTTGTCTCTTGATATTGTTGCACCACAAAAGCTGCTGTTAGGATCATATACTTTAATAGCTCAAAAAACCTTCTAAAACATTTTAGAAGTTTCTTAGTTAATAAGAGTTGCTTGAAAAGCTTTATAATTGGTAGAAGTAACTCAAGAAGCTTTGTAATTAGTAGAAGGAGCTCAAGAAGCTTCCAAGTTGATAGAAGCTGCTTCAGAAGCTTCTTAATTTGATGGAAGTTGCTCAAAAAGCTTTGTACACAGGGATATATATTGAAATCAAGGCTAAAGAATTCTTTAGTCTTGACAATACATTTTTTAGAATTCTAGCTCATTTTTTTTTAATATTTTTTATATATTCATCTAAATAATTTAAGTCCTTGTTGATTTCTTCTTGAAATCTCTTTCTAATTCAAGTCTCTTATTTTATATTCTTACATCTTTGATAATTTGTGAAGATTGACCTCATCTTAAATATCAAAGTTAGATCTTTCTTATTAGAAAATAAATTTTTCTTCTTTTTGAAGATATACTAGAGCTTTAGAGGTTTCTTAACTTGTAAATTCATCCCCTTGGCAAATTTACTTGTTAATTGTATAGTCGCCAATAAAAGCTTAATTAGACCTTATATTTTGATCATATTCAACTGAATGGTTCAGTCGAGTGTATCTTTGAAATGGTTTGATCGACTCTCACAATTTCTTCCCCCCACTATCTATAATCGCGGCTCCTATAGCAAGTCAATTGGATCGAGCTATCTTTACTTATAATTATTTTTTTTGATTTATACTTCTTTGAATTGAATACTTTGGACCTAGACTCAACTAGTAACTCATTGGATACTAACCTCCAAGTCCAATCCTTGGCTATGTGTCAAGGACATACTTATCAGAACATTCTAGAACATTCTAGAAAGTTTCTAGAACATTCTAAAAAGTTTCTAGAACATTCTAAAAAGTTTCTAGAATTTTTTAGAATCTTCCAAAGCCTTCTAATATCTTCCTAATTGATAGAAGTTGCTTGAGAAGCTTCTTAGTTAGTAGAAGTTGCTTGAGAAGCTCCCTAGTTGGTGGAAGCTATTTGAGAAGCTTCCTAGGTAGGAGTATATATTGAAGTCGAGGCTGAAGAGTTCTTCAGTCTCGACAACACATCTCTTGGAGCTCTAGCTCACCTCTTTGGTGTTATTTTTGTACTCATCTGATTAATCCAGTTCCTGCCAATTCTTCTTAGACTTCTTGTTTAGACTTCAAGTCTATATTTTGTGTCCGTGACAGTTTGTCAAGACTACTCTCATCTTAGATATCAGAGCTAGTTCTTTCTTGTTGGAGTGTGGATTATCCCTCTTCTTGAAGATACACTAGTTTTTTAGAGGTTGCGGATTACCCTCTTCTAAACTGATATCTTTTTTGTCATAATATTGGAGTCTTATTCTTCTTGGAGAGAGTGGATTATCCCTCTTCTTGAAGGTCTTAAGGTGTTTTAGAGGTTGCGGAGTACCCTCTTCTAAACCAATATTTCTTCCTTCTAGAAACAATTACTTCCTTTCTCTTAGAATGGTTGGAGGTCAAGACATTAATATGAGTGAAAGTTTGGAGTCCAAGATGGACGCCATTATGAATACTCTTGCTACGTTATCACAGAGAACTACGGTGATGGAAGGAGTCTTTACAAGACTTCATAATGATAGAGCATCTGGAATAGCACAATCTAGGCTTCATCAACCTCGAGCTTCTGCACCAAAAGAAGCAACTTTACTTGTGATTCAACAAAAACCATTGCTTCTACAACAAAAAGAGCTTCAAATTAGCCTTCTAGACAAGTTTGATGGTACATGTTCCAAGTTTTGAAGTTTTATTAATCAAATCAAATTAATAACAGCTCTACAATCTAAATGTTATCCGACGGAGGAATCACGCGTTGGATTGGTTGGAACTTTGCTTACGGGACAAGCTCTTTCGTGGTTTGCTCCTCTATTTGAAAAAGGATCACCAATTTTGAACAACTTTGAAACTTTTTTGGAAGCATTTGCAGAAGTATTTGGCGAGCATGACAAGGCTCGGTGGACTACAACAAAAATTTGATTGCTACGACAAGAGACTCGCTCTGCATCAGTCTATGCATCAGATTTCAGGCAATTAGCATGCGACATCAATTGGGATGAAGAAGCATTGATGAGTCAATTCTATTGGGGTCTAAGGGATGACGTGAAGAATTTGTTGCTATTTCTTTCTGATCCACAAATGCTCAACAAAGCCATTAGCCAAGTTGTGAAGTGCGATAACCGTCTATTTCAACATCGCCAAGACCAATGCTCCAAAAAATATACAAGTCATCATGGCGCAATTATATCGGCAAGTAGCCTAAATTCACAATTGGAGACAGAGGATATGCAGATTGATGGGGTACGTGTCAAATCTCTTACTCGAGAAGAAAAAAAGCAACGTACGGAGAAAGGTTTGTGCTTTTATTGCGATGGAGAAGGCCATAGAGGTGAAAAATGTCCTAAGAAGCAAAATGGACACAACATCAAGAATAGAGGTGCGTTTGTTTAGGAAAAGGAGGATGCTTAGCCACAATAGGAACCGTGCAGCTGGACAAATCAAAACCAAGTTCCTGTCTTTCTACTCAACTTGCCCGTTGTTTTACAATTCTTTTATCTTTTGGTCCTCAAAAACTAAAAATTTTAGCCTTATTAGATTTAGGAGCATCTGCTTATTTCTTAGACCAAGAATTTGCTAAGCGTCACAAAATTCCCCTAATACAAAAATTCAAACCTGTTTACGTAGAAGTAATAGATGGACAACCTTTATTATGTAGTAGTGTCACCTATGAATCAGAACCTATAGAAGTGACATTTAAAGACCATAGTAGTTATATTATTTTCAACATTATTAGCACCCTATCAAATCCTATTATTCTTGGTCTTTCCTGGTTGGAAAAATATAATCCATCCATAGATTGGAGGTTGTGGAGGATAACATTTATCATAGAAGAATTTGACGACAAGCTTGGAAGAAGATCCTAAATCAAAAAATCCTTATTCATTGGAGCAAGAACGTTTGTAAGATCATGCAAGGAAGGCACACCATTGGTCATTTATACGACTCCAACTAGTGGAGAGCAGATTTCAACAGCAGATATACCGGAACAATACAAGGATTTTCAAGACGTGTTCCAAAAGAAGAATGCTGACATGCTACCAAAACATCGACCATATGATTGTGCCATAGAATTACAAGAAGGAGCACAATCGCCTTTTGGTCCAATCTATAACCTATCGTAGATGGAATTGGTTGAATTGCAGAAATACATTGATGAGAACCTAGCCAAGAACTTCATTTGTCATTCAAAATTGCCAACTGGGGCACCAATCTTATTTGTGAAGAAAAAAGATGGCTTACTATGGATGTGCGTGGACTATCGAGGTCTCAACAAGGTGACAAAGAAGAATCGCTATCCATTATCTTTGATCTCTAGTCTTCTAGAACAACTTGGACGTGCAAAGATCTTTACAAAGATTGATCTAAGTGGAGCTTACAACCTTGTGCAAATCAAAAAAGGAAACAAATGGAAGACAGCTTTTCATACGAGATATGGTCATTTTGAATATAATGTCATACCATTTGGTCTTACTAATACTTCGACGATCTTTCAACACATGATGAACGATATTTTTTGAGAATATCTAGACGATTTTATTGTCATCTATCCAGATGATATCTTGATATTTTCCGAGAACGAAGAAGAATATAAGAAGCACGTTCGTTTGATACTTGAAAAACTATGCGAGCGAGGACTCTATGCCAAGTTGGAGAAGTGCTTATTTCACCAAACTGAGATGGAGTTTTTAGGATTCATTGTGACTACGGAAGGCTTGAAGATAGATCCCAAGAAGGTGGAAGCAATTGTATCCTGGGAAGTTCCAAAGACGGTTAGAGACGTACAATATTTTCTCGGCTTTGCTAACTTCTATCGGATCTTCATCAAGAATTATTCTCAAGTTGCTGCTCCACTTAATTGATTAACATGTAAGCATAAGCTTGAATGGGGACCTCTAGCAGAAAAAGCATTTCAAAATCTTAAAATGGCATTTACTACGGCTCTAATCTTGGTACACCCAAATTTTGCAAAGGCTTTCTATTTGAAAACCGATGCTTCAAATTTTGCTTTAAGAGCCATACTTTTGCAAATGGACATCGACAATAAGCTTCATCCGGTTGCATTTTATTCACGAAAGTTTTCTGTTGCATTCATCCGGTTGCATTCTATTCACGAAAGATCAAGTACGAGATTCATGATAAGGAACTCCTTGCTATAGTGGATTCTTTCCAAGAGTGGCATCACTTCCTCGAAGGACCTGCACATCCGGTGACTGTATATACGGATCACAAGAATCTGGAGTATTTCATGTCGGCTTAAGTTCTAAACCGTCGTCAAGCTCGATGGAATATGTCGCTATCTAGGTTTGACTTTGTTATTACTTATCAACTTGGAAAGCATCAAGGACTATTTAATGCCTTATCAAGAAGATCATATCTTGTGCCAAAGGTTGGAGAAGCAGCGCTTGATTAACAATATAGAACATTGTTAAAGCTAGGGCAATTCAAGATTTGTACTGTTGTTGTACCAATTGATGCCGACTTTCTCAACCAGGTATGTGCTGCAACTATTGAAGATTCAATAGTCCTTGATATCAAGCAGCATATCAATGATGACAAGTTCAAGATTGAAGGAGATCTCTTATACTTTGAGGAGTGGTTGTATATCCCAAAAGGGCTAGCACGACTTTGAGTCCTTCAATCTCGTCATGACTTTCCAATTGCGGGACATTTCGGATTCAACAAGACCTTGGAACTCATTTCTTGAGATTTTTGGTGGCCCCAAATGTGGAAGGATGTGAAAGATTTCGTCCTCTCTTATGACAATTTTTCAAGATCCAAAAATCCTCGCCATCGCCCTTATGGACTTCTACAGCCATTGCCTATTTCATGTCATCCATGGTCTTTAGTTTCTATGGACTTTATTATAGATCTATTGCCATCGAATTTATTTGACAACATCTTTGTTGTGGTAGATTGACTTACAAAGATGGCACATTTTATCTTTTATAAGAAGACATTGTCAAGTGAATACACAGTAAGGCTCTTCCTTGATAATATGTATTGATATCATGGTCTATTAGATGATATTGTGTCGGATCGAGGAACCCAATTTATATCAAAATTTTCAAGATCTTTTTTTAAGATATTGAAGGTGGACATCAAGCTTTCTTTGGCCATCCATCCTCAAATTGACGGCCAAACGGAACGGGTGAATCAAGTTTTGAAACAATATTTACGATGCAGTATCAACTATCAACAAGATGATTGGACTGCATATCTACCGCTAGCCGAGTTTGCATATAACAACACCCTTCATGGGTCAACTCAGAAAACACCATTCTTTTTCAACTATGGATACCATCCGAAGCTTGATTTATTGAGTCCGTCAGCGAATAACAACCCAACAGCTAAAGTATTGGTGCAGCAGCTATCGGAGCTTCAAACCACATTGAAGCTTCAATTGTAAATTGCCTAAGAGTCTTACAAAGCATCCGTGGATAAATTTCTCAATCAAGCACCTAATTTCAAAATTAGAAATAAAATATGGCTACTTTGACGGAATATCAAGACCAAGCGGCAATGTGATAAGTTGGACTACCAGAGATTGGGACCATTTGTTATCCAGAAGTAGACCAATCCTGTGGTGTACCACTTAGAGTTACCAGTTGCTATGAAGGTACACCCTATCTTTGATGTTTTTCTGTTAGAGCCTTATCAAGAATCGTCTTTTCCTGGAAGAGTGCAATGTCCACCACCTAGTATAGAAATTGAAAACAATGAAGAATATGAGGTGGAAAAGATACTAGATTCATAGCGAAGATAGAATAAATTAGAGTACTTTGTGCATTGGAGCGGCTACAATATTAATGAATGAACATGGGAATTGGCCAAAATTCTGGCCAATGCGTCGCAAAAGGTACGGAAATTCCATTGACGATATCCTAATAAATCAAAAGTTGGCTATTAATGAAGCGTGAAGATGAAGCCTTCTTTAGAGAAATGAATAGAAAAGGAATCCAAGTCTTATTAAAACATAACTTGTTGTATTTTGTAGTATCAAGATATCTAATATCAAGGTGTATTTAGATATGGCTAGTGAGAATGTAGATATTGTACTAGTGATACTATCTCAACCGAGTAGCTCACGGCGTCGACCTCGAGATGAAGAATTAGAAGAGCCAAGAAGACGTCAAAGAATACCAAGCAATAGGTCACTTGTAATTGTCTTTGAAGTTGAACCAGCTCATGCAAGTAGTGGCAAAGCAATATTTTCAGGTCGTTTCCACAATGAAGATACAGAAATTTAGGCATGGTCTCAAGTGGAAGGTGTTGATTATTATCGGTGGCTACAAGGGCCTATGAATCATCTGCCTCATGAACGATAGCTGGAGTATATTGTAGAGACTATGCGACAAATTTTTGATTTCTTATACTTGTGAGTATACATCTCAAATGGCTTCTCGGAGACCTCAAAGCTAGAAGAAGAGGTGATGTCAAGGACATACTTATCAAAACCTTCTAGAACATTCTAGAAGATTTTTAGAACCCTCTAGAATCTTCCAGAGCCTTCTAACATCTTCCTAGTTGGTAGAAGTTGCTTGAAAAACTTCTTAGTTAGTAGAAGTTGCTTGAGAAGCTCCCTAGTTGGTGGAAGCTATTTGAGAAGCTTCTTAGGTAGGAGTATATATTAGAGTTGAGGCTGAAGAGTTCTTCAGTCTCGACAACACATCTCTTGGAGCTCTAGCTCACCTCTTTGGTGTTGTTTTTGTATTCATTTGATTAATCCAGTTCCTACCAATTCTTCTTGAATTTCTTGTTTAGACTTCAAGTCTATATTCTGTGTCTGTGACATTAATTTAGTTCCTGCGAGTTCTTCTTGGACTTCTTGTTTAGACTTCAAGTCTATATTTTGTGTCCATGATACTATGCCCTCTCATATAATAATATATGCAATAAAACATAATTGAATAAAAATCACAAGGTATTCTAGTCCTTATTTTACTTTTAGAATTATAATATACAAGGAATGCTTAATCTATGCTGGTCAGACTACCAGCATAAATCATATACATCTTTTCCTAAGATACAAACCTATTATTGACTAAGACTATCTCTATATCAAATTCCTACTGTACACTCAATCTTTAATTATTCAGATCTAAGAGAAGAGACTTAGGATCAAACAACCCCCTTTATATTCCTTAAATAGTCTTTTAACAAACTATTCTACAAGAAGAATATCCGCTTAGTCCTTAGATTCATTTTTCTAATAGCCAAGTTGATTAAAAAATGAATTCAACTTACCTCAAAAAAAAAAAAAGGTGAATTTTGCCATTAATATTATCTGTCATTTTATTCAAGTATTATCCTCAGAATTCACAAAAATAAAGTTTCTAATATTCCTAATTTTTAAGTGTTTTCAATTTTCAGTATTACATCTTTTAAACACCTACAACTTATCCTTCAGTTGATTTAGGTGTTGGATCATTGCTGTCTAGATCCACCCCCTCTTGTTGTTGCTCTTCAAGTTTGACATCTTCCTATTTGGTATCATTCCAATACTTGGTATTTGAATGAATATGAATCATCTATTTGAATCGTTGTTCGATTTTTTTTGTTGGATGTCTGTATTCATCGATTCGACTACCCCTTTTTTGTTGCTCAACTAGTTCTTAAGTTGAGTAGTTAAGAGCGGTGGTGTAGACTTGGTCCAAGTCGAGGAATTGATAAGACTTTAATTTGCTGATGTTGACAATGATTGGTGTCAGCTTGAAATATTTGGTAGTCTCCAAAAGTATTGTATTGTTTGGAAGGAGGTATTGAATTTAATATGGCCTTAACCATCAAGGCTTGAATTTATCTCCATGTTCTTTCTTTTCTTTTGAAAACCACAAAATATAATTGTCCAAGTAGAATATGATACCATGGAGGTTGTTCTAGTCAAGTGCGATTGATTACTTGATCACCGATCAATTATTCAAGTTGATGGAATCAAGTGATTAATATCCATTTTTGGATATAGTCGACTGCATCCAAATTTTATTGAATTGGAACAATATATTTGATAGGCATCAAAGGATATAATCTGTAGACCAATTGAAATAGGATATAGGTGATGGCGACTTTGAAAGTTGTTCAATAGGAAAATAATGCAGTCGAAAGATGTTCATCCCAATCGATTTGATAGTCATTGATTAGTTTGGTGAGTAATTGACCAATCACTTTGTTAGTCGACTCAACTTGATCATTTTCTTAAGGATAATATATAGTCAACATTTGATGTTGTAATAAAAAATATTCAATTAATTGCTCGATGACTTCATTCAAGAAGTGAGGTCTTTGATCACTTATAAGTGTGAGTGGACATCCAAACCAAACTAAAATGTATTCATATATGAAATGAGTTGTGATTATAGCGGTGTTTATTTGAAGGACTATTGCTTCAACCCATTTTGTAGCATAGTCAATAATGACTAGGATATATTAGTTATTAGTGTATCAAGCTGCAGGTTTGATTGGGCTAATAAAGTTGAATTTCCATTTCATAAATAGATCAATTGATAAGGATGATATCAAAGGGGTCAGTCCTGTTTAAATTATCCTCTCTGCTTATTGACATTTATTGTAAGCTCAATAATATTCATAGACATCTTTATGTAGTGTCAACTACCAATATCCAACATCCAAAATTTTTTAAGTGGTAATTTTGGAGGAAAAATATCCTCTGCCTATACCCAAATGCATCTCCTATAAAACTTATTGAGTGTCATGGGGTTGGAGGATCCGGCGTTGTACTATGTCGATTCTCCACCTATAAAAGATACTAGCATCAATAAAGAAAAGAATGGCCCTTTGAGCTAGGTTTCATCATTTCTCTTTGGTCATAGTCGAAGAGGTACAGTCTGTTTGTAGATAGATTTGAATACCAGCTAATCATTTGACTTTGATATGAAGTAATGTGGCACCGACAATCGAGTCAAAAATACCTATTGTTGGCTTGTAGTAAGCCGTTTGACTTAGGACGTCCGCCATATCGTGTGATTTGCTAGATTTATATACGACCATAAAATCAAATTTGATGAAAAGTATTAGCCACCTCGTCACTTGACTCGATGTTTGGGGCTTGTTAATCAAATAAATTAGGGCCATGTAGTCAATATAAAATACGATCTTGTTGTTGAATAATGGCAAAATTTTTGAAGTAAATAAACCATTGCTAGGGCCTCTTGTTCTGTCATGGTATAATTACGTTCAACCAAATTTAATAGTCAAGATGCATATACAATAGGTTGGTCACATTTTCCAGTCGGATTTTGTGCCAACATGGCTCCAACAGCCATATTCAAAGCATCAATAAGAACATGAAACTTCAAATTTCAATAGGGTGGAATCAATATTGGAGCTTTGATGTATTTTTGTTTGATGGCTGACCATGCGTATTTGCACTGTTTTGTCCAATTGAATACTTTTGATTTTTATATTAATTTTATAATTAGTTCCATGATTCTTACATAATTTCAAATAAAATAACAATTGAATTAGGTAAGGCCATTGAAAACTTGTATGTCATGCAAATTCTTTGGTCAAGACATTAGCTAGATGGCTTTGACTTTCTTAGGGTTCGGAATTTTTTCTTCTTTTGAGACTACATATTCAAGGATGACTCTTGAATAGGCTAAGAATAAGCATTTGTTTGGATTAAGATTGATATTGAACTTGTCTAGGTGAGTATTGAAGTTGCTATAAACGTAAAAATCATCAAAGAAGATGCACATAAACTTCTAAAGATACTTTAGAAATGCCTTCATTATAACACATTGGTATATAGCCCAGGCATTTGTGAGCATGAATGGTATTACAATCCATACATATGCTCCCCATTCCATAATAAAAGCTATTTTATATTGGGCAGGTAGATAGACACCGATCAAATTATATCCACTTTGACTGTCCATGAATGAATATAAGAGGTGACTAACTACTTTGTTGAAAATGTCATCTGTAAAAGGTAACAAAAAGAAGTCCTACAAGTGGATTACTTAAGTTGATGGTAATTGATGCAAATTAAAGTTGACCATTCTTTTTTGGAATAACTACAATAGGTGATAACTATGATGCCTCCTTGATTGCCTTTATAAATCCTATATCTAGTAGTCAATCCAAATCTTCTTTTATTGCTTTGGCATAATTTGGATTCATTCGATATCAAATCTAATACACAAATCAAATATTAGAGTCGAGTTTGATTTTTCGTTTAGCTAGGTTGGCTAGAATCCGCTTCAATTTCTTTTATGACCAAGCAAATACATCACTATAATCTTTTAACATTTATTTGGCCGCCACGGCTAATTTGGATGCTAATTTGGCATTAATTTTTAATTGTTTAGATTTGGCATTAATGCCCATGTTAAGATTTTGAATTGAGTCGGATTTGGTTTCCATTCAGATTGCTATGTTCTAGTTTGAGGTCTTCAATTGAGCGGGGATTTCATCCACTTGAATATCCTTCATTATATGTTTATGGAATTATTCTCGATACATTTGACTTGGTTGTTTCCATCCCAAGGCGCCCTTAGTATCGGATAAGTCCATGGTACTAATAGAAATTAGTTCTTTTTATGTCATGAATAGGTTCAGCTCTTATTGGTCGATTAACCCTTCAGCAAAAATATAACAGACCGAGACTTTGGGTAGCTTTGACTAAGGTCTTATCTTGGGATTCAGTAGAATGGTTCAAACCATCTCATTCCCACAGATGGTAACTTGATGGTTTTTCCAGTCGTGTATGACTTTTGCTACAATCAACCAAGGTCGATCCAAAAACAAACTATATACACTATTGATTTCCTTGTTTCAAATGAAAATTAATGCAATAATGTAGAGAATGTCATGTACTTCAATTCAAATGTCTAGAATCAACTTAATGGGATCAATTAGAGCTTGGTCCACTATATGTAGTCAATAGGAGGCTGGTTTGGGTTTGGCCAATCTCAACTTCATTTGTTCATCTTTAGTAATGATATTTACATCCAAACCACCATCCAATAATATGTCATCTAATGTGCTAGTATCGTGGTGAGAGTCTTAGTCCTAAGAAATACAAGGTCTTTTGTGCCTCTAATTTATGAAGTGCAAGATGACATCCATAAAAATTCATAAAATTTAAGAATTTATATTTAAAAAAACATACTTTATAAACTCTAACCTATTTTGTCTTTAGAGACCTATCCCCCAATTTCGATCATAAATCCTAGGATATTATATTAGTTGAAGGAAAATTTGGACACAAGGTACTTAAGGAAGTAAGAAAGCAAACCCTAAAAACATTTTAATCATAGCTATTGTAATTAGGGAGAACCATGTTGTCAAAGTTATCCTTCTTTGCAACCTTTGATTCTAGACCCCTTTTGCTTCACACCTTCATTGCTCTTCATTAAAGAAGACCTAAGTGCTAAAATTTGGTAGGCTTGTAGCTTGTCTTATGTTGTAAACACCTTCCAATTATTGCTCCAAAAGTCTTGTCCAAACTTGAGTTATAGGCTCCATCCTTCTTCTTTAATTCTGCCTTCTAACAACTCTAGACCCGCCCTCAATTTTCCTCATAACTCTTTAAATATAACTCCAATAGAAATCAATTTTTTACACAACCTAATAAATTCATATATCTACAAAATAAAATAAATTTTATTCAAAATACTACTCTAATCACAAAGATATACTCCCTCAAACTTCACTAATTTGGAAATAATATAACGTTTTATTTATTAATAAAATGCATATCAAATTTACATTCATCTCTTTCTTAACTTATATAGATTATGTCTATCAAATCTCTCTCTCAAATTCATCTTCTAACTCCTTCTATACACAAAAACACACATATTGCCTTCAAATCCACACCCCTCCCTTGTCATCTCTGCTTGGTCTTCCTTATCCTCCTCGTCAAAAAGACCTCTCAGTCCATGTCTTTCCACCTCTTCAACCTTTTTCTTTGGACTAACTTGAAGAAATCTCACTTTTCAAGGTGAATTTTCATTCTACCTTCTTATTACTAATTTTCTACCAACTTCTCTTCTAATTTCAGCCCACAATATTTAAGTTCAGATCTAAGAGAGAAGAAAATAAAGGTAAAGTAGATCTAAGATAAATAGAAGAAAACCTAAGAAGTAGAAAGAAACAATTTAGATTAGATTAGAGATAAAAAAAGAAAGAATTACAACCTACACTGCCAAGTCAAAGAAGCTTGCGTGGTTAACATTGTTGGCTACTTTAGAAATGATATGGATTCAAATACACTTGACTTTATTATAGAAACCCATGGCTTTGTGATTTGATATTGCTAATGGAAATTTCAACAAGAAATTAGTAGTTTGGCCTACCTACCACCCCTGAGCTTGTGAAAAAATGCAATAATATCTAAGATAATGTGATTATAACCACAATTCTTTTTTTTTTTTTTTTCTTTCTTCTTCTAATCTTAATCTTTTGATTTTAACACATTCTTTTATGTCTTTTACACTATGCTTTAATTTACAATACA
The DNA here is from genome assembly GCA_036785485.1 of Physcomitrellopsis africana. Classification (NCBI taxonomy): domain Eukaryota; kingdom Viridiplantae; phylum Streptophyta; class Bryopsida; order Funariales; family Funariaceae; genus Physcomitrellopsis; species Physcomitrellopsis africana. The sequence continues at coordinate 83,308 of JAWRVF010000079.1, read as the reverse complement.
ACACCAATATTGATTTATACAAATAAAATAGGGAGGTTGCGATTGATGGCTACCACTCTTAAATCTATCTCTGCTTGTTTGAATATTTGAACACTAGGAATAGTCAAGTTAGTGGCATTAAGTACCTAGTTGACAGTCAAATAGACTTATCAAGCCAAGAACTGCATGATTCCTAGTGCAACTTTTAATAGCTGGCCCAATATGACGGTCACTAATTGATTCAATAATTGAGCGCCTATCCCTTCAATATCCTCTTGAATCGACTTGGATCAAGTACTAGTAGGTGGTTGTTTTTTATTTGAGGTTGTAGTTGTAGTGTGTCATGATACTGGTGGTATTATTGGAGGATTGGATTGGTCACAAAATTGAGGTAGTTCGCTCCAATCGGATGATATCTTGTTTGCTGAGGAGTTAAGTAATAAATACGCAGGTTCTTTCTAGCTCTTTTCTTACTCGATCTACTTAAGTTCCAAGAATATCGTATTGCAAAGTTGTTCCTCTTACTTCTAATCTTCCTTTGATTTAGCACATGTGGACTCTCAATTTGACAAAATCATTTTTTCAAAGGATCTTAGTCGAGAACTTCGAGTGGTGACCATTGTCGTCAATGGTTCCTCCATTTTAGAGTCCATAACGTTCTTAATCATGACTGATCCGGCGTTTATATCCAATTTGGTAGACTTTTGCTTCTCTTATTCAACCATTCAGGGGATTGCATCTCGGAATTTATAAAATCCCTAGACTACATCCAGTTCTTCTCTTTGTAGGATGAATCCTATCGTTCAAATTAAATAATATCTACAAAATGTGGCCTTCAATTCGGGCCAAGTATTGTATGGAGATACTTGTAAGAACTTGTCGTGTCATTTTTGAGGTGCCTTCTTTAGTGTTGTTCCAAATAGGTTGATAATTTTCTCACCATCAATCTCCTCATTTGTATGTAGAATATGTTCAAAGGCTATAACATGAGCATGTGGGTCCAAATTTTTTTCATACATTTGATATGATATTTCTTTACGAATCGAAGTCAATTGTCGTAGAGGTCGGAATCAAATATGGATTGAATCTCATTGGTGGATACTCGAGTGGTTGTCCCAAAATGGTCGATCTTGTTGTCATTAAATATACCTCCATTGCTAAATTTTGATACTGGTGCTCACTTGTGTCATACATTTTCTCCCAAGATAGGGTTGAATTTATCGGATACAGTCCTAGTTAAGTTGGTCACCCACTCATCAGAGCTACCCAAGGTTGAGTATGTGATGTATATCCTATACTCTTCACTTGATTGATTTTTGAAATATTACTAGGAATAAAGTAGATAGGTTTTTTTACTAGTGGAATAGCAAGGGCGTTAAGTGCATATTGATATGATCTGGGAGGAATAGATATCACAATTAAATCTTCTATTGAAAATAATATTTGACTTGCCTTCGGCTCCCATGGTTGCAGGCCATTGCTTGGACCGCCTACGTCCTACCTAAATGCTACTTGTTGATACGTCAAACCCATAGGTTGGGCCTGTCTTATTATTTGACCTAATAAGCATCATTGGAGATACCTGTCACTAGTTAAAAGAGGATGCTTCACTCGTAGCAATTGTTGGTTCTTTCTATGGTTGCCGCCATTGATTTCATTGATCTTCATCTGAGTTGGAATCCGTCGTTTTGCTAGATTTGCATTTTTGTTCTCTCAAAGTTATGCAATCTCTTGTTCTAATTATTTGATACATATCATTCGTGTTGGAATCGGCTCGTATTTTAAATACATTTGATCAAATATAATATTGTCAAATCTAATTCAAATTCTGTGTATTGTATCTTCTTCCTATCTTGGTTCAAACTGTTGGCGGACTTTGCTTAGTTCGTCTCAATTCCAAAATAGATATGCAAGGTTCTTATTTTGAGTAGTTGGTTTGGATTGCTCCATTTGCATTGAGGATGAATTATCCATTGTGTCTTACAATCCTTGTTCGAGTACTTCATCTATGTATAGTGCAGTATGTAATCCAATCTAGAGAGTTTTCTACTCTCTTCTCTGGCATTGCACAAGTTGAGCTGCTCAATCATTACACTCCCAAGCTTGGAGCTATCGAGTCTCCTCTTGCTGTCAAGCTTAGTCAGTTTCAATCAATTTGGTCGTTTGATTCTTCAAATCCACCATCCCTAGTCAATTGATAGTCATGTAGCCTCCTACAGTGCACTTCCTATAGATTTAATTTGAATCTAGTCACAAGGCGTTATTAAGTTTCTTTTGCTTGAATCCTTTGTTGTTCTAGTCGACTCTTCTTCCGTTTCTTCGTGTCTTAGTTGCAAAGGTTTTCTACTTCTTAACATATCGTCATAATGCTTGTTAACTTTTTTTGGATATATATTCTTGCAATGATTCTACTGTTATCCAATCTATTTCTTCCTCACTCGTATTCTATCACTGTTCCAATTTTTTATTACTCTTTGACTCTCCCATATGTAGTCGATTTATTCGATTCTAAATTTCAGATCTAGTTTGATTCAATCATAGTTTTTCAGATTGAATATATTTCAATCCAAATTTTTCGGATCTATTCCTCTCCGATTTTAGATTGCATCTAGATTAATCAAATCTAAGCTTGAGTATATACTGGGCTACTCTCCTCTTAGTTGAATTGTCCGCAATGAAATAGAGTTGGTTGAGTGGATGCTACTTTTTAAACCATATCTGGTGTTTGAATTGAAGCATGGTCACCAAATGTTAATTTATAAATTCACTCTCTTGGCAAATTTACTCGTTAATTCCATAGTTGCCAATAAAAGCTTAATTGGACCTTATATTTTGATCACACTCAATTGAATGGTTTAGTCAAGTGTATCTCTGAAATGGCTTGATCGACTCTCACAATTTCTTTCTCTCACTATCTACAATCGAGACTCTTCTAACAAGTCGACTCTATTGGATTGAGTTGTCTTTACTTGCTATTATTTTTCTTGATTTATACTTCTTTGAGTTGAATCCTTTGGACCTAGTCTCAACGAGTAACTCATGGGATATTAACCTCCAAGTCCAGCCCTTGGCTATGCCCTTTCATATAACAACATATACAATCAAATATAATTGAATAAAAATCATAAGAGATTCTACTCCTTTTTTTACTTCTAAAATTCTAATATATAAGGAATACTTAATTTAGACTAGTCAAACTATCAGCATAGATCATAAACGTCTTTTTTTAAGATACAAATTTACTATCAACTAAGACTATCTCTACATTGGGTTCCTACTCTGCATTCAATCTTCAATTATTCAGATCCAAGAGAAGAGACTCAAGGTCGGACAACCCTTTTTATACTCCCTGAACAGTCTTTTAACAAATTATTTAATAAGAGGAATATCCACTTAGTCCTCAGATTCACTTCCCTAATGGCCAAGTCAATTCAAAAATGAATTTGACTTATCTCAGGAAAAAAATGGTGAATTCTGTCGTTAACAAGATTGCAAATTATCTTCTTTTAAATTGATATTTCCTTCATTATAATATTAGAATTTTATCTGTCTTGTTAAAGAGTGGATTACTCCTCTCTTTGAAAGTCTTAAGGCATTTTAAAGTGGATTATTTATTTTTTAAATTGATATTATCTTCTTATAGATTTTTATTTTTATTTTTATTTTTTATTTTTTTTAAGAATAGTTGGAGGTCTAGACATTAATATGATCAAATTTTCTAAGTCCAAGTTACATGCCATCATAAGCGCTCTTATTACTTTATCTACTACAATTATAAAGATTAAAGGGATTATTACAAAACTTCATAATGACACAACATTTGGAGTACCGCAATCTAGAGTGCACCCACGTCCAACTTCTGCGCTTGAGGATGCACTACTATTTATATTGGGCCAAGAAAATCCTCCTATTCAATAATGTAAGACGCCTTGAGTTAGTCTTCTGGAAAAATATGATTGTATATGTTCAAAGTTCCGATGATTTGTCAACCAAAGTCAATTGATAATGATTCTACAACTTGATACTTAACTAATAGAAGAATCACGGGTTGAATTAGTTGGCATCTTGTTTATGGGACAAATATTATTATGGTTTGCTTCCTTGTTTGAAAAAAAATCACCAATTTTGAATAACTTTGAAGCTTTTATAGAAGTACTTGGAAAACAAGATAAGGCTTCTCGAACAACAACCAAGCTTCAAGCATTGCAACAAAGAGTGTGCTTTGCATCACTCTATATATCCAATTTTAGGTAACTAGCATGTAATATTAATTGGGATGAAGAAGCCTTAATGAATCAATTCTATTAGAAATTAAGAGACAATGTAAAGGATTTATTATTATCACTTTTGAATCCATAATCACTCAATAAAGCCATTAATCAAGCCATGAAATATGATAATTGACTATTTCAATATTATTAAGATCAACGTTCATTGAGTTCAATAAGACAATACACAATTTGATACACTCTTGCTATATTAGAAAGTAGTCTAAATTCACATTCAGAAATAGAAGATATGTATCTTGATGCAGTATGTTTTAAATTTTTTAATCTATAAAAAAAGAAGCATTAGATAGAAGAAGGTCTATATTTGTATTATGACAAAGAAGACCATTAGATTGATAATTATCCGAAGAAATAAAATCAATGCATCACCAAAATCAAAAGTGCAATCATTTAGGAAAATAAAGATATTTAGCCATAATAGGGACCATGCTACTAAATAATTCAACATTACAAAACTATTCAAGTTCCTTTCTTTCTATTCAATCTACTCATTACTTTATAATTCTTTTGTGTTTTGGTCCTCAAAAGCTTCAAAGATTGCCTTATTGAATTAGGGGCATCCACTTATTTTTTAAATGAAGCGTTTGTTAAACTTTATAAAATTCCTCTAATACAAAAATCCAAATTTATTCATGTAGAAGTAATAGATGGATGATTCTTATCTTTTGGTAGTCTTATCTAAAAAACAACACCTATAAAAGTATCATTTAGAAACCATAGTAGCCAAATTGTATTCAATGTTATTAGAATTCCTTCAAATCCTATTATTCTTGGATTTTTTTGATTGAAAAAGCATAATCCATTTATAGATTGGAGGTTGTAAAGAATAAATTTTTTGATAGAAATTCCTACAAAAAAACTTCATAAAAAGTCACACGTTGGTAAGTATTTATTTTTTGAAGCGAGGATCTTTATAAGATCAACCTAAAAAGGTACATTATTTATTATTTATGCAATTCCAATTAAAAAAGATATGACTTCATCGATAATTATTTCAAAGTAATATAATAAATATTAAGATATTTTTTAAAAGAAAAATATTGATATATTATTAGAATATTGATCATATCATTGTGCCATAGATTTTAGAAAAGAATACAATCACTTTTTGGCCAAATTTGTAATCTTTTTCAAAACAAGCTTTCAGCATTGAAAGATTATATTGATGAAAACCTTGCAAAAAGCTTCATCAAACATTCAAAATTTTTAGGAGGTGCATTTATGTTCTTTATGAAAAAAAAAGATGATTCCTTACATATGTACATTAATTATTGAGGATTGAATAAGATAATGATAAAGAATTATTATCTACTATCGTTAATCTCAGGACTTTTGAAACAGTTCTTAAGGACACAAACTAAAAGAAGATATATAAATCAATGAAATCTATGTCAAAAAAATGACAAATTAGAAATAAAAAAGTATATATATTCAAAAAAAAACTAAATTAGCTATTATCAAAGATTAAAAAAATACAAAGACTCTTGAACTAGATTTGAAATAAAAAAAAAAATTGACAAGAGTGAAAAAGACTTCATTCTTATCTTTATATGTACTATCTACTTGAAAGCTATATAGCAACATTTTATAGGACCTCCAATACATGTCCAATTTGCAAGACACCTCTCAAACTTGCAAAATAAGTTTTTTATATATGTGCCATGTATTTAGCTTCTTTCACAAGTTATCAATATGTATAACATGTGGCTAATTTGTTGGCCAAGTTTCTAATCTACCAATCACCTATAAACATATATAAAGATGAAACCATATTTATGAAGCTTCTAAAAAAAAATTCTATAAAAAATTATCAAATTAACATATTTTTATTTATTTCTACCTATCTATATTGACTAAATAACTATTGGAATAAATCTTATGTTCATAACATTATCCCCCTTTCTAAAGACAAGTTCCACAAAGAGCGGTAATTACATGTTGAGGAAGTCCAAGATGCGCTGAATTATATTTGCTACATACTTTGATCTTTGTTCTCTTTGAAGGTAGTTGATAGGTCTTCTTAGCTATTCATAGTGTTCCATACCAAGGCAAGAGAACCATTCTAATATTTGATCATTCTTGAGGTCTTCATAACTTTTTCAAAGGAAATATTTGGAACACCATTAAGAATAGTTTCTAGGTCTAAAAGTATCACCAAACACTAAGAGTCTCTTTCAAGGTCGTGATATCAAATATATTGTATCTTGCTATTAATCCAAAGGAAAACATGTTATTCTTGATGATCTTCATTTCTATTCTATTCTCTTAAAAGTTGTAATAGTCATAATGTTTTATCTGATAAGTCAATAAATAATAGCTCTTGAGTTGAATTTATTGGTTGTTGATTTTTTATCTCTCAAGCATTAAAAAATTCAAAAGAATAGAAAATAATGATAAAAGATAGAATGAAATCTCTATTGAACCTGCTTTATTTTGTAACAAAGATTTTTTTTTTACTCTTTATTTTTATTTTGTTAGATATTGTCAATGAAACACATTGATTTTTGTTGATGCATGTGCTAGATTCCTAGATGGCTGTCATATGAAATTACCAATATCATATTTGTAGTAATATATAAGATATTTCATTCAATTTTGATGTTGTCTTGAATCTAAGATCTCTTCCACCTCAAATTTTTTATTATTGTCCACTTCTATGAGAGGCGGTGGTATTTGTCTTCTTCCTTATATATCCACTATCTTACATGATTCAAGTAGTGATACATAAAATACAAGATAGATTTCATAGATTTTAGTAGGTATAATCAATAAGCAACTAGATTGATTTATTCACAAATTAGAAATGGTCCAATCATATGATAATCCAACTTATTATAAGGACAAATAGTCTTAATATTATAATAAAGTAATCATACCTTATTGTCTACATGGAATTGAAATTATTTCTTATGATAGATATTTGCATTGATCTTTTGTTGTTTTTAAGCTTCTTTTAATTATACCTTCATTATTGCATATAGCTCTGACAATCAATTTGTCAAATCTTTTATTGCAAGATTATTAGCTTTTGAAAAGTCAAAAGTATCAAATTATGGATAATAACTATAATTTGTAAAAAATAGAGTTTATTGAGTAGAAGAATGTATTGAATTATTGTAAGCAAACTTTATCAATGGTAAAAGAATTTTCAAATCATCTTAATGATAATTGATGGTACATCTCAAATATTGTTCTAAAATTTGATTTATCTATTCCGTTTGTCCATTAATTTAAAGATAGAAAATTGAAGATAGTTTTATATCCATCTTCAATATTTTAAAAAATATTCTTCAAAATTTTGATATAAATTGTGTCCATCTATTTAATATAATATCTTTTGATAATTTGTGATAGTAATAGATATTATCAAGGAAGAATTTAGATATTTTTTTCCCTTATGATAGATTTTGTACATGATACAAAATGTGCCATCTTGGTAAAATGATCTACAATCACAAATATAAAACTATATGAACTTGAATTTGAGAGATCTATGATAAAATCCATAGAGATAGAAGATCAAGATTGTTTTGATATAAATAATAGTTGGAGAAGTCTGTAAGGATAATAACAAGGAATTTTTGATCTTGAATAAACATCATACAATTGTACAAATTCTTTAACAACCTTTCATATTTGAAGCTATAAAAAATCTCTTGATATTATCTCCAAAGTCTTGTTATATCCAAAATGTTCAATTGCAAGAAAGTTGTGATGAGCTTTAAAGGCACGTAGTTGTGTTTCACCTTCTGGAATATATAAGCTTCTTTTAAAATAAAATAAATTATTTTTAAAGTTGAACTTGAAAATATCAAAGGATTTAGATGAATTATTTTTAATATCATGAATAAGAGGATTTGAAGACATACTTGACTAGATTTACTTGAAAAAAATTGAATCAATAGTCAATGTTAATTTTTTTGTTTGAAGATAAAATTACTCTAGCTTCAAGAGGATCATTCTTTGTTGATCAAAAGCTGAATTTTTTTCTTTTGGTGTAAGATAAAAACATCTAAAAAGGACATCAAACAGACCTTGTTGTTTTCTTGGCTAATAGGTGATAATGAACTCAAATCTTAACAAAAATATATTCCAACAAATCTAATAATAATTCAATATATGTGCTAATATGAAATACTCAAGGTTCTTATAATCTATATATACAATGATTAGATTAGAAGTGTCTTTTAGATAATGACGCCATTCTTAAAAAGAATCCATAATTACAAGAAATTCTTTATCATAGATTTTGTAGTTGATTTCTATTATTGAAAATTTCTTGGAATAGAAAGCTACTAAGTGGAGTTTGTTATGTGCTCCCATTTGTGATAATATCATATCCAAAATAAAGTCTAATGTGTCTATTTCTATTAAAAAAAATACCTTAGAAAAGTCAATACAATATAAGATTAGTATAAAAATAAAAGTTATCTTTTAAGCTTCAAATAATGCTTCTATTTTTTTATTCTACTTAAATTTGTCCTTATAAGTTAAATATGTAAGTAGAATTACAACTTGAAAATTTTTTTGATAAAGATTTAATAATAATTGGCAAATTTCAAAAAATATTGCACATTTTTTATTATTTTTGAAATCTTCCAATCGATAATTGTCTGGATTTTTTTAAGATCCATCTTGAGACCATTATTTGAAATAATGTATCCTAAAAATTCAACTTGAGTATTGTGAAATATACTTTTTTCCATCTTGGCATACAATCCCATATCTCTAAATTTTTGTAATATACAATGTTGTATTGTAATATATTTATATAGTGAAAATATAAACAAGAATGATTTTTTAATTAATATTCAATCATCTTAGTTCAGTAGGAACTCAAGATATTTAAAAAAGATTTTATGAAAACTTCTTAGATTATTTTCTTATCTTAATAGCTAGTAGATAAGAGTTAATTTTTTTTTTTTTTTTCTAGGTTATACAAATTCTTTTATTGCTTTAAAAAAGCCATAAATTAATAAAGATAAGATAGAGGAGATACTAGAATTATGTTGAAGATAGGGTCAGGCTTAAAAATCCCTAGAATAGATTGGATTGATACCCGAGGGTCAACCATTTGCAGAATAGGATCAAAACCACATCTTTAGCTACTAAAATAGCCAACAAGGACAAAATATGGGATCATTTGGAGATTGGTGACTAGAATTTGAGAGCTAGCTTTAAGCTTATTTCAAAGACATGAGATTTATTTTCATAGATTTTGAGATGACTTTGCAATCATTGTTCAAAGTTAGAGTTTATATTAGTAATTTGGATTTTATGTAATAAAATTTGGGCTAGTATTCTCAGCTAATTTGTGCAATTGGTGTAACATCTATAATTTAAAAAATTCATACTATATGATTAATTGGAAGTGCTATAAGTGCATGAAATTTTGTGATAATGTAATAGTGTGGTTGAGAGATACTTGATGATTAGTATGAAGAGATATCGGAAGTTGGTATTTTGAGGTTGTTTAGGATTTTTGTATTATCTAGAGATCTATTAGTTAAAATAAGATAAAATTTGACATAGTATTAAAAGACTTGGAGATCAAAGTATATATCAATTTTAAATTGAAGTTAATAGTTGAAGAAGAAGAAATCACTATTGGAACATCTGCATCAACTTCATATTGGCAACCAAGTGATAATAATGCACTTTGTAGATATTTTCTTTACAATTTGTAAGTTGGATTGGACTAAATTTTTTTGAGTGTATAAAAGACTTATAGTGGTATTTATATGAAAAATTTTGCATCAAAAGAATGGTTAAATTAAATATTACAGCTTGTTAAAATTCATTGATTAGGATTAAGGCTTACAAAAAAAATCATAGTTACCTAATTGTGAAAGTAACAAGGCAATTGAAATTTGTATATAGTTTAAATTATTAAAAAGAGTGTTTTTGAATACTTTGTATTGACTTTAAATACTTTTGAATTGAAATTCAAATTATATTCTTTTTATATGGATGAAATCTATTAGGATTTCTTGCATACTTGTAAAACATAACTTCATCCTCCATAGCTAGGTACTTCGTGCATTCCTAAACAAGACAACATGTAATACAACAATGATAAATATATAATTTATATTCTTTTATATTTTTAGAATAAATTAAAATATTATCTAAATAAAAAACAATAAAATTATCTAAAAGCTTATAAAAAATATCATTTATGGCATGTTGAAAAATAGTTGGTGCATTTGTGAGTCCAAAAGGTATAATGTTATATTTAAAGTGTCCATATCTTGTTCAAAATGTAATCTTCCATTTATCTCTTTCTTTGATGCACACTAGGTTATATACTCCTTGTAAATCTATTTTTGTATAGATCTTACTTTGATTCAATTGATCAAGAAGTTCAGATATCAAAGATAGAAGGTATCTATTCTTGATGGTAATCTTATTGAGCCTTCAATAATCTATATACATCTATAATGATCCATTTTTTTCTTACAAATAAGATAGAAGCTTTTGCTAAAAATTTTGAATAGCATATAAAATTTTTGGCCAAGTTCTCATTAATGTATTTTTTGAATTTAGTCAATTCATTTTGTAATAAATTGTAGATTGGTCCAAATAGAGACTGAGTTCTCTCTTTGAAATCAATTGAATAATCGTATGGACAATGTTCAAAAAGAATATTTATATTATTTTTTTTAATAATGTCTTAATAATCTTGATATTGGCTTAAAATGCCACTTGAAGTCTTTCCACTATTAGAAATGGATGTAGCATAAATAACAAAAGGTGATCCATCCTTTGATGCATTCATATAAGCTTTTATGCCTACAAATATGGGTTTTATTATACTAGACTTATGGCTTTTTACTTAATTCATAAAATTCTCATTAATATTGTGAAGAAAATCAGGTCTATAAAAATCCAATCTATTCAAAGATTATACTTTTTTAGCCCTAATAAATTTAAAATGATTGAATTAGAAAGAGATTTAATTATATTAAAGATTACATAACTATTATGACCATCTATTGTTACATTTATAGGAAAGATTTCATGAATAACATCTCTAGAAGACAACAAACAACCATCTATGATTTCTACATGTATGGATTTAATTTTTTGTACTAAAGGTATTTTATAACTTTTAATAAACTCTTCATTTAAAAAACATGTTGAAGCTCTTTAATCTAACAGGCCAGAGGCTTTGTAATTTTTAGGTCTCAAACACATATCTATTATAAAATAAGAAGAGATTTTTGAGAAGAGAATAAGATCTTTACTAGGAGTTGTATAAGATTTCAATTGCACAGTATTGTATTATATGTTGTCTTGTTTGAAAATGTGCTGGGCACCTGGCTATGGAAGGTGACATTGCAATTCACAAATCTTCAAGAACCTTTAATACATTTTATCCACATAAGAAAAATATGATTTGAATTTCAATTTTAGAATACTTATGTCAATACAAAGTGCTTAAAATATTCTTCTTGATAACTTCAATTATATATAAAATCCAATTGCTTTGTTACTTGTCACAATTAAGCAACTTAGATTTCTCCTTGCAAGTCCTAATCTTAATCAGTGAATTTCAATAAGCTATAACTTTTAATTTGACCTTCAATTTGATGTGAAATTTTGTACAAAAATGCAAATATAAGTCTTCTATATGCTTAGAAAGTTTCAATCCAATCCAACTTACATATTGTCAAAAAATTTAACCAAAACCTGCACTAATGTCACTTGGCTGCTAATTTAAAAGTTGATATAGATATGCCAGTAATAATTTTTCTTTCTCCAACTATTTATTTTAGTTAAAAATTGGTATAAAACTTATCCTTGAAGTCTTCTAATAATATGCCAAATTTCACCTTGATTCAATTAATAGATCTTTAGATATCATAGAAATCCTAAACAACCATAAATTGTCAATTTGTGGTATCTATTCATACTAAAGATCAAATAAATCTCAATTTCACTATTAGATTATTACAAATTTTTATTCAATTTTAGTACACTCAATCATTCACACATTGTCAAATTTTCAACTATAGATATCACTTCAATTGTACACAATAGCCAAGAGTGCTAGTCCTAATTTTATTGCCTAAAAACTTATTCTCCCATACAAACCTTGATTTTAGATAGCAATTACTAAGTCTTCTTAAATCTTATAAAAACAAGTCTAATGTCTCTATAAGAAGCTTAAAGCTAGCTCTCCAATTCTAGTCACCAATCTCCAAATGCCTCCGATACCTTGCCCTTGGTGGTTGTTTTCATGGCAAGAGGTTTGATTTCAACCCTATCTCATACACAATCGACCCCCAGGTATCAATTCAACTTATTCTAAAGATTTTTAAGCTTGATCCTATCTTCAATTTAATCCTAGTATCAACCATAGTAACTATTTATCTCTTCTATTCTATTTTTATTAACTTATGGCTTTTTAAAAGTAGTAAAAGAATTTCTATAACCTAAAAAAAAAAATTTAATAACTAACTTTTATCTATTAGCTATTAAAACAAGAAAATAATCTAAAAGGCTTTCATAAATCTTTTTTTAAGTATCTTGAATTTCTATTGAATCAAGATAATTGAATATTAAATAGAAATCATTCTTGTTTATATTTTTCACTATTTACATATATTACAATACGACAATAGTTTCTATCATAACTAGATAAACTTGTTTTCGATCATATTGTCTTCTCTTATAGCCATACTCTTCATTTTGTAGTTGCATCATTTCTTTGGACAATGTTCAGCAATGTGCTTAGGTTCTCCATAATATAAATACAATCATTCTCGATAATAATGAATCTTTTCTTATTTAATAAGAAATTAAAAACATATTGCATCAATTTGCATGTCTTCTACTTCCAAATGTATATATTGAAAAGACATCGATATTGCCATTATATTGTAATAATATTGAGGCTCCCTTATATAACTCTCAAATCAAAATTCAAAAAGCCAATTGTCATATTTCACAATAAAGTCAATTGTTTGACTCAATGTTTGAGGATCAAGTAAGTTGAGCATTAATTTTTTTATCTCATATTATAATCCATAGAGAAATTGGCTGATAAGTGTAGCATCATTCCACTTAATATTAATCACTAGCTGTCAAAATTATGAGGTATATAAATTCAATCATTCATTGCTTTATTGCAAGATGTGAATCTTATTGGTTGAAATATGAAGTATATCATGTTTTCCATATATAAATTAAAATTTTGTTAAAAATGCCTCCAAATTATTTTATATTAGATCACGTCATTTGAAGAAAGATGAAAACTACAATAAAGCAAAACTTGAAAGTAGTGTTCTAATAAACTTGACTTGTGATCCTTCAATTGGATAACTCTAAGGTTGAAGTTCAATCACCAATTATACTTGATTGATGAATCCTTGAAATTTATATCTTATACCATCAAATTTTTCATGCAAACTAATTTTTGGTTCTTTGATACTCAAATGGTGTTCTATTGTAGGTGAAATAATATGGCTTTGTATAGATATTGAAGTAGCTCCAATCATCTCTATATCTTCACTTCCTGCTAATCTTATTATTCTTTGTGGTAGTACATTGAATTGATGTATTGTAAGCATTAACTTTCTCATTTGCTTTTGCATTTATACCATTGTACTCTTTATTTTAGCAAAATTTGCCAAGATAATATAATAAAATCAAATAAAATCAAATAAAACTATTTATTCTTATTACAAAATAAAATATTCAAAAATAAATTTTAAAAAATTAAAAAATTAAAAAATAAAAATTCTAAAAAAAATATTAGTTTAGAAGTGGATAATATATAACTTCTAATACACTTATGTTGTATCAAGAAAAAAAGATAATCCACTTTTAATCAAAAAAAGACAAAGCTCTAATATTATATGTGCACTTTTGTCAATCTGTAAAAGATACAAACTAAAAGAAGATGCATAAATTAGAAAAATCTATATCAAAAGAAAATTAAAAATTAAAAATAAAAAAATATATATATTCAAGAAGAAATTGAAATGGCTATTATCAAAGATTAGAAAATATAAAGAATCTTGAATTAGATTAGAAGCAAAAAAAAATTTGACAAGAATAAAGAAGGCTTTAATCTTCTCTCTATACATACTATCTACCTAAGAGCTACATGGTGATATTTTATAAGACCTCCAACACATCTCTAATTTGCAAGACACTTTTCAAACTTGCAAAACAAGTTTTTTATATGTGCACCATGTACTTAGCTTGTTCCACAAGCTACCAACGTGTGTGACATATGGCTAACTTATTGACCAAGTTTTTAACCTATCAATCACCTATAAACATGTATAAAGGTGAAATCGTATCTATGAAGCATAAAAGTATAAAAGCTTTTTTATAAGATATTATCAAATTAATTTTTTTTTTTTTCTACCTATCTATATTAATTAGATAATTATTGGAATAGATCTTATATCTATGACAATAACTTAGTCAAGCCAAGAATTATACTAAGATAAATCTTTATTGACCATACAATTTGATATAGATCAAGGAAGGAGATAAATGGAAGACCGCATTTCAAACAAAGTATAGACATTTTGAATTTAAAGTCATATTCTTTAGATTAATAAATATATTTTCTATCTTTCAATATTTAATAAATGATATCTTTTAAAAATATCTAAATAAGTTTATGGTGATTTATCTTGATGATATCTTAATTTATTAAAAAAATCTAGAGAAACATGAAAAGCATATAAAGTTGGTATTACAAAAGCTACAAGATATAGGTTTGTATGCCAAGCTAGAAAAATATATATTTCATCAATCAAAAATAGAATTTTTGGGATATATTGTATCTTATTTTTTGAGATTATGGATGGTTTCAAATATGGAAGGCTATGAAGGACTTTGTATTCTTTTATGACATCTATTCATGGTCTAAGAATCCTTGACATCACTCTTATGGATTCTTATAGCCCTTGCCTTTTCCAAGATGGTCATGATCTTCTATCTCAATACATTTCATCACAAATGTATTGCCATCCAATTCATTGGATAGCATCTTTGTGGTGATTGATCGACTCACAAAGATGACTCATTTTAATCCTTGTAAAAAGACTAATTCTAATGAAGAAATAGTAAGGCTCTTTTTTGACAATATATATATATATATATATATATTGATATCATCGCCTATTGGATGATATTATATTTAATCAAGGACCCTAGTTTGTATCTAAATTTTGGAGATACTTTTTTGAAATATTGAAGGTAGACATTAAATTTTTTTTGATTTTTTGTCTTTAAACTAACGACCAAACAGAACAAGTTAATCAAATTTTGGAATAATATTTACGATGCATCAACTATAAATAAGACAATTGGATCTTGTATCTATCGTTAATAAAGTTTGAATATAATAATATTATTTATGCTTCAAAAGCTTTTAAAGTCTTACAGAGAGATGCATATTGCAAGAAGAATATAATAATTGCCACTTAGTATTGAAAGCAAAAATCATGAAGAATATGAGGTCAAAAAGATTTTTGATTCATGGTGAAGGTATGACAAATTAAAGTCTTATAGAGAGATTTAGCTATGCAAGCTTCAAGCAAATCAGTGTAGCTTTCATAGCCTTTAATTGAGCAAAGTAAAAATGATATATTTCAATACTAAGTATAATTATGGTTGAAGCTATAATAATATTATTTTGTGGAGACATATACTTCAAAAGCTCATAGAACCTTCTAAAATATTTTAAAGATTTCCTAGTTAGTAGAAGTTACTTGAGAAGCTTTTTAGTTGATAGAAGTAGCTCGAGAAGCTTTGCAATTAATAGAAAGGGCTCAAGAAGCTTCCAAGTTGATAGAAGGAGCTCAAGAAGCTTTCAAGTTGATAGAAGGAGCTCGAGAAGCTTCCAAGTTGGTAGAAGTTGTTCAAAAAGCTTCCTAATTTCATGGAAGGCGCTTAAGAAGCTTCCTAGATGGATATATATAATGGAATCAAGACTAAAGAGTTCTTTAGCTTTGACAATACATCTCTTAGAGTTCTAGTTTACATTTTTTTGGTATTGTTTGTATATTCATTTAGATGATTCAAGTCTTTGTGACTCACCAAGTATTATTTATTTTGTCAATCCATCAATTTATACATTGTTGCATATATGTTTTATTAATTGCTATTTTTAAGAGGATGTTTTTTTATTTCTTTAAGAAAGAATTATTAATCAACAAAGTATTGCGGTACTTGTATTTAAAGTGCAAAAAATATTCAAAATGAATCTCAATCCTAAAACATCTCTAGCTGAAACTGAAATTGCCAAGATTTTATATTTGAAGTAAATCATGGACCAGGCACTTGATGGCTTTAATGATGCGCCACAAATTATTAGAGTTCTTATCAATGAGGTTCAAAATATATATATGCTCGTGTTACAATGCCTCATATTGTTACACCAACAATAAAAAGGACTTGTAGACTAAATAAAACACCATATAAAAAAAGGGCCATGACAATTATTAATCCTGTTGAAAATAATATTATTATTGTAAGAACCACTATTAATCCTATGGAACCATCAATTATTAATGTTTTATCAATAGAAATTGTCCCATCTATTCTTATAAGAAAAATCCTTGAGATTAAAAGGAATAAGATCAAGTTTAATATAGAATTATTTATTTTATACTATAATATAGATGATATTTCGAATAGACAATCTATTGAGGTAGATGAAAATTTTGTCTATATAATTGTAAAAACTCTTTCTTACAAGAAAAAAGATCTCAAACTTAGAACTATCGAGGAAGCAATGTATTGCTTTGATTGATTATAATAGAAAGGTGCTATTAAAGAGAAATATACTTTTTTGTGTAAGAGGAAAGTTTTTGGTTCAATTGTAAACACTCTTATTT
Organism: Physcomitrellopsis africana; assembly: GCA_036785485.1. Taxonomy (NCBI): domain Eukaryota; kingdom Viridiplantae; phylum Streptophyta; class Bryopsida; order Funariales; family Funariaceae; genus Physcomitrellopsis; species Physcomitrellopsis africana. The sequence goes on along the minus strand of JAWRVF010000079.1, from coordinate 66,174 downwards.
CTCGCCTTTTAAGATAAAAGATGGTATTAAGACATAAGCATGATGCTCAAGATTGCATAATCTACTATAAAGCTTATTTTATTGCACAAAGCTTTACAATTATGGATTCAATCAATTTCTCATATATTATTGGAATAATAGTACATATTAACTTTAAGATACATCCCACAAACGTAGTAACTACTTTTTTATATAGTTTTCTTGATATAAATATTTACACATATGTATCATATAAAATAGATGCAAGAAACTTGCATAGCCTTGTTCTAAGATAATACCATGGTGTCAAATTACAAAAGGCCATGCATAGTCTGAAATAATCTAGATTCATGTAGTATTAATATAGTGGTATTACTTCATTGCAAATAATTTTATAAATGATCCATTGATTCCTTATTTTTTTATCAAATAAGACAAAAGTAGATTTTTCATCATTGTAATATATATTGATGATTTTAATCTTGTGGATACTAAATCTACATATATTACAGCTATTAACCTCCTCATTTGTAAGTTTGAGATGAAAATATTAAAAAAAATAACTTTTTGTATTAGTCTTCAAGTTGTACATCTAAAAAATGGTAGCATTTTTCTTTACCAATTAGCTTATATTAGACAAATTTTATAGAGATTCAATGTGATTGATGCCTATTTACTTTCAACACCAATGGTTGGTTGTGGCTGTAATAGAAATGATTCCTACCACCCTTACAAGCAGGAGGAGGAACCACTTCATAAACAATATTTATATCTTATAGTAGTTGGAGCACTTTTATACTTGGCTACATCTATAAGATCAAATATTGCATTTGCAATGAGTATTCTTGCAGGACACAGCACATATTTAACAGTGTGATATTGGTATATCATTAAGCATCTCTTATCTTATCTGAAAGGCACTAAGGACTTGAAATTACATTATTTAAGATTTGTAGATCCCATATTGGTTAGATATTTTGATACTGGCTATAAATTTGATCTTACAATATATAAGTTTCAATCGGAATATATTTTTTTGCAATATAGAGCTACAATCTTCTAGAAGTCAGTGAAACAGACTATAACCGCAACATCATCTAGCCATACAAAAATTATTGCCTTACATGAGGCATCTCACAAATACATCTAGTTGCGATCAGTTGATAAGCTCATCTGAACAACATGTGAGATTTTGTATGATAATTCTCCAACTATCTTATGTGAAGACAATAGTACTTATATTCTATAGATGCAAGTTGGCTTTATCAAAGGCAATATGACAAAGCATATAGATCCAAAATATTTTAATTACAACCATGACTTGATAACCAACGGATGCTTGAAATCAAGAAAATAGCATCTACAAATAACCTTGTTGATCTCTTCACCAAGGCTCTTCCATTATACATCCATCACTGCCTTATTTATAGCAATGGTATGCGACAACTTACTTTTCTTAAGTAAAAGAGCCAATGAGTGAATTAAACAAGAAATTGCTCAAAATAATTGAGCAAATTTTTTTTATCCATTGAATTTTTACCATGAATATAGATGGAAAAAAGACACTATATTCTTTTTCCTTTATGTAGTTTTGTTCTCAACTATGGTCAAGTTTTCTAAAATAAGATTTTAATGAGGGAGCAATTGTAGATCTTGCAAGATTATAGAAAAATATAGATCATAATTCTATGCAAATTTTATATTATGTCAAGCAAGGAGAAGTGTTGAAAGCATTTAATGCAACCATGCTCTCCATACCATTCAATGTAATAAACAGTGAACATTGTAGTTATAGTGTCGGAATTTAATGGAGAGCTACTATTTATCTTCACATTTACATACACAATATAGACAAACTTGAAGCTCTCTCAACTCCTCTCAACTCTTCAACTGTTTCAACATTTCTCTCAACTCTTTCTCAACACTTCTCACTGTAATTGCTACGCCCAATACTTCTCATGTGACTTATTGAGTAACGAAGCTCACTCTGGAAAGAAATAGTTGGGACCTATCACAAGGCAAACCACTGTTAGGCAAACCACTGTTAGTACTGTGTCCGAATTTAACATTAACCACTGCAATGTTTCACTGATCTGTCAGTTTAATTTGAGCTGGGTGTCCTTCAATCAGTGGAGTGACGCTGCCGTTTTTCAACAAGAAGCTCGGGACAAAATTACTATGGCTAGCAAAGTTATGACAACAGGGAGTTCTTTCTGCTCATCGAGTTTTCTCATGGACTCCAGAGTTCACAACAGGTTTTGAACACACACGTCAATTTTGGGAATATGGCGCGAACGAGAGGCATTTGCTACTAGTTCTTTTCGGAAATTGGGTGTTTTTTTTCCGAACGAGAGATTGCACTCTGCGCATTCAGAGCTCAGATTTTTCATGTTCTTCCTAGTCCAAATTGTTACTTCTCTTCCAGAAATATTTTCATCCGTCTTCTGAGTCTCATCCGTTAGGAACTAAAACGCACGGTAACCATCTCATGTTTTGAGCCCTGCAACATTTACCTTGATTTTCTTCCAGCTGCACCATCCAGGTACTTCTAGCAGAGGCAATTAGGTTTTGTAATAACGGTGGTAACTATCACACGCATCAGCGTAAAGCGAGTTTCAACCTCTCAACAATCAATAAGTGTTGTTGAGCTCCGACAAACCTGGGATAGAATGGAGAGTGGTGGTACTTGATTCGTTGAATACAGTGCGCAAACTACCATGAAACTTGAAGCTTTTTGTTGGGGTCCGGCAAATTCTTCAAAATCTTGCTCCTCTGCGGCATCGCATACAACTATGCCTTCTAAATTTGGGCCTTTGGGTTAGCTGTAAATGTCAGTCCCATTCCCTTTCTCAAGCCAAACACTTCATTTATTTTCTTAATGAGTTATGTTTTGTACTGTTTTCGTTACGTGGCATAATCTCATCCTGTTCCGCAATTGTGATGGCAGAATTCCTTTCGAAGAAATACACTAAGAGCAGTAATGGTGAAAGTCAAATTTTAGAAATCTCTAACACTGCAGAACGAATAGCCCAGTCTATATTGTGTCAACAATGTTAGCAAGCAACATGATACATCTGTTGCACACGAAGACAAAATACATTCATCATGTTGGCCATTCAGAGTAAACCCACTTACAAATATTACAAATAGGACATGCCATATAAGATTCTGAGTGTACTATTAATAAATAGAAGAGAATGTGCGCATGATATTCACTCATTCGCAACTCAGCGAGGATTACAGTGCAATGAACTAGCGCGGAACATAAGATAAGGGACAAATGATTCTCATACAGCTGGAAGATTACTTCTTCTCCTCCTTCTCAGCCTGCTCGGCCTTCTTCTTCCGGACACCGACTAACCTCTCGTTCATCCTTTCCTGTCGCAGCTTGTAATATCCTTTCTGTGCCTTCATCTCATCAGTGATGGACACAATCTCAGCCGACGGCCTTGGCTTCACAATCGGCAAAACATCACCAGTGACCTGAGTCACGCTAGACAAATCTTCGGCAGATGCATCTCCGGCCTGCGAAAGTGCACAAAACAAGAATTAAAATGAAGACTACGTCCAAATTTCAAGCAAAAGAAGAAGAGAACAAAACAAACAAAAAAAAAAAAAAAAAAAAAAAAAAAAAAACCCCACAATACAAGCTCTCATAGAGCTTGTTTGATCAAACGTCTATTCTCTCTTATCAAATCATTCATTAAATCACCGATGAAGCCCCACGTTCACATGAATAGCTGGAGTCGGCTATTCTAAATTTTAAACACGAAGATTACATGCTAACAGGGTGTATCGCTTTCCCTTCGACTAGAAGAATATCACAATAGTACGTGTCCGACACTTCAACGGAACTAGCTTAAATATCTTTATAATCCTGAGGTTTCGTCTCGTAAAAAGAAATACCTTTGTCTTCTTCGAGCGCCTTGGGAAAACCACCAACTTAGCCCTGTAAGTGTTCAGCCGGTTGACATTCTCCTGAAGGCTCTCCAAGCATCGGTTCTTGCGTCTGTGATCAACAGCAATACCAATTGTAGGGGCAAGTTTCTTGGGAATTCCGGCAGCCTGAAACCAACAAAGGAGTATTAGTCCATGCACCGGAGTGGAACTAGACATTCATTCAAGCACTTCATCTATAACTGATGACTTTCCTGCATGAAACTGCAAATCACAACTAATCCAGTGCACAACCAAATAAAAGTGGTGGAAATAATAAAATCCTACTAAGAGATCGAAGGAATTCATACCTTCAACTCCTCCAAAGTAAAACCGCGTCCAGCACGAACCTTGGCGTTGTACCTCAAAGTTTGAGAGTGCACTACGGGACGGAGAGGTCCAGCAGTTGGTCGGGGAAAGACGGCAACAGCTTTCTTCTGACGTGCTGCATGTACAGACCGTTGTATCTAAATTAATAACTTAAACGAAGGAATCGTTCGATGATAGATCATCTGCTCTGACCCTCGCGGAAGGGCTAACCATTGTTAAGCTTATCAAGATCACGAGTAGCAAAGAGATCATGATGGGTGCAGGTGAGCCCACACTTGAAACTCTCTCAATCATGTTTAGCTTGACAAAGTGGATTAAGCATGGCACATCCACCACTATATCAAATGAACGTCTAACAAGTCTTATAGGGCAACTCCATGATCAAACTCACAAATGAAATACTACTCTCCAACAACCCTTCCTGAGACAAGGAATCTAGTAGGGTTCGAAACTTGGTTCGAGTTCTACGAAACATATGGACAAGAATTGTGTTCCAAAAACGCCCCGTACCGACGTCATATCAATAAAGCTTCACAGAAATGCAAGACAATACCCGTTCTTCTTCTCTTCTTGCGAGCGGGCTGGTTGAACCAGGTCCTCACATAGTTCTGCCAGTCCTTCTTGAAGTGACCATTGGGGATGACATTGTTATGCTTCACCATGATTCCGGCCCTACATTTTTCACGACAAGCAGCTTAGTGGGCATGAAAACCTAAACAAACCTAGGTCGCCTTCAGCTCCGAAGGTGAACCCCAGCTGAATCCTCCTCGAAGAAATAAGTTCTACAGGACGATCCAATCCACAACCCTGAGCAGCTGTGCAATGCAAAGGAAAGCAGGTCAGTATACCTCCGAGACGCACGAGGACGAGGTGCACGAAGCTGGCAATAGAGGCCGGAAAAGAAAGACTGATGCAACAAACCGTGGTCTTAGACCTCCAAACCCTAACGCGGACGGTTTCGATTCAGCCTGATCCCACGGTACGCATCTCACGTTCCCTCGTTCTGCTTTTGAATGGAACGGGTTGCTTGAATGGAACGGAGGACGTTCACATGTTGGGCTATTCTCTTTCTAACCCTCTCTCACTTTTGAAATAGTGCCAATGGATGATTAGTAATTATACTACAGTTCACCTTTAAGAGAAAATTAAAACCATAGTACTTATTGATTCAAAATAGATTTCGATCTATTTGTTTATCTGAATATTTCTTGGTAATTAAAATTTCTTTACAGATCTTGTCATCTTTGTTATTTTACCTCAGTGTATCAATATCTTCATCACCATGATAATCAAGGTTGCAGATGTAACCTTAAATTGTAACCATCTAATGTGTTTATTTCTTATTATTAAATAAATATAAAAATATTGGAAAATAACTAAGATTACATTTTAAATTTTATTTAGGCATTAATTTCAGGTGGATTTTGATTTGTCGAGAATAGAATTTTAAAATATTGATTGTATCTATTATAATTTCAAATTTTGGCACTGTATAATTAAATTAGAATTACCATGCATACAATGATAGTAATCAATACTATCTAATTATTTATAATTATAAAATACACATTATTTATTTGAGTTGATTTATAACAAGTTCATTGTATATAATTCTTCACTCAAGTCTTAATTATCTTATGATTTATGGAATTTAAATTTTTTTATATAATGGAAAGCATTTTATATTTGATTATTTTGATTAATTACTTCATTCTTTTTATACATCCATCATTAAAAAATTCTTAAAATTTATGATAAAATTTGGTATTACTCTAATCTTTACAACCAACAAATTTAAAGCAAATTTTATGCAAAATGATTGTTAAAGCTTTAAGTAGGTATAGAATTTTACTTAGATATTTTAAAAATAAATTAGAATATGAATTGGTGAACTTGTATATATATACTTAGACTTATTGACTAAATTGAGGTTGCTATAAAATACTACAAAAAAATTAGAAGCCATTTGATAAAGTTTAATAATAAAGACTAGTTTTGTTAATATATTAAAAATAAATAAATACTTTAAAGAAGAAAATAAATTAAAATTTTCAAGAAATTTGATAAATATATATATATATATATATATATATATATAATAAAATTACTATTAATATATAAATATATCAAAATTGATAAAACTATCTTTTAAAATTTAAATTTGGTAATAATAAAAATTTGGTAATAATTAAAATTTATTATTATCAATAATAATTTTTTTATTTAAAATATAAAAAAATATTTTATTTTAATTAATATATTTTATATTTATAGATTTTAATAATAAAAATTTTAAATATTTAAAATTATATATATATACAAATATATTTTATTTTATTGGTAGTAATTAAAAGATAAAATCTATAGTTGTTGATTAATATCATGACTATTATAAGTATAAGTAAAAATATTTTTAAAATGATAAAATATGATTGTGTTACAAAAAAAAATCAAATTTATTATTACCACTTTGAATAATTTTTATTAAAAAAATGATTATATATTTATATAACTTCTATCGGACATTCCATAACTCTTTTTAAACAGATGTAGATAATTGATATTGTGTGGCCAATTAATAACCTATAGTTGCTTCATTGGTTGTTTCAATGCATGGTTGTAGTGGTCTTCTAAGACACCATATTGTCTAATAAGACAAGTGTACATATGTCAATTGGGCCTTGACAACTAAAATAATTGTTAGTATGTTACACTAAAAAGTCCATATTGTTAAAGTATAAACTTGTATTATAAGAACTTAAAGTAAAAGCTCACTTTAAGTGGTTTATTCTCTTAAAATTTAACTAGTTGGTTTTTGAGCTTATATGTATTTATCTTTAAATCTCTATTTGTTAAGGACATGGATCACAATAACACTCTAAAAATGTAAAACACTCTTGTATCACTTAAAGAGAGAAAGTAGACAAATCAAAGATAGATATAAGATGAAAATTAAAATGGCTATTGCCAAATACAAAGAGACTAAAGAGTCCTAAAGTAAGACTAAAATACAAGAAAGGTGTTGACAAAAGTGAGGAAAGCCTCCATATATATTATCTACTAAAGAGCTACCTAGCAATGTTCTATAGGCTATATGACACTTATACAACTTGTGGTACATGTGTTTAAATTGTAATATAAATGTGTGCCATATGGCCAACTTGTAATATAAGTAGCTAACGTGTGTGATATATGGCCAAATTGTTAGCAAAGTTTTCAACCTATCAATCACTTATAAACACATATAAAATCTATAAAGCTTCTAAGAAGCTTTCCAATAAGATATCAACAATTTAATCTACTTTTACTTACTTCTATCTAATTCTATTTATCTAAGTAAATATACTAGTGAATATGGGTATCTATTATACTATCTTAATAATATATTTTTTTCATATCTTATTACATTTTCAATTACCATGTAAGTAAAAATTTATTATATATATATATATAAAATTACAAACAAAATTAATTACTTTTAATTTTAATACCATATTTGAGGTTCTTCAATTTAAATAGAATACAAATAAAAAGATTGTATTGGTTGATATTTTATTAATATTATTATACTAGAAGAAATATAAAATAATAAAATAATAGGACATTAATAATTATATTGAATTTTGTTAATTTTTAAAGATTATTAAAAATTATAACAATAAATTTCTTTATATCTTAAAAAATATTGATGATTTATGAGTTTTTATTATCAATTTGTAATTCATGGTAAAATTACAAAAACAAATAAACAAACAAACAAAATCTATAATAAAATGCAATAAAACCAATAAAACTATATTAAATTTTTTTTTACAAAAAACATATCATCTTAAGAGAGAAGAAAAAAAAAAAAAAAAAAAAAAAAAAAAATCTTTTATAAGAATTTCAATGAGAGACAAGTAGGGCCAAAATGGACTTCTTCTCCCTACATGAACTATTTTTTATAATCCTTTGTTGGCATTCACAATTCCGTTCTCCAAAGACATCAAACTAGCATAAATCTACTATGATTGCATTGATCCTCATAAATCCTCCTATTGTTTTCTCCTTGACCTATTTCCTCACTCTGCTGCCCCTAATGACTTCGTTTGTGCTGGTAGAGAGAGATGATTTTGCTAGTTTCGCACATTTGAAAACATGCACCCAAACTGCTGGCAATTCTCACAGGCAATGCCCCATTAAAAAATGCACACAATTTGTCATAGTACATCACATTTGATATTATCAGCAACTGGCAACACTAAGAGTGAGGAAAAAATGCTTGATTGGAATAATTTTCTGAAGGACCTACACGCACTTGGAGTGTAGAATACAGATGAGTGTTGAAACATGTACATGATGACCTGCCACAACATGTCATTCAGAGTAGAAAACTTTTTACTTGCTGCGTGCAGCCTGCACAAGCACTCAGTTTCCAAATACAAGCCGATGATAATTCACTCCATATTTTTAAAGGTTCAACGAGAGATAAACTCGTCAAGTAATTGCTGCTCAATTTTGGCTCGAACTGGTGCCAAATTACCGTATTGGGCATGAAGTTCGTCACTGCCTGCTTTTGCTTGAAGATGGCACTGAAAGGCGTGCTCCGCGCTTGCGTGCTTTAATACAGAAGCCATTAGTACAAACGTACCTTGTTCTTTGCAAATCCATCCATGCGCGGCTCGGAGGGCTGCCCCCAATGCTGCTGAATCTACACAAGGTCCAGTGAACATTGTAAAGGAGATCAGCTGCGTCCGAATGCTTTCCTAATGGAATAAAACTATAAGTGTCACGAGTTTTACAACATTATGTAGGCATCCTGCGGTGCAAAGTGGATAATGACCTTATGATCAATTTGGGAAGTTACTTTCGCAAGGTTCCTGGCAGGGTCATTAAGACTCGAGAAGACGAAGGTTAGGTACCTGGGCGTTGTGCAGTGTAAACACTGCATCCAAAAATGGAGGCAATCAATGCAAGCAGATGTTTGTTTGCGGAGCCTCCACCAGTTGCGATAATACGCTCAGGCGGGCACTGCATTCCAATTCTTTCAGCGTGTATTCTCATGGAGAGGATTTGACCTTCCACGATGGCTCGGACCTACAAAGAAAGAAGTACTACAACGACTTAGCAAGACAGTCATGTATATAAAAATTTACAATTTGAGGGTAGCAGACAGAAAAATCGATTTTGTATCATTTGTTTGCTAACCTCTGCAGCGGGGTCGAATTGTGGAACCTTCTGATCATTAAGATTATCGAAGGCATTTCCATCACCGCGTCCAAGAATAAAACGATGGTAGCCAACTGCAAATACAGTACACATTTTTGGAATCGGTATACGAGAGTCCGAATCTTGTGGACTATATTCAGGAGTCTCTACACTAGCTTGTGAAAACGAAGTAAACTGTGAAGGAAAAAAGATAATGGTGAGGGTGTGGGCTTCACCTGGTAGTGGAGGCAAAATTTCGGCTTCCTTGTAGTAAAACCCCATTTTACCCTCTGCATCACAACATTCACCAACCTTATTGACATGATGTGGTTTTCAATGGCCAAGTAAATGAAGAAGAGAGACATTCACTCACCATTTAGCGGAGGCGTCTCTTCTAGAAGAGAATTGAACTTCTCCCACGATCCATCCGCACACTGATTCCGTATATCTGCACAACTAACTCTTTTTATCATTTAGATAAACATGAAGAGGAGGGCCAGAGACTCTTTAAAGAAAACAAAGAGCAGACATAAACAACACAGAAGGCTGTCCGGTAAGTTTTCGCTGTTAGACAAAGATTGCAATGCAACATATGCATGACTGTAACTACCTAGACTCTGGTTTGACCACTTGGGAAACAGAACATAAATCTTCACCTTCTCTTGTAAGTGATCCATTTTTGTAGCACAACATAACCATGAAACTCTCGGGATCGACAGGGTTGGGAAATACGTGTCCCTCCAAACCAGGTTGGGGAGTTCTTGTCAAACCAAAAACCTGCAGTCGACCGCAACTTGTGTCAAGGCAAGGACACTTTGCAAAACAAGTTGACTTCATTGATGGATAAGTCATGTGCTACATTGCACCACAGGCCTACTACATATGCTGGATGAGTAAACTTACTGTGTCACTAGTACCCATGCTGATTGCAAGGTCACCAGGCCGGTTTAGGGCCAACCCTGCAGTCATGTACAACCAATTATCGTGAGACTCAAGAATTTCACTAGCTTACGCATAGAATATTGCATGGTTCTTTGGTAATCTAGTTCTATATCAGCCTGCACAAACATTCTGATAGCTTCAAGAGGTCAAAGTTAAAACTCAACCAAGGGTGCGATGAGGTTTTCACCAACCTGCCAAGCTGCAGGGATTGTCTCCGGACCAATTTACAACCAGACATTCTGGGTTAAAGTGAAATCTGCAGGTCGAAGAACACCAGAATGATTAGCATCTTTGCTTCAAAAATTCAGCCGATAAGAACTGGCTGATAAATACCAAGCTGGAGTAGATGGTGAGATCTTGAGATAGGAGGGATAATCAGACCATAACGTTTCAGCATAGAAAATTCAAAGTTCAACAAGATATCCAGAAACTTTTACCGTTGAACAAAGTATGAATGCAGTTTTCCTGCAATTGCATGAGAAGGAGCCAAGGGTCCTAGCTTCTCCTCCAACCCTGGTGCTGTTGCCTGTCAGACCATGTGGAATAATTCAACGTTCTAGTGTGGCTGATCAAGCATTCTAATCTTGTTAGGTTTTAAAGATGCGTGATAATAACACACGGGCAGGTTTATAATATACACAAAAAGTATATAAGGAGCGGGAGACTTACGTTCAATGCATCTGGGGACCACGTACGGCTATGAAGGTCCATAAGGTTCATACCAGCACCGTCGCTATGATCAATGGATGCGTAGTCACCGACCAGTAGTGATGCCATAAAGGAACTCACAAGAGACACTCTCTCCGTTGCATGATATGTTTCTTTCTGTGTCTCGTACACCTTGCGAACTTGCGGCCCAGTAAACCTTTCAAATGCTCGAGAGCCTACATACCATCACGCAACAGCAGCTCCATAATTCTCCTACAATAGGCACACAACCTCATATACACACATAAATATATATCCCACCGAAAAGACCTCATCTAAACCCCCAGGTAAATAGTGAACTGAACTACCTTGATTCTTTGCCTTCCATGAAACCCCACATTGAACAGGTTCACAAGGACATGCATACCTGTCAAAGCAGTGAGCTTGGCAGCACCGCCAACAGCCTTCTCAATCGCAGAGCACTGTGCCGATGTGCTACTATCCATCCACACAGGAGAATCCTTAATCGAAAACACCTCTTGGAGTTGCGTTACGAGATCCTTCGAAGGGTCCAGGTTCTTAAGGTGTGATTGTTGTGCTCCTTTAGCCCAGTACACACTACCGTGCTGTTGACCACTGCCAGATATGGCATACACTTTGTTGAAGGGAAAATTAGCCTTCGCCATTTTAGTGAGCACGAGGTCGAGGGCCTCCACCCACATAAGTACGGGGCCTGTGATACGCCCTTTAACTGCAATAGTCATAGAAGTATTGCAAATCGTTACAGAATCTAGAAAACCCTAGAGCAAAATATATGTGAATATCTTGGCACCTACGTCCATATAATTTTATGTGTCGTTGTTTAATAGCCTACAGATGTGGAGTCTCTCACCATTGGGATCTCTGTGGACACCATCTTTAGTGCCGTAGTGCGGAAGCTCTGAGTCAAAGTGAACTGATGCAGAAGCTTTCAAACGTAACTTCGCGTCAATCGCTGTGATCTTGAGTGATCTGCAAACATATAGATGAAGAAGCACCCAAAATTAATTACATGGCTTCTTCTTCTCAATTCCGCTGGCTGAATATTGAAACATAAGCAATGCCAATGAAGACTAGCGCAACTGCTTGGATATGTTTCTAACTGATTCTCTGTGGTTTACTTTCTTGGCCGGAAAACATCATCAATATGCTCGACTGTTGAGAAGTGAGAGGAGTTTAGCTTCGTCAAGGGTACTCTTGACAATTAAGGTAGAGTTTTCGTTCCCTGAAACAGCATCCTCATCTCAAGGCAAAGCTAATACACAGGACCTAGACGGGTGGCAATAATGAGTAGAGAACTAACTGGGTGGAGCTGTCGAGGCCCAGAAACAAAGCATCTGATGGTAGAGACCCCATTTTGGCCAACAGGCTGCTAGCGCTGTACTTGCCCGATTCAAGGCACAAAAAATCTTAAAGAGGAATTTTGTAGCGATCTACAAATTGCTGTCGACTTTGAACTACCCCGCTTCTCGACCTACTCTCAATTGGAGGCCCTGGAAGCTGTATCCTCTTGGTCTGGTAGAGTAATTCTGCACCACATTCGCAAATTTCGATATCAGAAATTAAAATTTTAATTAGTATCGAAAAGAGCAGCAATCGCCAAATTTACCATCAATTCATCAGGCGGTAAACTGACCTCTCAAGGAGAATTGACCTTGGAGCCTCTGACAGCGCATACATCGTCTAGCAAACCAATCATACATACCACATGGTAACGAAAGCCTAAGGACGACTTGAGACGACAGACACAAATCGCAATTGCAGCAGTGCCCACAAACCCAAGAGAAGCAAGACAAACTCGCAACTAATCGGAACCGTGTGGAGGTTACAGAATTTCAACAGAAGGTGCCAAATTACTCAAAACATCCAAATACAATGACCCAGAAAGCAATGGTGCCAACGGCAATGCGGACAACGGCGTCGAATATCTCTTGACTACAGCCAGCACTTCCCAAACTTCTTCGTACCACTAAAGACAAAGCCCTGGTTCCAAGCTCAAACCCAATTGTGAGTTAGAGGGAATCTACCACAAAAAGAAAACTTGCGCACAATTCAAACACATGAATCTCAGTGTTCAGGGATCCAGAACACGCACTTAACAGAAGCCCTGAGAAAGGCGGTCGAGAAATATGATGAAATGTGAGCCCAATCACTCAGAAACTGCGTGCTGCGAACAAAACAGCCTCTAGGAATCTCTCACAACTGACATCAAAGCAGAAACCAGTCTGGTCCACAACAACAACAAACTAGACGACGTCATTCGACGGTAGCTTCTGATTATATATGGCTTATTGAGTGGCAAGGATGTATGGGTTTCATCACCCACCAAAAGAACTCAGACTTGGGTGCAGCAGCATGATCCAATGTGTAACAAAACTAGAGACAACAAAGATTGTCTTACCTGATTGGACTCACATCAAGGGTAAAGAGAAACTCTTGTTCTGGAGTAAGGCAAGATCTAGTACTCAGTTTGATAAAATAAGTGCTAATCAAATGTATTATCAAAACTATTTCATCCCTCTCTCTACTGTGGTTGTCCAATCATTGCGGTTCTATATAGGTTGGGGTTAGATCATATCTTATTAGGATGTGGAGTTCACTTCTTGCTACAACATGTAGTTTTATGCTTCGCTATCTTCATTTTTTGTTTGTTTGTTTGTTTGTTTGTTTGTTTTTTTTTTTGTTTTTTTGTTTTTTTTGTTTTATTCATGTGAAATCAAAATTAGTTAAATATGTCAATTTTCTATCTACACAGTTTTAACATGTTTTTTTTGAGTGATTAAAACATAAAGTAGTAGGTATATTATTTTTTATATATCATTGTATATAAGAATCTTAAGATTTAAAGTCCACAAAAAGAATAACAATAAAAAAACAGAGTGTTTTAAAATTAAGGAATATATTAAAAGTTTTGAAATTGAAAGAGGATTAAGTGGAATAAAAAGGTGTTTTTTTAATTTTTTATTACATAATTTTTTGTGTATTCACGTATTAATCAAATGATATATTATTATAGAAGTCATATGCACAAATAAGGCTTGTTGTATCATGGTATTTTAAATTTCACTACTTTCACAAAAGAAACTCAATAGAAGTCTGATATTTATTTTATTGTAAAAATATATTTGATAAAAAATTATATTGTGAATTATAATTTGTCCAAATTTTTACAAGGCATTTACAAATAATAAAATCTAAGGTAAAAATTAAAAGTGAAGACTTTTTGAATATGAAAGATTTTAAAATCAAATAAGAAATGATGCTTAAAACATAATTGAATTATATTAGTATTAATATGTAGATTAAAAAAATTTAAGTTATCTACTTTTTAAATATTTAATTTAATTCTTTTGTTTTTGTTTTTGATTTTTTTTGTTTTTTTTGTTTTTTTTTGTTTTTTTTTGTATAGGATTTTTAGGGTGTTTTTTTTTATACACATGTTTTTAAAATTTTAGATGTATGATCTATAAAATAATAGAATTATTATGGTTTTGATAAGTACTTATCATTAACATGTTTTTATTTTTATTTTTTAAATATATGAATTATAAGTTTTAAATTTTTTTAAAATTTATTTTAAATTTAAAAAGTTACAAATTTTACTTTATAAATTATTTGTTTTAGATTTCTTTGACTCCTTACAAAAAAATAAAAAAACAAAAAAACTATTAGTAGACTTGCAACATCCATCTTATCCAAACCAAGACACCACCAATAATATTAAGTATTATTACAATGTATTAAAGAGGTGATTAAACAAATTTATAAGAAGATTATTGCAAAAATAAATTGATTTATTATTGTGGCATTAAACAGCTTTTATAATCATCTATTACATATTTATGGAAGATTAAAACTAATAATGGTTTAATTTCTAATAAAAAAAATTGTAATCAATTTTCTAAATAAATATTCAAAAAACTTGGTGAAGTTGTATTTTTTTCCAAAAATTTCTTATTTTTAAAATGATATCAAGTCAAAAGTATAACTTATATAAAAATTATAGCACATATAAAACAAAGTTAATAAAATTAACATAAATTAAAGCATCAGTTGATTGAATAGGAATATTAATAAAAGTCCAAAAACTCCCATTTGTGTTATTTTAAATGAATTAAAATGACATGCTTTAAAATTATAGTGTACAAATTATAGTCAACCAAGCCACAATGCACAATTTTGCTGATTAGTGCTAAAACAATAATTCCTAAATAATTTATTTTCAAAGAATCAACCATTCTAACAATAAAAATCAGAACTAAAAATATTGATCATTTAATTATTGTCCTTAAGGACAAAATAAACCACAATAAGATGTCTTCTACATTTATAAACAACATGTTTTAGATAACTTTTGGATAGAAAACCGAATTATATGAGGTAATTTTTAAGAAGATTATCTTACCAAAATTTCAGATAAATAATTAAAACAATTATATCAAATTTACCTCTTAATAAATACTACCAATAAGTTAGAAGTACTATGCAAAGATTTAAAAATTAGAATTAGAATCCAAATTCTATAATATTAAATTCATTTTATAATTACAACAATGCTTATCAAATCCATCAACTTCCTTTGGATTTGCAACCATGTAGAGGTGTCATATCAATTCACCTTAATCTACTATATTAATATCAAGGCAAAGGGTCTTAATATGCTCAATTTGCATCCATGGTTACAAAATTATTAGATCCAAAGCAACTAGGATCATTGCAAATTAATCTAATAATTTATATGCCTAATTCAAAACTCTGTATGATCTTCTTTATAGTTGTTACAATGTGATTATAAGCGGCAATTAAATCTCAAATAAAAGAGTCTAATAAATTAAAATTTAAAGCTTTGATACATATTTTAGAGTTAGAACTAAGTATTAAAGCCACATTTTAACAAATCAAAGAAATTAATGATATTACAAAAAAAAAAAAAGATTTTATCGACCAAGTATATTATTTTCTTACAAATTTTAAAAATTATTTATAGACAAGACTTTAAAATCATAAATAGGAAGGACCTTTAATTTTGTTGGAGTAATTTAATAAAATAACAACTTATGTTAAATCTACCAATTTAATATTTTTAATATTTTATTAATATTTAATATTAAATATTATTTATAATTAATGGGGCAAATCAAAGTTTAAAATTCTTATAAGACAAATGAAAAGCTATATTATAATAAGTGGCAGTACAATATATTTTTAAATTTTTTATCTAATTTAAGTATATTTAAGTAAAGAAATTTTTATTTTTATTTTTATTAGAGAGACCTTAGTTAAGACAAAGTTATACCAATGTAATCAATTATGATCTTGCTTGACATCTTATCGTGTTATAAATTTAATCTATATATATATATATATATTTTTTTTTCTTCAAAAGATTATTTGTGTATAAAAAAACTACAAAAAAGAAATCCTCTCAAGTTGGATTTTCTAATCTAGTTGTGAAACCAAGTAAGAAAAAAGAACCTATATGAGATCCAAAATAAGTAATTGATAAATAAAAATTTATATAAATGGCTAAATCTTATATAATGAGGTAATTTTAAAAAATAAATCTATTTGTGATGTAAACTTGTATCATAAATAAAGATTTTGACTAATTTTAGTTTAGATCTAAGACTTTAAATGTAATAAGTTTTAAAATATATATCAATAAGGATGGTAAATCATCAATAAAAATTGATAGAAAAAAAATGATAAAGCAAAAATTTTAAGATATAATAATTTTAGAAATTCAATAAGATTCATTAAAAAAGAAAAAAAAGGAAAAAATACAACAAAATATCTATATTATATGCAACATAATGGTAAAGATCTTGACCATTAGTTAAGGCATTTGCAAAGTTGATGGTCTTAGCAATTTGTGTCAAGTAATTCAAAGAAGATTAAAAAAAGTATTCAAGTAGATATCTCAAGTTGTTTTTAGAAGAGGCTAAAATGGAGCATGTTTTTAAATTATGATAAATTCTAAGAAATAAATTACATTAGAAGCATAAGATTTGAAGTTCACAAAATTAAAGCATAAGTATAAAATGTCAAAGTTCTATTTTATAAATTATTCATGTTTAATATAAAAAAAATAATATAAAAAAAAAAAAATATATATATATATATATATATAGAAATAAAGTGGAATTATTTTTTCTTATATTTTGATGCATTTGTTAAAAGTGAATGTAATTTGAATCATTTTTTTATTGCTTTGAAGGTGTTTTGTGTTGCTTAAATTATTCATTAAATTGATTAGATATATATTTTTTATTATAATGTATGTTTCTTTTATATTTTAATAATTAAATATTTTGAATATTTTAAATATTTTTAAAAATATCATCCATTAATAGATAAAATAATTAAATTTTATTTTTATTTATTTATTTATTTCTATTTTTATTATTATTATAGACAAAGACAATTGCACAAAGATTCAAAGTTAAAGTATATAAGCTATTTTCTACATTGTATATTGAACATATTAAAATATTATTTTAAAATAATATTTTGTACAGTAAGTGTATATTTTTTAATTTTAATTTTAGTAGTAATATTTTTTTAAAAATACTAAAAGAAAGATATAAAAATAAGATACTACTATATATATATAAATATATATAAAGAAATATACTTATATATATTATTAGATATTAAAATTATAAAATCAAATACTATAATTGGTCAATCTAATACAAATATGATTTATACAACATTTGAATAGGATATTAGACATTTAGTTGCTACTTCCATTTAATTATTTGTTATTATTTAATTTAGCATTAGAAACTAAATGAGATCAAGATTTTTACTAATTTTGATAATCAAATTTGATAATCAAAATTTGATAATTATGATTATCAAATTTGATATCAAATTTGATTATCAAATTAAGATTATCAAATTATAAATTTTTTATCAATTTATAAATTTTATATCAAATTTATATCAATTTATAAATTATCAAAATTTGATAATTTGATAATTATGCAAATTTGATTATCAAAATTTTGATAATTTTGATAATTCAATTATCAAAATTCTGATAAATAAATAATCAATTTTTTTTTTTTAATTAATCAAAAATTTTGAATTAATATTTATTGATTTTAATAATTTTTAATATAATATCATTTTGATATTTTGATTTTTAGTAATTATCTAGATTTTTATTAATTTTAATGAATTCGATTTTTATAAAATATAATTTTATATAAATAGTAAAAATTTAAATATAATATAATTTTATTTATAAAATTCAAAATTTATCAAGATTTTTACTAATTTTGATAAACCTGCTAACTTTAAAATATGATTGCTAAGATGTCAATATATATATAAAATATTTATTACCATAATAATGATGGCATTCAAAAAATTCAAGTCTTTTAGAGGGCTTATCACAACTTGGTTAGGAGAGCATAGACACTTTGAACTATTGCCAAATATTGTATCTTGGAAGCAAAAAAAATCATTGCTATCCAATGGACTTTAAACAAATCATAGACACATATGCTTATAATTTGAAAAGACTAATATTTAGACATTAGCATGATTTAAGCAATCTTATTGGCATTACTAAATTGTCAAGGACACAAACTAAAATAGATGCATAAGTTAGTAAAAACTATGTCAAAGAAAAATAACAAGATAGAAATAAAGAAGTATGTATATTCAAAAAGAAACTGGAATGGCTATTGCCAAAGACTAGAATATACATGAAACTCTTGAAGTAGACTAGAAGTAAGAAAGGAATTGACAAGAGTGAAGAAGGCTTCACTCTTATTTCTATAAATACTATCTAATTAAGAGCTACATGGCAGCATTTTATAGGACCTCTTACACGTATCTAATTTGTAAGACATGTGTCAAACTTGCAAGACATGTTTCCTACATATGCGCCATGTACTTCGCTTATTCTATAAGCTACCAACATGCGTGGCACATGGCTAGCTTATTCCACAAGTTACCAACATGTACGACACGTGGCTAGCTTGTTGACCAAGTTTCTAACCTACCAATCACTTATTATCAAATTAACTTATTTTACCTACTTCTATCGATCTATATTAATTAGATAATTATTGGAGTAAATCTTATATCCGTGACATAAATCCATCTTTAGCAATTGAGCCTTTTAAGCTCTTTAAAAAGGAATCTTAAATCTGGTAGACTTTGGAAGTAAATCTATCTTTTTAAAGAAGGTCCTCACTTCTTCTAAGACTTGTAATATATATTTTAGTGACATGGATTTTAACTTGGTTGGTACTACTAAGAGAGATATTGCCGATTATGCAAAATTTGAAGGATACTCTAATAACAAATTTTGGTTCTAATTTTACAATCTAGGCCAATTTTTTGGAAGTATCTAGGAATACACTTCAAATAGAATGGGAGCAATGTTAACCAGCTTGATTAATTAGATATTATATTTAAATCAATAAAATTTATATAATAAATAATTTTGGACTAACAGGGTTTGAACAGTAGAAAAATCTAAACTAATATGGTTTGAAAATATAAAAAAATTTGAACTAATAAGATCCAAGTAATAGATAATCAAAGTTTGAATAAGAACTTACAATAAGTCAGATTATCTTAACCCACTTAAAGGACCAAATCCTTGAATAAAATAATTAGATCAAAATAATAAAATAGCTATCCAATTAAAAAGACTAATTATTATAATTAATTTGAAGTAGTATAAATATACAACAAACTTAAGAAAAATTCATCTTCTGTTATTTTTTTTATAATTGCCAAATTTTAGAATCTTATATTCTATCCAAATTTATCCTATTTTTGATTCAACTTAACATTATATTCTTTTTTAATCTTTTGTATTACCAAAGTGAGTATGTACTTAATTTGTAACTATAGTTAATGCAAAATTCCTTTAATTGAGATTTTATTTAATTTTTTTATTTGATAGAAGATAAAATTATTGATATTTTTGGAAATTAGAGCAAAATTTTAATTCAAAACTCTTTGAAGTTAAATAATCTTGAAATAATTTTTTAGAGGATTTTATTTATTTATTAACTTGAACAACTAGATTTTAGACTAGCTATAATCTCCAATGTAATTAAATAACTTCTTGGAATTGATTGTTATTACAATCAAGTTCCTATTATAACTTGAATTGTTGGATTTTAAATTGGCTAAGGCCTCCAAGTACCAAAGTCATAATTAAAGATTGTCAAATAATACTTTTAAGTTTGAACTTAGTAGATATTAGCAAGTACTAAAGTTTAAACTTTATATATTCATTCGATAGATATTTTGACTCCTTGGCTAGAATATACACTTAGTATCAAAGTTCAAAGTGAGAATCCTTTGAAATGATATCCAAAATCTAGACCAGCAAATACACGCTCTTTTTATCCTATTTGTTTTAATTTTCATTTCTTTAACTCTAGTGATTGTTCTAAATAGAATCTTCTTTCAATCAGTGCAAAAATCAAGGTTAATATATTAATCATTAAATTCTTAATATATATATATATATATATATTTAATATTTTATCTTTTTAATGATATTAAAAATATAAAAAGTAATGTTAGCATAAAAAATTATTATGAATTAAAAAAATAAGAAGTAAAACAGAAAAAAATGAAACAATTATGCTTAATCTCAAAATAAACTTATTTAAATAGTCAAGGATTTGAGACTCATTAATGCTAACAAACAATATAAAGAATATCCTAAATGAAGCTTAAAGCCTTAGTCTTATCCTTCTATCTACTTCCAAAGCATCACAACTTGTATAAGACTAATGCATTGCATTTCCTACTAGAAGTTGGTTATATCAATTTTTCTTAATAAAATAATTAAAAAAAAAAAAAAAAAAAAAAAAACTTAACTTTATTACAATGCTTCAAAGCATCCAATTAGTCAAAGAATCTTTTATAGCTTTTAAATCTTGATTTAATTTTTTACAATAACCTCGAAGAATTAGTACAGTTAATTTTATAAAAATCTTAAAATTATGTTATAATTTTTATAAAAAAATTCAACATAAATTTTAAAATTTTAAAAAATATTTTTTAGATTTCAACATCAAATTAAGGCTATTTTATTATACTTTAGTAGTTCCTTATGGCCACAAAAATAATTTAAATCAACTAAAAATCCTTTTAACTTTATACATGACTTAAAAAAAAAAAAAAAAAAAAAAAAAAAAAAAAACTTGTGATATCATTTTTTAAAATTCCCTTATCTACTAATTATTATTTAAATTTCTTATTAAAAATTTATAAACAAAAAATATTTTTTTAGTCA
This sequence comes from Physcomitrellopsis africana, assembly GCA_036785485.1. Taxonomy (NCBI): domain Eukaryota; kingdom Viridiplantae; phylum Streptophyta; class Bryopsida; order Funariales; family Funariaceae; genus Physcomitrellopsis; species Physcomitrellopsis africana. The sequence goes on along the minus strand of JAWRVF010000079.1, from coordinate 44,831 downwards.
TTAGATTAATTAAAAAATTACATTGGTATAAAAATAATATCAATAAGTTAGATAGAAAAAACTTGATTGCTATAAAAAAAGATTTATATATATTAAAGATGTACTATGAATTATTTTTAAAATTATTTTATAAAAAGATTAATATTTAAAGATATTAATATAATACTATGGAATAAATCAATTATTTGATTTATATATTATAGATACAAAAGAAAATATGGTTTTTTTTATATCTAATACTTTTGATAAATAATTTTAAATATCAAATATTAATTTTTAGAATGCCAACAAAAAATAATAATAATAATAATAAAGAAACAGTTTTTTTTTTGTCTCTCTTCTAGTTTTAATAGATACTTTTGTAATTACTGTAATAAATTTTAGCTACATTATATTGCAGATTGGGGCCTTTATTTTACAAAGTCAAATTGCAAAGTATTATAGCCATCCAACAAATTCTAACCAAAAAATTAAAAACAAAGTATTGTTAGCATTTTACTCCAATTGTAGTTGGTTATTTGAGTTTGCTAAAAATATATGTAAAATCTTATAGATATTTAAAATTTTTAAGTATGATTTATATTCTTTTAGATAGATATTTTTTAGTTTGAGATTAATAATTATATGGTTTAAGTTTTTTTTTTAATATACACTTTATAATTCATATATAATAAAAACTCCTAAGTTTTTATATTCTAAATATAATTGCTGCATAACATTACTAAACAAATAAATTTTTTTAATTAAATTCTATAAATTTTATATAATATATTTTTAAAAAATAAGCATCAATATACAATTATCTTAATATCACATAACCAATTACTTAAATCCATATATTATAATTTTAAAAACTTTAAAATAAAGAAAAAAAAATAGAAATAGAAATCTTGCAATAAAATTGCTATTTAAGAAATAGATACATAACATGAAAGTATTCCAGGTTTAGGTTAACACGATCAAAACATTAGACCAAATATGCAACTTCAAATGTGTTAGGATAAAAAGGAATATTAGCAAGATATTGGAGTATCTAGGTAAGTGTTTGTCCTCTTTGCACTGTAATTAGGATTTATTTTATTCTGTTTAGTGAAAAAATATATTGCAATTGTTTTTCAAACTGAAAACTACATTGATGAAATAATACTAAAAAAATAATAAAATTGAAAAAATACAAACCTTTTTCCAACCTTAAATCCTATTCTATTGGACTGCCTCAAAGTTGTGCCATTCAGCACAAAAACTATTCTTTTAAATCCAAGTTAACCTCTATTTTTCAATGGACTTCATGTGCAGACAAGTGCATGCTTTCTTACTTGAAGGAAACTTATCTGAACAAACGTTAATACTCTATATTAAAGTTTTATCTTTCATCAGCCTGTATGTGGTCAAAGTTTCACTTTCATCAAAGTGAAACTTTGACCACATACAGGCTTAGTGATGTACTTTGTATACCTCACAGTTAGTCTAGTGCAATTCAACCATGCACAAAGACGACGACGCAATACAATGCATTATCTGAATCTGATAAAACAGAGAAAGAGATCGAGTATGTGCACACAAAAACACACAGATCCACAGGTTTGGTCTTCGGCGCCACCACCATCCATCAAAGTTACCATCTCGTCGAGGAAGAATGGAATTTCAAAACTAACAATACAGCCGCTAATGAAAATAACCGAAAGCTATGTCATTCGAGAGGGCGCACGAGTTCATGGAATACACAGTGAGAAGAGATCAAAATGCAAGTGTGCGTCAGTGAGACATGGCCGAAAGCTAACAACTGTCTGCACATGCTATGGTGGGTTGTATCGACGAGGTGGAGGAAGTAACTTTCCTACACACAAAAATATTTCAGCTTAGAATGCTCTTCTGTTCTAACAAATCTCTAGTACCAAGCTCAGATGTGTAGCCAACAAAGCCAACAGCAGCTGGGTATGCTAATTACTGATTCTAAAGCGGCCGGTGTGTCGATTGCGATGTATCTCAGTTCGGCGTAGGCCTGTGTCTCGAACATGGAAAGAGGGTCTTCTTGCACTCGTCAATCTCTCACACCAACTGGGCAGGATTGTATCCGAACATGGAAAACGCAGCAACCGTTGTTGAACCAAAGGATGGTATTTTTCTCCGAGAAAAACGCCGTGGCTTATCTGATGTAGACGATCCCTAATCTGGACATGACCGTCGCTGTGCAGATGTTGGAGAACCACAATGCGCAAGAGATGCGAGAGATGGAGGAGTGCAAGAAGTACGACTGCGAAGCCACATGCTTCATCGACCTATGAAGTCTGGGTTTTCTTTAACTTCCGCATACACACGAAATCCGTTTCAAGGTACGCATCGGGCAACTGACAGTTCTCTGCACTGGTGTTCAGACTCTATGGACAAGTGGCGTCATGTTTTGAGATCATTTTTGATAAGGTGCTGTTGATAATGGTGTCTGGATTATCCTCTAGACGGCTCTACTTCTGGTCGAAATTTTTTCATCCCAAAAAAGGACCCATCTGTTGACTGAAAATGTTTAATTGTGGTGGGGATTGCATGCGTGAAGATAGGGTGATAAGGAACGTTCCAGACCTCAGCTCGGGGCATGCCCGAGTATTTAAACATACTGGAGTCGTTCTGTTCTTACTCAGTCTTGCTCAGTATCCCCTAAGCTGTTTGCTCTTGCCCTTGCGATCTGAGTGTGGTGAGATTCTAGCAATGGTCTCCGCTGTCGCTTCAACTGTTGTGGCTCCCGTCTCTCTGACTGTGGCGTCATCTTCTGTGGCCCCCTCTCGCGAGTCTTCCTCCGTCAAGGCTTTTTCTGGACTGAAGTCAGCAACCATTTTCACTTCAAAAACCCAGCAAGTGAGCTCTGTCCAGAATGGCAGCCGCGTGCAATGCATGCAGGTAAGTCTATCTCATCCCCTAATCGAACATATCCAACGTTGTGTTAGTCAATTTCCGTGAGAAGACGCCTGATGACTAAATATCCGGATATTTTAAAACTTGTACTATATTGTAAATGTGCAGGTGTGGAACCCCATCGGGCAGCCCAAGTTCGAGACCTTCTCGTACCTGCCCGCGCTGACCGATGATCAGATCGCCAAGCAGGTGGATTTCATGATCCAGCAGAAATTGATTCCCTGTGTCGAGTTCGACACGGTAAGTCTGTGCTCTTCTCTGATTCCCACAAGTAGGCAGTAGTATTATAATTGTTGAAGCCAGAGGCATTGCTGGGTGGCCGTCCGGGCTGGATTCTGCGGGCATCGAGGTTAAGGTGCAAATGTGGGTCTGATGACGCGTGGGTGTGACTTGTCCAGGTCGGATCCGTGAGCCGCAAAAACTTCTCGGGGTCGGGTTCGTCGGGCTACTACGACGGGCGGTACTGGACCATGTGGAAGCTGCCCATGTTCGGGTGCACCGACTCCTCGCAGGTGCTGCGGGAGATCCAGGAGTGCAAGCAGTCGTACCCGACCTGCTGGGTCCGCGTGCTGGGCTTCGACAGCAAGAAGCAAGTGCAGATCTGCGGGTTCTTGGTCGCTAGGCCCAACTAGAGAACGAATTTGCCGAGCTCTTTTTTTCTGGGTCGGGTAGCAATAGCTTTAATGGTGAGGCACTGACAGTCAGTCGCTCACACGGCAACGTAGCCTGTATGGGCTTCGCAATGAATTTTTGGACGAGTATGTGAGTTCACATTGAACATCCCAGGAGTAAATGAATGGATTTTATAATGTTTGAAGTTTTTTGTGTAGTTGTGGTGATCCGCGATTTCTATCTGCCACTTCGCTTGATATACTGAATTTCTCCGATACAAATAGCGAGGTTCTTAAACATCTATAACATCAGTAATTGCACTACATTAATCCTCTCAGAAGATGGCGATGGTTTTGCCTGCAAACTAGCATGATTTTACAAGTCAGTCACATACATTTCTAAGAAAAGACTTCAGTAACAATCCCGTTGTCTTGAGTTTCTTGTAGCATTTAATACTGCCGATGTTTCCACTGTATTCATCTGCTTCATCTTCGGTTTCCTTGTATGACAAATCATAGAATTCCTGGATCGAAAGATCTACGCTGATACCTATTAACTTTGAAATATATATACAATTTAATAAATTTCTCGAACACTCTTCAACATAGTGTACAAATTCCAGTGGTTAACTGACTTACGCAATATTAACAATTAGATAATAAGTAGATCTCTTCATACTGCATCATTTAACTCTGTTAATGTCAACAATTGATATAATATAGTAATTGTTAATAAGTCCATTCTTATACAGGTTAGTGTAGCAACTGGGTATCAAAAAGTCACGATCTTTACATAAAAAGTTAATGGATTCAAATACATGATTTGAAAGTATACAGTCATATGATTCACATATGGTATCAGAGCTAGACAGAATTAAACAAAATCAACACTTGTAATGATAAATTTGAAAAGAATTTTCTGAAAATGTTTAAATAAGAAATTTTAAATATTCTTAACTTGCTCGGAATGTCAAGTTCCACATATCTGTTATTAATTCTTGCACAAGGATTAATAATCATAGAGTATAAGCAAACATGATTTTAAACTGAGAAATTTCTTACACCACAAGATAAAAGATATTTTGTGCCCAAGAAGGCGTGAAACATGAAGTAATAGTAGCATATATTCCACAATGAAATGTGAAATGAAGTGGCTGAAAGTGAAAAAAACAAGACATTAGCATGAGTAATACTTGGAATGCTATCTTACTCAAAATTTCCAAAAATGTCATGGAAAGATGCATTAAAAATAAAAATTTATTTACAAAATAGAATTCCAACATCTTTTAAATGTAATCATGTCACTCCTTATAAATAATAATACAATACATTTTCAAATCTTTCTTATTTTTTCAATAAAACATTTAAACTTTGCTAAGTGTAGCTACTTCTTTGTTTGAATTTTGTAGGAATTTTATATTTTATTATCACTAGATTGGAAGTAGGAAAAGTGTAAATAAATATTTATTATAAAATATCAATTCCCAATCTTGTTTAATCAAACGTAGAATATATAAAGCAATACAATTTTAGCAACATTAATTCAAAACCAAGTGAACATTAAAAAATCATCTTATGGAGTATTATAAGGCTAGTGGTGGATACACTAATGATAACATTAATCATTTAGCCTAGCTGTAGTAAAGGTTATGTGACAACATAGAGATGTTGTCTCTTTGATAAATTCACATAGCATAAAGAAAAAACTCCTATAGAAAACCATAATTTGCGAATTGTTAAACATGATTGTATTGTCAACGCAACCTCAATACTTCATATCCATAAAGCAGGAGATAAACACAATGGAAAAGATCCAGCTTACATTTAAACAAAATACCACTGCATCTAACAACCTTTGTTAAGTTGTTTAATAAACAAATATAAAAACTCTGTGACAAGAATATAAGTTTCTCAAGAGATTATCTAATATCATCAACAATATTATCTAATACATAATTAAAATTTAAAGAGACAATGCCAATCATGTATCTTTAATACTATTGGATGCTAATACAAAGTTGGTGGTGCAATCTTTGACCACTTTTGTGCATGTTCACTAAGCACTATTCAATGTGGAAATTGGCAAAAAAAGATCTATCACTTTGATTCTTTTCTTTTAACCTATTAAGATAGCTCTTGTAAATCTTGCAACTATAGAAGCAATTATTGATAAGCTTATGTATGCATCAATTGTTGTAATTCCAATTCAAGCACCAATGGTAAAAGACCAACTCTTGTCTCTAGGTGTCATGGTTTAAATTAGTATCATAACCTACAAGAAGCTATTTATTTCTCCAACATTTTTGAAGAAGAGAAATACAACTCAATAAGAAATAAATTAACAAGAATAATATCAACACATCCAAGAAAAAACATTAAAATTCATCACTATAACATATTGCTATAGCAAAGACATTGTTGCATAGCAGCAACATATTCTAGCAACACTTTGCAACAACAAAAGCATTGTAATGCAATGTCAACATATCCCAACAACATATCACAAGAATAAAAATATTGCATTGTAGCAACATCTCATCATAGCAACATATTGAAGCAATAAAGTCATTGTAGCATAATAGCAATATAGCACAGTAGCAAAAACATTGCAATGCAACAATATCTCATTTTAACAATGAAAAAATTTCAACACTAATAAAAGTGATAGAGGTTTGGTGTACCAATTGTGTATCAAAAAATTACAACCTTTTAATATAACACTTCTATAAATAACAAGTCAATATATTCAAAAGCATATACTATTAAAATTAAATAGTCATATGATTTTTATACTTTCTATTATTTAAAATTCTTTGCTTATTTATATTTATATTTCTCACTTTATTAATTTAAGTTATTACTATATAAATTTCTTTGATTATTGGTCGATAATAATAAAATTTACATTAAAAATATCAATTTTTTAAATTTTAAATTTTTGATTCTATATTGTTATGATTTAATAATAACCACTGATTTTTTTAGAAATAAACATGTAAATGATTGTTGTTATATTAAAATATAAAATCATAAAAATGAAAAAAAAATGAAATTTTTGTAATAGATGAAATTATTTTAAAAATTTATACATTCAAAAACCCAAATGATCTGATTGTTTTTTTCAATCAACATTCTACAATTTCACCTAAAGTGCTTATTGGCATGTCTATAATCAATTGTTATAAGATAGTTGATTTTATTAAGTATTTGTGCATGCATAATACTATCAACACCTTTATGATTTTTTATTGGTGACAAAACTATTTTGTGCAAATTCTATTAAGAAGAAGAAAAAAGAAAGATGTTAATTAAATCAAATAATAATCTATCAAGTTGGGTGCATAAAAACACCTATACTAGCTAGCAATTTTAATCAATTCGATTGTGAGAAAACTAAATAATAAAAGCATGCATCATTATTACTTGCAATGTCTTCCAACCAGCATCTGTTTATTGATACAGCGTTCATTAATTAGTAGCTCAAAAGACATGGGTTTCCCTGTGCGCCTTAGATTTGAACAGTTTCACCTCATCACATGCAGAGGTGTCACGAGGACATATTTGTGATCACCCTAATTTAAGCCAGTAAATTTAGAGTGAGTTGAGGAGCATCTAGATAACCTTGAGATATCAAACTGAAGGTCCTCAAAAGCTCATGGACCCTTCTACACAGTAGCGGTCATCGCAAAACATCGACCCATTGTCGCAGATGGGTGACACGAAACAGCCACAGACCTCAGCAATAGAAACTAAAGTAAAGTGATCACCCACCGTGATTATGGTGTAACAATGTATTAGGTGCCATGGAACTTCGCTCAAGATAAATATTAGAGCAGATAAATCCTAAAAATAAACGCTCACAAAGAAATATAGCGAGTTATCTATGCTTTTGAGTTACATAGGGTCCAGTACATAGACCAAAAGACGCATGAAGCCGCTTCAGCGATGATGGAAACAAATAAAGCTCTGTGCACACTCAAACAAGAGGTCGGATCCTCTTTCTAGATATTCTGTAGTGTCACAGGGAAAGTCTGCTCGTCAGCTTCTACCATAACTAATTCCATCTCCAACACCAAATTCAACAAAATAACGAGGGAGAGTCAACAGGACGAATACTTGCACGTTCTGGGCGCACCATAACATCAAAACCTGATCCTCACTCTAAAAAATGCCCAAATCTGGATATAGCGAGTGGCTTATCGTCTCCATCCAGCATCGTGTACAAATAAGAAACCCACTGAACCTACTGGTATCAAGCTGAGAGTTCTCAAAATTTGACCCACAGCGACAGAGAAAGTGATATAGATTTTACATGAAAGAAATCTAACACATGGTTGAGGCCCATGCTACACACTGATCATCACCTAACTTTGGGCCTTTTATTCGGCAGACCCCGTTTCGCATCCCTAGGATCAGGCATCCTGCCTTTTCCAGCAGCCTTCTTCCGATTCCGATGACGCTCATCCTCGCTGTCCTCTTCGTCTCCTTTCATTTTATCATCTCTTTTCGCGGCTTCTTCTAGTTGATCCCAAGTCAAACCTTCTTCCTCTTCACTGTCCTCCTCTTCCTCGGCCTGAAATAATACAGTGCCAAGTACGCTATTCATCAAACAACACGCGACACACTACCAAAACAGAAACGCCTTCAATCAGAAACTCAAACATCATTCGAACCAAGTACCTCATCGTCATCGGACATACCTCATCGTCATCGGACTCAACAACTGATTCATCATCAGAGTCGTCATCTTCCGACTCAGACACAACTTCCACGTCCGATGGTTCATATCCTTCATCTGACTCTTCCGACTTGTCGGACTCAGAATCGCTAGCCTCCATGTTCAGGAACTCCCACCCACCGTCCTCAATGAACTTGTCAGGATCCTATCACGTCAGAAACCACAAAACTGCAATCAGCACCATATTACAGTGTCCTCATCTACTTCCGAACACATCTGATACATTCAAACATGATCTGAAGACAGACATGTGTCCAACAGTGTGAACAGACAATGAACACACGTCAATGCCCAATAATGAATCTCCATATAAACTGAGTTTCTGTTCTCACTGCAAGCCTTATTTGATGCATCCTTCTTGCTGAAAGAGTATCTTGCGAAGACAAGTACAAGGAAAACCAGTGTGCTGCAAATGTTCAAGGTTCAACAAGATGCTAAGAAGGTTGACATCTACAAAAGAACAAAATCATCGACTAACCTCCAGTATCGTCTTCAGGATTGGTCGCCAGTTCAGATTCATCCTGCTCTCGTAATATTTAATGTTCATCGAGTTGAGCCATTCCTTGATTCCGTCCAGCGATGTCGAAGGAATGGCATCAATTCGCAAAACTTCTCGCTTGAAATCCTTGAACACTATCGCCATATCAAATGCTTTTTGCCCTAACCCCACTCTTTCCAGGTTGACAATCTCGATGTCATTCAGGCTCACAACCAGAAACGGGGTCTCTATCAGCTCAACCAAACAGTTCACCGTTGGCACGATGAAAGCAGATGACTTATTCGGCACACCGTGGAACCCAAGCTCTCTGAAAGGAATGTCGAATTCTAGGTCTAGCTCCCGCCATGGTGGCTGGTCCCACAGTTCTGCCATTCGCTTCACAAACGCTTCGAACTCTTTGTTAATCTTGTTGCGCCTATCTCTTTCCTGTTGTTCTTCCTCAATTTCATCTGGGTCCATCATTGACCGCCTGCTGCCCCCTAGCGTCTGTACAACTTCCATCACCTATAAACAATACCATCCACGCATCAGCAAACCTCACACCTTCGAAACATAAGCAAGAAACATCACTGCAAACAAGTAAAATCCAGGAACAACACAGAGCTGACACTCAGAAACATATACTTCACTGCATTGGGTGCAAAACAAAAATACGCAACATTATGCACAAATAGCGAAAAAAAAAAGAAAAAAGAAAAAAAAGGTATTAACAAGTACGAGCCCTCATGCACGTCGCAAGAGGATTGCCACCGCGTCCTTCCTATCTCTCGCTCAAGCATAAAATGACTTCGTCATGAAGCGACATTGACGGACATACCTCGACATAGAATTGCACGTCTTTCGTCTTCTTAGTTCCGACCATAATATAATTATGTAAGTGGAAGTGAACAAGAGTAATCATTTCCTTCTCTGCTGGCTGAAAGAATGCATGCTTGATGTTTCGGTACATGAGATCCACTTTCTCTTCCTGCCGCATGGTTGAGTACCGGAATCCATTTGTATGTGCCTCCAATGTACCACTCATTTTCCGCCCTCTACCCCCAAACGCTGGCCGAATCCAGAGATCTGACAACCTGGAAAAACCCATGCGAATCGGTTGTACTGAAAAAAATGTGGAAAACTGTACCAAGAGCCACGAAAGACTCAATAACGACCCTTCTCGAGCAACGGCTAGGTGACATACTCATGATATATAAGATACACCCCCTTCCATAATTTGACAAACCACACTGCTTAGAAAGGACAGCAAGTGGATTACAAAACTTGCTTCCATAGACAGCCGACAGCACATGAACATGCATTTCGCCTATACAAGAGCCCAGCAGAGAACTAGGACTTCCACGGTAAGAAACTTCCGCACCAAGGGAAGAAAGTCCAAAGGAGAACTTCGAGTCAGCACAGATGACTCCACCTTCAGCTTAGAAGTCATCTGCGCTAAGTGACAAAAATCATTAGCTCAGAGAAATAATGACATTGACAAGGGTCCCATGTTCAAAATACCTGATGGGTCTACCTTTCCCGATCTGCAACCTCTCTTGAGTCACTAATGTGGCTCTTTCCGCACGTTCCGACTCCCGTTGAGCCACTTGTCGCCGAAGAGTCTTTATCAACTGCACAACTTGGTACGAATGCCGTGTATCGTTTGACCTGAATGAAACCTCTTTCACATATATCGACCTAGGGAATTTTTGAGTGGGTACATCATTAGGCCCAAAACCTGCTCCTGGGACATTAAATATGATTCTGATGTACGAATGCCCGCCATCCTGTTGACTTGATACACTCTTAACCGTGGCTATGTGGAAAGGTACCAGCAAACCATAGATAGGTAACAATACCGCTTCATTCTTTTGATCTACCTGCAGCAGAAAAGCACCCATGTCATAATTCAATTTTGGATAGGAAAGCCGGAAGCCATTTCTAGATAATCTACTACATTGTCCTACCTCTTCACCATGCACAAGGAGCTTCACATCGAGCTCCACAGATATGTCTGCTAACTCGGATTCCAACTCTGTTGGAATCTAATCATCGAGAAACATAAACCATACATGAATAAAATGGTACTATTTAAGCTACTACTACTTACGTGAATCTTCAGCTCTCGAGCAGGAATGTCATCCACATTTCTGTATGCTATAATGTCTCCTGTCGTCTTGTTTGGCCCCTGACCATCTCCAGATCCCAAGCCTCCAGAAGCTAACCTCCTGGCTGTCTCTTCGTTCTTCTGTCTTGCTAATTCAGCTTGGTGCTGCCGTCGTTGCTGTTGCACATTAATAACGTCCGGTAAACAGCTTGGTGGGTATTACGTCACATTACAACAAGAAAACACCAAACCAAAATGTAAAAATACACACAAGCTCAAAGGATTGAATGACCAAAGTTAAATAGAAAATAAAAACGCAGGCAGTCTGGTAGCAGATAAAGTAAGCAAGACAAACACAGTTATAAAGATATGAATTAAACATGATAAACGAATACCGTTTACACTTATACTCACATCGACAGTTAACCGATTAACACGGAAACAAGGACATTCACCAATCATGACTCATCCACCGCTGAGAGAAGATCAAAGCAAGAAAAACACCTCCTCTTTGGTCATCTCCTGATTGTCGGATCGCAGAGTCGCCATTCGAACGGCAGGTTCATTGGACCCATTGCTCTCTGATTTCACTTTAGGCTTCGCCTCCACTTTCACCTCTTCTTCTTCCTCGTCGTCTTTAAACGAGTACGCTATGTCAGTGTACGTCTTGGAACATTTCAGTGTTGGCACCTCAGGTGGGCCTTTCTCCACAACGATTGCCGTGTCCGCCAGAAGAAGGGAAAACGTTTTGGATTTTGGATTGCTCGACTCTGTCGTCAAATTGTGAAAGCCGAGAGACACATTGAACGCCATTCCAGGGCGAATCACACGCTCGTTCTTGGCATTCAGGGTTAAACCCGACTCCCGAAACTCGATGCCTATTCCAGTTCCTGCGTTCTTCGTAAAGTAGGGTAAAAACTCTGGTCCTCCAGACTCCACCACAGCGTAAGCAGCCTTGTACGCAACTGACATGGCGTTCCCAGGTCTAAGTGCAGCTATGGCTGCCTCATGAGCTTTCAAAAGAATCTTGTAAGCTTTCTCCTGCGTTTTGTCTGCATCGATCATGATCGACCTTGCAACGTTCGAACAGTACGACCTGAACCGTGCACCAATCGCACACAATATCACACCAAGCGTATCATAATACAGAGGTTCCTCATTGCTCACTGCACTCGGCTTCAGATCGAACACTCCGCCACTTTGAAAAACAGGAGGATAGCAGATGTCCACGTCCTCCGCCTTCAATTTCACGTATTTACCAGGATTCGTAATCACGTTTTCAGTTTGCTCCATTAGCTCAAAGTGAGTCACTTTTTTCTCTTCGTCAATGATCACTTCCAGTTTCGGCACCACGAAGCTTTTCAAGATAGCCGCACTCAAATGAGAGGCATTTTTTATGTTGGAGATCTCTTCCTGCGACACATCGACCACAATCAATACTAAAGATAAACCACCCAAAGAAAGGCGCGGATGTTCCGTTGCAGTTAACAAATTCATTACAAATGCCTTGGAAATTAATTAATTCTTTCTAACATAGAAAAAACAATCAAAGTTTCAAACGTTCGAAAAGAGAAGATCATGGCAGACAACCATGGCTTGGCTCAGTTCCACATGCAGACAAAGCCCGTGATAAAAAAAAAAGCGTGCATAGCACTGTCAACACTCCGAACCTAAAACCTGCTTCTTTTTTGTTTTATCTGTTTAGAATCCCGTACAACCAAAACCTAAATGTAATAGCGTCCTAGGGCAACCTCCCGTACCTCATCCTTAACAGCAAAAATCTCCGAAAATCCACCAGAAACGTCTACAGTGGCAGCACCTGAGGCTTCCAGACACTCGGCCCACTTCTCCATGACCGAGCCATCCGTGGCCTCACGCGAAAGAACCCCAACGGTGGGCGTCTTTCCCTTGCTAAACCCTTTCACCGCGTCCAAAACGCTATTCATCTGCACACTGCCGTCCTGTTTGCGCTCCTTCATATGAATATGAATATCCACACCTGTCAGCATCTTCGACGATTTCTGCAATTCCTCAAGATGTGCAGCCTTCTTGGAGCTGCACACGAAGTGCAACGCGCCGGGCATGAACACCATCACAGTCTCAGGGAACTCGTACCCTAACAACCAGATATGCAATGCGGTGGACTTGAGGTAGCGCAAGTCCTCAGACGCGGGCGGGGTGACTACCGCGATGGCGTCCGCGCCTCCCCACATCTCTTTCTTGTGCTCCTTCCATTTGTTGTTCAGCAGCTTCAACCTCTTGCCGTAGAGCTCCAAGTTGATTTGCACCCCGCCGCCCTTCCCGTCCCCGTTTCGCTCCGCCATAGCTCCAACCAATGCCAAAAACCCCCAAAAACCCTAATCCTCGCAAAAACTCACAAACCTATCGAAAAAATATACATGTAATGTAAAGAAGACAGAAGAAAACACTCCGAACCAACGAAACAATCGGCAGCAGTCCCGCACGGCGGTGATACAGACCGAGTGAAGGGGAAGCGGTGAGGGCCAACAGCGCCAGCGGGCTGTTCAAAGCCCAGAGGCCATGGTATTGGCACAAGCTTGAGTTGGGTTCGACGTCAAGCCCCGCGGCAGAGTGAGCGCTTTCCCTAGAACAGAAAAACGCCAATCGGTGCCTCGCTCCTCATTTCAATGCCCCTCTCTCTAGTTGGACCATCGGCCCCCGTTGTCTCCCTTTGCCTTTTCCTTTTCCTTCTCCTTTGCTTGCCTTTTGCCTTTTGCCTTCTCTTGCCTTGCTTCAGTGGCCTTCGTGTCCTCATCCCCATCGTTTTCGTCCACAGAACCTACTCAATCAGACGCACGGCATTAAGAATTCTATTCATTATTCAGTCCTCTGCATATATATATATATATATATATACTGATGAATCCTGCTTAATTTAGAACTTTGGTAGACTGAAGTTTTATAAGTTATTTGAGGTCTTATAATTTATGTGGGGTCATGAAATTTCAACGTTCACTTTGCAAATAACCTTGGAGTTCTGAATTAGGTTTTGGCAGAATGTGTGGATTGTCTATTTTTTTTAATTCAACACTGAATGTGTGTGAAACCAATGGTGAGTTACTCACCAAGGATGTGTGGCAGAATGTGTGGATTGTCTTCTTTTTTAATATTCAACACTGAATGTGTTGAAACCAATGGTGAGTAACTCACCAAGGAAGATCTCTTCATACAAGATAGTTTGTTGTTTACAGTAACATCATGTATGATTTGTAAAGGTATCAAAGCTTTTAATCTCCCAACTGTCATAAACATGTCATAAAAATTAGTGTAAGATACAAAAGAGAATTAAATCATGTGGACATCCAATTGTGTACCTCAGTTTCCACTGTAGTGTTGCTCAGTGACTTGAATATAAAATGACAACACCATTACTAGGTTAAAAGCTCTTTAGACAATTGCTCAACTCACTTGGAAGAAGTTTACAACTTATGATTGATTAACTATGAAAAGTATGCTCCTGAACAAGTAGCCTAACCTATGCTTGGCTAACCATTGCTGTACCTTCTACCACATGCACAAGAAGTGCCAGCTTATCTCCACAAACTTACTGAATCAACATGGCCCTTACACAAGCTAACATATATCTCCTGTAAAAAGATGGAAGCTCCAAAAGGCTAGAAAATTTCTCATTCGAATTAGAAAATTTCACCTTTTTTTAAAAATTAGTTATGCAAAAAAAAAGAAGTTATAAGTTTACATCATTGAAACAACCTCCGCTCCAACAAATATTATCAAGTAAGCAAGGAATATTAGTTAACTAGGGTACATTTGTGGGTATATATATATATATATATATATATATACATACATATATTAATACATTTAATTACTTGTAAGTATGAAGTTGCGAAAGAGACTTGTTAATATTGTGGAGCACTTTGAAAGTAGAGGAAATAATATAATAATAATAATTTTTTATTTAATCAAAAAGCAAATATAATATCTCTAATTTAAACTTAAATTTTAAAAATTAATATTATAACATAATTTGAAAAAAATGATGAGTTTATTAAGTCTTCTTTTTAATTCTTGATGTAAAATAGCAACTTTTATAAAATAAAATAGAATAAATACAATTAGATATAAGTTGTAACAAGAAATAGCAAATATGATATACAAAGTGATTGGTGCTATAGATGTAGCAAAATTTGACATTTCTATGCAAATTATTTCTAAAAATAACAATAATAACTAACATGACATTTTTTTTGCTAAGGAATTGAAACAAGAAATAATTATGGCTGTAGGTAATAGCTTCAAATTGAGATTTGATTATTTTTATTTAATTTTTAGAGTATATATATATATATATATATATATATATAATCTAACTTGGCATGTAGTTGATATAAAGACAATGAGGTCCTTTATAAAATTTTAAGGTTTCAAAAAAGTTGATTTTGCTTGTATAAAAAGCCAATTTAATTCATTTATTTTATTCAAGAAAAATGCATTAGACTAGAATATCAAAATTAGTAATGTTGATCAAAGTAAAGAGTTTGAAGTTTAAAATAAATAAATAAATTAGAATAGTTAACAAATAGATATCTTTTTATTAAATTATATATTGGACAAAACTAATAGAAAGATAATCTAGAAGATCTATTATTCTTCTTAAGTATATTTTAATTATGTTCTAATTATGCAGATATATTTTTATAAATGACTTTGCTTAAGAATTTTTAGTAGAAAATGAAATGGCTCGTTAAACCAAAGTATTAGGATGAATCTCTTTAAAAGACACCATTTTAATTGGATTTATTTTTCTAAAAAATATTAAGACTCAATTGAATAACTTATGTACAAGAAGTTATGAAAGCCAAACAAGTCACTATGTACAATATAAAAAGAAAGAAAGAAAAAGAAATACAAGGAATATAAATATAAATATATATATAAGTCTAAAATCCTAAAAAATAAGACCAAGAGCATGTATCCATTTTTAAAAATCAAATGTATTTTTTATAGTATGGTAGGTGTAAGTTACATCAGTTTAAGGTTGAATATTATCAAATCTATGTCATAACCAAAAGTGTTAAAATTTTGACATCTTTTACAGTATACTGATACTATATGTTAGTTTTGATATCTTTTAAAATGTTCAATAACTCCAATATATAAAACTTTCTTAAAATAATATTCTTGTAAAAATGAACAACTATGTTGTAATCCACACCAAAAATATTTAGTATATTCTAAAGGATTAAAACATTACAAACAAATCTTAAAATGGTCTTCAAGAAAATATAAATAATGAACATTATACCAATGGTAAATAAAATAAACTTACATGTTTAAAGATTGAATTAATAGGGCATGCTATGACCAGAAATGGCATCAAACCAGACATTAGAAGAATGAAACAAATTTATAAAAAAAAAAAATCAATCACACAAAAAGAAAAAAGAAAAAAGAAACAAATTAACCTACACACTATGATGAGAAGATTATTATTTACTTGATTATAATTTTCTAGCCACTTTCTGATTTATTATTAAAATAACTACACAGAATTTTAAAAATATTTTAAAACACATGAGCTATTTCATAAAAAGTCATTGTTTTTAATATCAAAGCATGATAAGGCATTTGAAATGCATTTATATGCTATCAAAATTTTCAATGAAATTTTATAGCAGTAAAACTATTCATGCTATTATTATTAAAATTAGTTGAGTAACAGTAAAATTTTATAAGCATCTTTCTATTATAATCCTTTTAAATTTTATCAGAACTTCTAAACAAAAACTTATTTTAAAAAAATATAAAATCTTAGACTAAAACGAACTAGGCAAACAAATTTAAAGGCCAATTGAAAAGTTTTAAACCACAGATGTCATGAAATATGTATATTTATATATATATATATATATAGGTTTTGGGAGTTCAACTACATTTTAACTACATGCAATTATGCTTACCATAGATAGGGATGTTTGGAACCGCCACTGAGGTTTGCCTTTCGTCAACATGCATGTTCCACCCTAGAATCTGCCGTCATGTTCAAATTCCAATTTCCATGTCTACCAGAGTTTTCCAGAACTTGCTTGGTCTTGCTTGGCATGCAGCAAGTACAATAGCAATTTAGGGTTTTCGTGCGTTTGCTCTTCGATCACAAGCTTCCATCATGTTCACTAAATTCAATGTTCACTAAGTTCAAACAGGGGTTTGAATCTGTTCATGGATTGTTGAAGATCTGATCGCGAGTCTGGAGCACCTTTGGGACAAGAGGAACGAAATGTGGATTCAATTGAGCTACTGGATGTGAAATATGGTCAGCGCTTATCCTAAATCTGTTAAAATTGTACAGTTATTGAGTTTAGGATTGATTTCCAACAACGAGTCCCATGAGATTCTTGTTTGTTTGAGACTCCGATACGCTGTGATATTGCACCTCCGTCGCTGCGAATGTGTGCGTGAATCTCCACATTGTTTTACGCAACATTGATATTACATGTTCACTCTGTTCTTTGAGCATACTTCCTTCCCCCTGGCCTGCTTTGGAACACGTCAGATGTTTCTGGTAAACTGAATTCGAGCACTGGTCGCGATAGGTTCCTGTCTAGTCATCGGAGCCAGAATCACTCATTGCAATTCAATTTGTAAGCTGTAGTGCGGGAAAATGAGATTGTCATTTGTGGTGAGTCATAAAGTGGATGATTATACGCAGAGCATATCCGTTTTTTAAATTATTACTCCAGTTGTTGTAGCTGGTAGGATGACGAAATGGATGTGAAGATATAACTTCAAGCTTGGATTTTCAGTCTGTCGTGCGAGCGGAAGTTAGTGCTGTAGGTTTTACTCTCTCTAAACTTTTGTAGTGATGTCTTTCATGTGCAGAACTTTCCTTGTCATGAAGTGGAGTGACATAAAAGCCTGAAGTTGAATTCAGGTGAGTTGGTGATGTTGTTTGACCCTTCTCTCTTCTTAATTTTTATTTCAGTTCATTGGTTTGTTTAATTAATCTGAAACATGTGACAGAGGAATCTTGCCTCGCGGCAGGTTCGAAATAGTTGAGGAAGCTAACATATTACATATCAGGAACAATTGTGGGTATCGGTTTTCATGGGTTTCTTGTTCTCTTTATTTCGTCTAATTTTCATGTGACTACCTATATTCAAAATTTAAGGCACTGTAGAACACCAAAGATAGGTATTTTCTGATTTAGCATTTTAAAATTTTGAATATTGATAAGCACATGCCAAAACATTATATCAATATTTAATGATAAAATACACCGATCCTTTGTTGCAGTTGAAATGGTATGTTGTTTTGTGGATTATCCTATTTTTGCTCCCTCCTGGACTTCTGTAGTGTTACATTCGGCTTTGCAGTGTAAGCCCTTAGTTGCTTTTTTGATGTCTCTTAGATTCGTGCTTATAAGGCTGTGCCGACCGTCCTCTTATAAGGCTGATGTGGTGCAGGTTTTCATGTGCGGAAATGAGTCGGAACAGTGCGTGATAGAATCATCTATGAATTTCCTATGCATTAGTATGAAGGTTCCTGACGTCTGCACTGAACGTTCCATGAGTGATTACTGTTTTTATGTGAATATTTTGAGAAAATGAAGCCATTTGTTTTTCCTATTTCTGATTCCACCGTTTATCTTTTTGCGATTTTTTCATTTGAAATGCTTTCTTACGGAAATTTGTTTGTATGCTCATGAATTCAGGTGAAGCAAGCTGATGAGTTGGAGAAAATTACAGCCTAACATAATTTTCGTTTCTTGTCAATGAGGGCGGAAATAGTTCAAGTGCTTTGAAGAAAAGAAGTTTTTTTTTGGAAAGAACTAAGTTTTTCTAGAGTTTTACGTGTATGCTCTAAATAGGCTATAAGCTTTCTTAGTCACAATCCAACTTGATTTTGTTGCTGTTAATGATGAATACAGTAGCTCTCTCATTTGTATCGAGAGACTTCAGTTGTAAGATGCATGTAATGTATAGCATTTTTTTGTACTTCTTATGTGTCGTTCAGCAGGTCAGTCGTGTATATTTTCCTTGCTGGAGGTCCTTCACCTTTTGCTATTAGGTTGTTTGTGTGGTTACACCTTTTAAAATTGGCGCTGGTAGTGTTACTCCGCTACTGAAGCTAAGCGGTAGCTGTACCTGACTGTCAATTTGTTGATATACACTTGCCTGAATTGTGGACTTTCCTCTGTAAATTGCATTGTCTGATTACATTTTCAAAGATGGATCTCTTGAGCAGCTGTCGCAGTTTTCAACATTACGTTGTGTTGGTCATTTACAACGAGCAGAAATGTGTATAAGCAGATACATATTCTACCACAAGAACCGGGGGTTCGAATATGATTTACATTTCAGATGAAGTTCCATTATGTACTTGCGACGAAGTATAGTATATGCCGTAGTACCGCTGCATATGCTAGAGCCAGGTGTTCAGAATTTTACACGTGCAACCATATATGAAAACGAAACTTGACTAGTTTATGTCTATCTTCGACATGTGATGCGCAGTGTCGATATTTCCCTAGAGAATGACTTCAAGGGTGGTGTTGAGGTTGGTATCCTATTTGTGCTTCTTAGATATCCAGTGCTAACTAACTACTTTCTACGACGCGTGCCTCTGATTTCCTTACTATTTCTTTCGCGTAGTTTTTCCCTTCCTCGTGCACATCACCAAAGCTCTTCCCTTGAACAACATGCAGTAGTTAGCCATGCAGGATTCACTCTCTTTGTGCTTAAAAGCTTTTGCATTGATTGGTTCAGTATTCTAGCTGTAGGGTATACCAATCCAGTTGTTATTCAGAAAATCATTGATTAAATGCTCTCGAATATCTCTTTTGAATTCTCAAAAGTCATCTTTTTGGAAGCTATGGTGAAATCCACTTATTTCAAAGTACTGTCCCAGCAACATAAAGAGATGATATAAATATTGGGTACAGTTGAAATATCGATAAGAGAGACTCATTCCTTGTATTGAATGTAAGAACTTCTATCATTAAAATTAGAGAGCAATTACCTTTACATCAGCTCACTACATGGGAGGCCTATAGGTTGGCCCACTTCTATTTGCTTGCAGATTCAGGTGTGGCAGTTCTCAGCTGCATTGAAGAGCGAATTTCAAATCTTTGGAAGGGAAGTAGCACAGAGTACACAGTATGTGTTACAACAAAGCTATTTCAAGAGTTGTTGGTGAGGATCCTTGAAAACCTCGTGTAGAGCTACATTCATGTTTTTGTAATGCACTGGCTCACGTACAGTGCGTCTGAAGCAAATCCGCATGGGTGCTGGAAAAATATCGTGAACACTATGAGCCCTGACTCGAAACACACCCATTACTGTGACTATGACAAGCAAGCTAGAAAAAACTGAGTTGTCAAAATACTGAAAGCCTGTGACTATAAGAAAGCTAGGTTAAGATACTAGAGATACAGTGACTCTAACAAACTTAAACTGATGAGCAATGCCTAGACATTGTTTGTTAGCCCCCATTTGAAAACCTGAAAACCCCTGATACCTTGATTCTTGAAAGCTTGATAACAACTTTACTGCTCAGCGGGTACCCAAATCAAGTCGTTCTGGGAGGTCCAATGACAAGCTTCAGCGCCACGGGGTATTTTGAGAGCTGCAAACGCAGGATGCTCCGAGGCCCACATGGTTGTATTCAAATGGCACACAGCTACACCATGAATGATGTAACCATCAGCAGCTGCTAGAGATGCTTCCACTACCTTTGTACCTGTGACGTGGTGGCAGTAGTACAATTGAGAAGGGAACATCAAATTGTGGCATATCACTATTTTCTTTCCCTCGTCAACTGAGTGCTTCGTGAAGTCTTCAACTATTACTGGTTTCTTCTGCGCCGGTGCATTCACTGGAGCTCCCCTAGTTTCAAGCATCGTCGCATTCCTTCTCAACTGAGAAGAGACGAACTCGGCCATATCTTCTACTGAGGCTGGGCATGCTCTTTCTTCTCCCGGAAGAGGAGGATTCTCGCAGAGGTATGCGGCTGTGCCCATGATGGTAGCCATCTTGGTGTTCTCACCAATATTAAAAGCCTGCCTTAGCTTCGGCAAGTTGGATGTGGTAAGGGGGGTAAGTGTGTCTGCCACCTCCTTCGGAAGAAACGATCTTTTTGGAATAGGATCATGAAGATTTTCGGCGAGGTTCATTGTCGCTCCCTTCGCAAGGTTCTCTTCCAAAAAGAAATCAAACTGAAAGTCGTTGATAGATTTAATGCCCATGGTGCGGCCTGGACTTCCTCGTTCCAAGGGAGCAGCATTTAGCGTGCCAGCTGGTTCACTGTTGTAGGGTGTAATGTCTACGTCCTCCTCACAAATGAATCCTGCAGCTCTACAGAAAGATGCGGTTCTAGGTGGAAATATTGCACCGCGAGTAACAGCAGAGGTGAAGCGTTTCTCTTCAACGCTTCGGCGAACTGGAGGTACAGAACCACGAAAAGTGTTGGGTATGTCAACTGTAGGCGAATTCTCCTCCCAGTGTCTGAAAGCAGGAGCGTTTGAAACTTTGGTTGCTGCCTCAGTTAGAACCTTCCACGAGCAAATACAAAACACAGTCAGGTCTTGTTTCAAGTGATTCCAAAGGTGACTTGACCCATGGTTACAGATTTCAGTGAGATATTGCCATGACAATGACTAAACGTTCTACAATTGTAATGCGTGGTCAACGTAGATATGCTAAAAAATTACAGTTCACCGAATTCAAACAAGGGATCATCAGAGCTTCGAACACAACATCAGAAGGTTCGGTTCTCACCAAGACTCCGAGATAATACACCAAGAAGGAGGTCCAGTATCCAGCCATTGGAGCTCGGCTGATACTTCTGAACGATCCAAGCCTCAATTCTGAGAGCATGGCTTCTAACCTAACTACCAGTCGGCCAGGCTCCTTATCACCTTGTAGAACATGAAAAGTTGAGGGAATGCAGCTCAGTGGATGACTTGGATACAGTGGACTCCTTTATACTTCCCTAGTGCCACCCAAACCAGCAAAAAGTGGCCCAGCATTCATCGAGTACATGCATGTCAGGTACAGCTCCGATCATCAGAATAATGCGCCAGTCGTTTTGGCCATAATGAAACACATTAACCACTACGGATCAGTTTGTATGCCAGTAGACCAAGGTCTTTGTTGCTTGACACAGCACCGAGCTTTGTGCTTGAGAGCGAAACTCAATTTGCCGATGGCTATCATTTGGTGAAGAGGTTGTGACAAAGGTGGCGTCACCAGCAGTAGTCTAGCAAAATACACTCTCACACTGACGAGCAAGCTGCCTGGATATGGTGGAATCCAACTGGGGCCCCAGCATTATGCAATGATTTTCTGAAAAATCATGCGTTTCGAGCTGGAAGCCGGTACATGGGAAATGGAAGGTCATGGCAACATCTGGACCGCAGCCGTGGATCGACATTTGGTGCAAACACTTGGGATCTTTACGTGCTGACGTGGATTTCTTTTCATCCTTGAAATCCAAGAAGGGGTGCGCCTCGATGACCAGGACATTCATAAATGTGGATTCATATTCATTTCAAGGATGTACCGAACTCTCAAGTATTTTTGTTTTTTAAATAGGCTCGTGGAATTCTAGTAGGATGGTCTGTACTCATCCAGATTAATGCTACTTGAAAAATGCAAACAATGTGGTTCTTCAGCGTGCCTGTAAGTTATACACGTTCCAGAAGAGCAACCTCGTGTTACATTGCTGTGAATCCGTTAACATTCAGACTTTCACCTTTGTTTACTCAGCTTCATTAACCTTCAACAGTCGTTAATTCATCCTGAAGCGTGAAAGACAGGGCTCCTAATTCTGCCATTAAGAAGGTTTTGTTGGTTATCACAGATTCATGTGTAACGATTCCATTGCAGGAGATTATAACCTTCAAAACAAAGTTCTACATCGTGTTTCCTCAGATGCAGCCCGAAATTGAAACCTTTTCATATTGAGTCTGCAATTGAAGTCCTCTCAAATTTTAGCAGAAACACAGACTTGGCTTCGGGGGAGGAGAAGATGGCAGGCTGCGCAACCGGATTGCTTTAGTACAGCTCTGCAATCTGCATGTGGAATTTTATCAGAAATCACTTTGGGACGAAAGTGGGTAATGAGAAATGTCGACAGTACCGCATTGTAGGAGTTGAGACGACGGCTGTAGATGATAATCGACTGTAAAAACTTTTTTCAAATTCCAAGTCTGCTGCATCCTGAACTACTCTAAATTATCCTTTGGCTTAAGATCCTTGTATCTAGCGAGATTCAACAGCCAGCATAAAAACAAGGTCTCTATGCCTGACCTGTGACTTGAATCATTCTGGAGCAGGCTCATAATGTGGGCTCACGCATTAAAATGATTAAGTCTTGAGGTTATGTGTAGTCTTATGTTGAATAGATTGGAATGCTGAAGTATAGGCATTCACATAAGTCATTAAAACTCTCTAGTATCATTTTTTTATTAGTCATTCCAAGATTTTGGAGTGATTTGACAAGAAGAGATTTTTTATTTGTGATTTGTTCATGGCAAAAGTTTGTCAAATTATTCTTTCTACACACTAAATCTAATATATTTGGTAAGGCATGACAAACACCAAAGTTCACTTGTGCATCATGATATATTCTTAAAAGTGTATGGCTGTAAAAAGAAGGGACCCTCAACCTAGTTCTAAGTTTTGTGCCATTAGACACTAGGTGATGGGCAACAAGTCTAGAAATCTAACTTCCAATCCTAAGTTGCAAGTTGGACACCTAGAAGTGCCAATTGAAGGCAGTGGGCCATCCCAAGCTCCAAATCTAAGGTAACTTTCAACAATACACAACATCCTCTTTTTAATGATAGAGAATCTATTTTGGACCCTCTTTTTAATGATAGAGAATCTATTTTCGACCCTTTTTTTTAAATTTCCACCACAACATTATCTTTTTGTTTTTATCTTTTGTTATTTTATTTTTAAAATTTATAATATATTTTAGTTTATATTTTAGTTTTTACTTATTTAACTATCAATACTATAAAATATTTTATATAAATATCAAAAAATATTTAAAATTATAAAATTATAAAAAATTAAAATATATTTTAAAATCTAAAAATAGATTCTTTTTTTTATTAATAAGAAGGTATTATAAGATAAAAGATAGCTAATAGAATTGGATATCTATAGATTTTATAAATTTTATAAAATTTTAAAATTAGAAATATATTTGACTTAAATAAAGTAATCATTTTACTTTTAAAATCTTAAATTTAATAGTTAGTTTAAATAAAAAAATCATTATATTAAAAATACATCAAGATATTTTTATTAATAAATAATATTTTTGTTTATATAAAATTTTTAATTTTTTTAGTTAGACTTATAATTATTTGTTAATAAATTTTTTTATTTGTTTATTTTATAATCATATATTTATAAAATTTTATCTATTTATTATTTATCTATAATCAATAAAGCTGTTATTTTCAAGATAAAAATTTTAGAATAAATTTTGATAATTTTTAAAATTTTAACTTTTTAAAATATCTTCACAAATGATGCATCAAATATGTGCATCATTGTCAAAGACATACTTGTTAGAACCTTCTAGAACATTCTAGAAGTTTCCTAAAACTCTCTAGAACCTTCCAGAGCCTTCTAATATCTTCCTAGTGTCAAGGACATACTTGTTAGAACCTTCTAGAACATTCTAGAAATTTTCTAGAACTCTCTAGAACCTTCTAGAGCCTTCTAATATCTTCCTAGTTAGTAGAAGTTGCTTGAGAAGCTCCCTAGTTGGAAGAAGCTGCTTGAGAAGCTTCCTAGGTAGGAGTATATATTGGAGTCGAGGCTGAAGAGTTCTTCAGTCTCAACAACACATCTCTTGGAGCTCTAGCTCACCTCTCTGGTGTTGTTTTTGTACTCATCTGATTAATCCAGTTCCTGCCAATTCTTCTTGAATTTCTTGTTTAGACTTCAAGTCTATATTTTGTGTCCGTGATATTAATCTAGTTCCTGCCAATTCTTCTTGAACTTCTTGTTTAGACTTCAAGTCTATAATTTGTGTCCGTGACAGTTTGTCGAGACTACTCTCACCTTGGATATCAGAGTTAGTTCCTTCTTGTTGGAGTGTGGATTATCCCTCTTCTTGAAGATACACTAGTATTTTAGAGGTTGCGGATTATCATCCTCTAAACTGATATCTTTTTGTTATAATATTGGAGTCTTATTCTTCTTGGAGAGAGTAGATTATCCCTCTTCTTGAAGGTCTTAAGGTGTTTTAGAGGTTGCGGAGTACCCTCTTTTAAACTAATATTTTTTCTTTGTAGAAACAATTACTTCTTTTTTCTTAGAATGGTTGGAGATCAAGACATTAATATGAGTGAAAGTTTGGAGTCAAAGATGGACACCATTATGAATGCTCTTGCTACGTTATCACAGAGAACTATGGTGATGGAAGGAGTCTTTGCAAGACTTCATAATGATGGAGCATCCAAAATAGCACAATCTGGGCTTCATCAGCCTCGAGTTTCTGTACCAGAAGAAGCAGTTTTACCTGTGGTTCAACGAGAACCATTACTTCCACAACGAAAGGAACCTCGTATTAGCCTTCCAGACAAGTTTGATGGCACACGCTCCAAATTTCAAGGTTTTATCAATCAAATCAAGTTAATAACAGCTCTATAACCTGAACGTTATCCGACAGAGGAATCACGCGTTGGATTGGTTAGAACTTTGCTTACGGGACAAGCTCTATCGTGGTTTGCTCCTCTATTTGAAAAAGGATCACCGATTTTGAACAACTTTGAGACTTTTTTGGAGGCATTTGCAGAAGCATTTGGCGAGCATGACAAGGCTCGGTGGGCTACAACAAAAATTTGATCACTACGACAAGGGATTTGCTCTGCATCAGTCTATGCATCGGATTTCAGGCAATTGGCATGCGACATCAATTGGGATGAAGAAACATTGATGAGCCAATTCTATTAGGGTCTAACGGATGACGTGAAGGATTTGTTATTATCTCTTCCTGATCCACGAATGCTCAACGAAGCCATTAGCCAAGCTGTAAAGTGCGATAACCGCCTATTTCAACGTCACCAAGACCAATGCTCCAGACAATATACAAGTCATTGCGGCGCAATTATATCGGCTAATAGCCTAAATTCACAAGCGGAGATAGAGGACATGCAGATTGATACGGTACGTATCAAATCCCTTACTCCAGAAAAAAAGAAGCAACGTATGGAGAAAGGTTTGTACTTTTATTGTGGTGGAGAAGGCCATAGAGTTGGAAACTGTCCGAAGAAGCAAAATGGACGCAGCATCAAGAATAGAGGTGCGTTTGTTCAAGAAAATGAGGATGCCCAGCCACAATAGGAACCATGCGGTTGGACAAATCAAAACCAGGTTCTTCTCTTTCTACTCAACCTGCCCGTTGTTTTACAATTTTTTTATCTTTTGGTCCTAAAAAACTAAAAATCTTAGCCTTATTAGATCAGGAGCATCTGCTTGTTTCTTAGACTAAGAATTTGCTAAGCGTCACAAAATTCCCCTAGTATAAAAATTCAAACCTGTTCACATAGAAGTAATAGATGGACAACCTTTATTATCTGGTAGTGTCACCCATGAATCAAAAGCTATAGAAGTGACATTTAAAGACCACAATGGTTATATTATTTTCAACATTATTAGCACCCCGTCAAATCCTATTATTCTTGGTCTTTCTTGGTTGAAAAAATATAATCCATCCATAGATTGGAGGTTGTGGAGGATAACATTTTCCATAGAACAACCTGAGGACAAGCCTGGAAGAAGACCCCAAACCAAAAAATCCATGTTCATTGGAACAAGAACGTTTGTAAGATCGTGTAAGGAAGACACACCATTGGTCATTTATGTGGCTCCAACTAGTGGAGAGCAAATTTCAACAGCAAGAATATCGGAACAATACAAGGATTTTCAAGACGTGTTGTTAAAGAAGAATGCTGACATGTTACCAGAACATCAACCATATGATTGTGCCATAGAATTACAAGAAGGAGCACAACTGCCTTTTGGCCCAATCTACAACCTATCGCAGACGGAGTTGGCTGAGTTGCGGAAATACATTGACGAGAACCTAGCCAAGAACTTCATTCAAAATCGCCAACTAGGACACCAATCTTATTTGTGAAGAAGAAGGATGGTTCACTACGGATGTGCGTGGACTATCGAGGTCTCAACAAGGTAACAAAGAAGAATCGCTATCCATTACCTTTGATCTCTAGTCTTCTGGAACAACTTGGACGTACAAAGATCTTTACAAAGATTGATCTAAGGGGAGCTTACAACCTTGTGCGAATCAAAGAAGGAGACGAATAGAAGACAGCTTTTCGTACAAGGTATGGTCATTTTGAATATAATGTCATGCCATTTGGTCTTACCAATGCTCCGGCAATTTTTCAACACATGATGAACGATATTTTTTGAGAATATCTAGAGGATTTTGTTGTCATCTATTTGGATGATATCTTGATATTTTCTGAAAATGAAGAAAAGCATAAGAAGCACGTTCATTTGGTATTCAAAAAACTACGCGAGCAAGGACTCTATGCCAAGTTGGAGAAGTGCTTATTTCACCAAACTGAGATGGAGTTTTTAGGATTTGTTGCGACTACGGAAGGCTTGAAGATGGATCCCAAGAAGGTGGAAGCAATTGTGTCCTGGGAAGTTCCAAAGACGGTTAGAGACGTACAATATTTTCTCGGCTTTGCTAACTTCTATTGAATCTTCATCAAGAATTATTCTCAAGTTGTTGCTCCACTCACTTGATTAATATGTAAAAATAAGCTAGAATGGGGATCTCTAGCAGAAAAAGAATTTCAAAATCTTAAAATTGCATTTACTACGACTCCAATCTTGGTACACCCAAACTTTGCAAAGGCTTTCTATTTGGAAACTGATGCTTTGGATTTTGCTTTAAGAGCTGTACTTTCACAGATGGGCATCGACAATAAGCTTCATCCGGTTGCATTCTATTCACGAAAGTTTTCTGCAGCTGAGATCAATTACGAGATTCATGATGAGGAACTCCTTGCTATAGTGGATTCTTTCCAAGAGTGGCGTCACTTCCTCGAAGGAGTTGCGCATCCGGTGATCGTATATACGGATCACAAGAATTTGGAATATTTCATGTCTGCTCAGGTTCTAAACTGTCGTCAAGCTCGATGGAATATGTCGCTATCTAGATTTGACTTTGTTATTACTTATCGGCCTAGAAAGCAGCAAGGACTATCTGATGCCTTATTAAGAAGATCATATCTTGCACTGAAGATTGGAGAAGCAGTGCTTTATCAACAGTGTACAACATTATTAAAGCCAGAGCAATTTAGGATTTGTGCTACTGTAGTGCCAATTGATGCTGACTTTCTCAACCAGGTACGTGCTGCGACCATTGAAGATTCAATAGTCTTTGATATTAAGCAGCATATCAATAATGACAAGTTTAAGGTTGAAGGAGATCTCTTATACTTTGAGGAGCGGCTGTATATGCCAAAAGGACCAGCACGACTTCGAGTCCTTCAATCTCGTCATGACTTTCCAACTGCGGGACATTTCGGATTCAAGAAAACCTTGGAACTCATTTCTCGAGATTTCTGGTGACCCCAAATGTGGAAGGATGTGAAAGATTTTGTCCTTTCTTGTGACATTTGTTCAAAATCCAAGAACCCTTGACATCGCCCTTATAGACTTCTATAGCCATTGCCCATTCCATGTCGTCCATGGTCTTCAGTTTTGATGGACTTTATTACAGATCTGTCGCCATCGAATTCATTTGACAGCATCTTTGTTGTGGTGGATTGACTTATAAAGATGGCATATTTTATCCCTTGCAAGAAGACATCATGAAGCAAAGATACAGAAAGGCTCTTCCTTGATAATGTGTATTGATATCATGGTCTACCAGATGATATCATGTCGGATTGAGGAACCCAATTTGTATCAAAGTTTTGGAGATCTTTTTTTAAAATATTGAAGATGGACATCAAGCGCTTTCTTCGGCATTCCATCCTCAAACTGACGGCCAAACGGAATGGGTGAATCAAGTTTTGGAACGGTATTTACGATGCAACATCAACTATCAGCAAGATGATTGGATTGCATATCTACCGCTAGCCGAGTTTGCATATAACAACACCCTTCATGGGTCGACTCAGAAAACACTTTTCTTTTTCAACTATGGATACCATCCGAAGCTTGATCTATTGAGTCCGTCAGCGAATAACAACCCAACAGCTGAAGGATTGGTGCAGCAACTATCGGAGCTTCAAACCACATTGAAGCTTCAATTGCAAATTGTCCAAGAGTCTTACAAAGCATCCGCGGATAAATTTTGGAATCAGGCACCTAATTTCAAGATTGGAAATAAAATATGGCTACTTTGACGGAATATCAAGACCAAGCGGCCATGTGATAAGTTGGACTACCGGAGATTGGGACCATTTGTTATCCAGAAGCAAATCAATCCTGTGGCGTACCGCTTAGAGTTACCAGCTGCTATGAAGGTACACCCTGTCTTTCATGTTTCTCTGTTAGAGCCTTATCGAGAATCGTCTTTTCCTAGAAGAGTGCAATGTCCGCCACCTAGTATAGAAATTGAAAACAATGAAGAATATGAGGTGGAAAGGATACTAGATTCACGGCGAAGATGGAATAAATTAGAGTACTTTGTGCATTGGAGCGGCTACGATATTAATGAAAGAACATGGGAACCGGCCGAAAATCTTGCCAATGCATCTCAAAAGGTACAGGAATTCCATCGATGATATCCTAATAAACCAAAAGCTGGTCATTAACAAAGCGTGAAGATGAAGCCTTCTCTGGAGAAATGAATAGAAAAAGGATCCAGGTCTCATCAAAACATAACTTGTTGTATTTCATAGTATCAAGATATCTAATATCAAGGTGTATTTAGATATGGCTAGTGAGAATGTAGATACTGTACTAGTGGTACCATCTCAACCGAGTAGCTCACGACGTCGACCTCGAGATGAAGAATTAGAAGAGCCAAGAAGACGTCGAAGAATACCAAGCAGCAAGTCACTTGTAATTGTCTTTGAAGTTGAACCAGCTCATGCAAGTAGTGACGAAGCGATATTTTCAGGTCGTTTCTTGTGAAGAGAGAGGTTCAAGCATGGAGTAGCTATTGGTCATTATCGGTGGCTACAAGGATCCATGAATCATCTGCTTTGTGAACGACAGCTGGAGTATATTACAGAGACTATGCGACAAATTTTTGATTTCCTACGTTTGTGAGTATACATCTCAAATGGCTTCTCGGAGACCTCGAAGCTAGAGGAGGAGGTGATGTCAAGGACATACTTGTTAGAACCTTCTAGAACATTCTAGAAGTTTTCTAGAACTCTCTAGAACCTTCCAGAGCCTTCTAATATCTTCCTAGTTAGTAGAAGTTGCTTGAGAAGCTCCCTAGTTGGAGGAAGCTGCTTGAGAAGCTTCCTAGGTAGGAGTATATATTGGAGTTGAGGCTGAAGAGTTCTTCAGTCTCGACAACACATCTCTTGGAGCTCTAGCTCACCTCTCTGGTATTTTTTTTGTACTCATCTGATTAATCCAGTTCCTGCCAATTCTTCTTGAACTTCTTGTTTAGACTTCAAGTCTATATTTTGTGTCCGTGATATTAATCTAGTTCCTGCCAGTTCTTCTTAAACTTCTTGTTTAGACTTCAAGTCTATAATTTGTGTCCGTGACAATCATTGTACTTTTCTAATGCTTAAATAAGATAAAATTTTAAAATTTTCTCTTTATAATATAATAAATTATAATTTTTAAATTATAAATAAAATTTAAAAAAAAATATATATATATATATATATATTACTTTGCATCAAATATTCCAATAAATAAGATTTGGCATTCTTGTTTCTCCAATCTAATACCTACACTATTAACAAAATACTTGAAAAATTTAGTGCAACTAAAAAATTTTATAATTTTAAATAAGATCACCAATGTATATTTGTAGCACTTATACAAATTTTTAAGCTAATCTTATCTAAACTTCTAAAATAATATTCAATCTAATCATTTAATATTATAATATAAAAAATAATATTATATTACAGCTTTGATTTAAAGGTGCTACTAATATAAATATAAATATTAAAATTTAAATCCTAAAAAAAAAAAAAAAAAAAAAAAAAAAAACTCTAAATTCTATATGGTGCCTAATATCAATTTTTAATAGTTTAACCTTACATTAGTACAATCAATTATGTATCTACACTAATTCTTTGGCTAATATTGTTTAATTTACATAATCCAATATTATTTTTGTATGGCTCTTGAAGATGCTAATATTGAAAGATATTCTATTCTAAAAACAAGTGATTTTTGTAATTTGTAGTTTTTAAACCAATCTGGCTTATATTGTCAAATAAATAGTCAATCTAATTGTTGGATGGTTTATGTCTTTGGTTCTTGGCTACAATATGCCTTCCTTATCATATTAGATTTAATCTATAAAATCTTGTGTGAAATATGGTATTAGAAAATCATAAGTACAAATAAATTTTATCATATTTTAGGATTTTTCTTCTTGGTTTCATTAAATAGAGATTTTTTTTAAAAAATATCATTCATAAAGCATTTAAACACACACAGCTGAGTCAAGTCCTGCTGGACTGCTTCATATCACTGAGGAAACTGACTTGCAAAATATTGTGATTAGACGCTGTCGCAGTGATGTCGATGAAAATATGAATTCAAGGCATGAAGATGTCGCAGCGGTGCATCAAGCTTCTTAACATGTAACCACTTAAGCTAGCTACATAATGAAGTGTATCATACATGAGATGGACTTTAATATGGTACTAGGTGTCAGATACATATGGTCCAACGCCCCAAAGCTTGAGATGCAAGCAGATCGAGATCTAGTTTATTGCTTCCAGTTCTTTCTGTAAGTGAAGACTAGTGTTTCTCCCCAGATGATTATTTAACTATCTTTAATAGTAGGAGCCCTTGTTACACATCCAGACGATTGCCAATTTTGTGGTTCACGAATTTGCCAGAAGGAACTGCACTCCAGTGTTATATAATTACGTATGATGTTTTGCACAAGGAATTAGAGCAACCATTGAATATCTCTACTACCCACTTTCGCAGTCTAATCCTAAATGGCGCCTCTTGGTGTGATTGAAGACAGTTTTCTTTGCACCCTCTGCTGGACAGGCCACACGAATGTGAGGAGTATGTGGTCTACGCCTTGGTGATGAGGGTATTGTTGATACCGGCGTGCAGGTTTACAACTGCGGTGCCAGTGTACGCGCATTCTAACGGTGGAATCATTTGGGCTCATGAACTGAAGTTTGAGTGATTTCTAATGCGAAAGCATAGCAAACAATGAGAACCTGGCAACTATTAGCGTTGGTGCTATTAAGCACCGTGGGTGACACTTCAATCGATTCGCAAAAACAAACTTGGTTTGTGGTAATGCTGGTTTCGAGGCACCCTCTCCTGGTCACGACGAATCGAAGGATTATGTTGCTGTCGGAAAGAGTAGATGGATCGCAGATTAGTTTGTTGCCGGTTTATTGTTCAACGTTGAACATGCCACTCTGGTAACGGCAGTAGGACTTGCTCAAGGAAAAAGAATCATGTATGGAATGATTACAAATATTGTTTTTGTATATTGCTTATAGTAGCAGCAGACAGCTGCATGCAACACCAGGCCGGAAAATGTTCTACGACTGACGGGCATACTGGTAGGGGATCGTTAATTTCCTTGATTTTCTCTGACGCTACAGAAATCACAGAGATTCCTTACATATCTTTTACTCATCAACTGGTATTAGCAATAGATGTAGTTTTAGTTATCTATTGCCTGCAGGTCCAGGCGTTCAATAGGCATGTGTCGATGACCGAGGTGAGTTTGAAGCCTTCTGATTCATCACCCGCATTGGATGACCTTCCATCTACAGCATCCAAAAGGATATCAAACATAGAATTATCGTGCTGCTCAGATGGAATTTTTGCATACAATTTGCATCTTATTCACAGAAGATAACACACCCTTGAATATTGTGTTTTATGCTAGAAACCTTAAAAGGACACTGGTGCTGATTGGAGAGAATACACCGGAAAAGAGGTTATATTCGCTCCTCTGATTAACGACGAGGTCAGACGATAAAATCCACCAAATTGTATTAAAAATGCGCCTCCCCGTATTTGCTGATCCACAAAGAATAAGTTCAAACTAAGTCTACAGTTTCCCGAGAGAAGTACACAATCATTATTGATGACCCGACTGCACAACACAAAGATGATAAGCAATCGATTGATTGGCTTTGAATTTTTCTCTAGTTTCACAGAATTTAACAGAACGTTTGGAAATGTTCACGAGGTTATCTTTCTGTCCCTTGTTCCACTTAAATGTTCACAAATTAACTGGGTGCTCAACATCGAGTTTTGAGTAAAGATCATGGGTTGCAGTTTTCCATATTTCAAATGATAAACTTTGTTCATGACTACCAATCAACTTAAGATCTAAACTAAGTCCCCATCTGAATAAAAGCAGACTTTATAATCGGCACGATTCTGGGTGATGCTCCGTGAATGAATTCCCTAATCCTGCGGGTAGGTTTTTAATTTGTTGTGGATGACATCTTGGGACCTTAGACGAGAAACGTAGGTCCAAGTACTTTCCGTGTGGATTCTGAGGGGTTATCAATGTCCTAAACTAGTGGAAGGTGTTCAAGTGAGAAAATCAGAACTTCTACATGTGGTCACACATGCGCATCAAGCAGCATACTGATGATCATATACAGAACAGCATTTCTCTTATCAGAATACTCTGCGATGTGTTCAAGTTGAGGAGAGAATATGCTCTGGACTAATGAACAGAACTCAAAACGTAGTTGCTTTTGATCCTGATTGATTGTTGCTTGACGCACGCAACAATTCTAACTGACAGCTGATAATCAGGTTCTTCACTGAGTGTAGTAACTGCCTCGGAAGGACCATTAAAAATAATCAGGAGACAGAAATGAAGATAGAAAACCTAACTTATCGCATGAAGTGGAGGCGATGGCGATTTCATAATTGAAGCTGTAGCACTGTTTGACAGACAACGTTCTGAAGTTCATATTCTTGAGTTATCTGCTATTAATTCTCTCTGCCCATGTCGATACAAAAACGAAGCAAAATTTAGTTTTCTTATACAGCAAGATGGCTGCTCTCCGAGGATGCCGTATCCAGAGGCGATTCGCTACATGTACACGTCTTTCTGAAGTAAACAGTAAGCCACTTCGAAAATTTGATGACCTTCAATGAACTTTCAATCAAATTGGAGGCACTTGATGAAGTGCTAAAACAAAGTAACGATTGCTGCGCACATGATACATTCAAATCTAAAACAAAGTAGCATTTCTTAAGAGTCAGGGATTGCTCAATGAATACTCGGACTGCTTACCTTAAGCAGTCAACTTTTCTTTCATCAAAATGTATTCAGACACATTTATAAAGCACACAGCCGAGGGTACTAAGGTTGTGATACCCTGAGACCATCATTGTGAATGCTCACCACCTTAGAATACAACAGAGTCGTTACCTGCACACACGCATGACGTCTGTTGTCCAACTCTAATTTTATGCGACTCACCAACTGTCGAAGAACAATGTAATAAATGTTCTCCCTCCAAACCAAAAGTCTGTACATATTGTCTTAGAACTCATGTTGACCTGCGATCCTATGTACTGAGCTTCTAAACAGCTCAAAGCTAACTCGACCTTAAATCACGATTCCCTACTAGTGAAGTTAATCCATTTAATTTGGGGTTTGCAACTCCACTCTAATCGTTGTAATGACTAATTCCTCGCCACATAAACGGTATTCCGAACTGTAAACCTCAGTTTTCCGCAGCGCAGAGACTAATGTTCAACAATTCTCAATCCAAAATTCAACTATTCCACAACTGCCTCAGGCTGAGTCTCAATCCAGTTCCACACCTTCACCTCACCCCGGCTATCTCCTGAGAACAAAAGGGAACTCGGCCCTACTTGAAGGGCACGCACTTCTTCTCTTGAAAAAAGTTGTCCACGTTCGGTGAAACTGCAAAAGCATACATTTAACAATCAAATCCACTGGAGAAACAATAATTTGGAAAAGCCAAATAACACAAAAATAATATTCCGAAGCCTTGCAAGGAGACTCACTTAGAATATGCTAATGAAATATAACCCTAATCCACAGGACCCTTCGAACAGGACAAACCATAAAAGCCAGGCATATATTCAGCTATCCAGTGAGAAGAAGATAAATCAACACAGTTTAGTTTCCTACAGACAAGGACTTACGTCGGTAGATCATACAACCGGACAGTATTGTCATTGTAAGAACAGAGTAGCACTGGTTTTCCAGCTTTGTCGGTGCACCCACACATCTTTAAAGCTCCTGCCAAAGTGACCTGCAAATACAACGTGTCAACCACACTCGTAAGTTGAGAGGTTTAATGCAATTCAGGGAAAGCGTGTATAGGACCGGGATGAAAAAAATAACATCCAAAAAATTTAGCATAAGAAAACAGAGATTAGACACTAACGTTGCGAAAATCTGGTTGATTTTCTTCCTCGGGATGTGAGAAGGTCAATTCAAGTTGGCCAGCTGTATTTACAGCCCAAATCTGCAAATGAAAGAGCGCAAAACATGTCAATAAATAAAGCCATAAAAGCATTGGCTGACGATTAGAAGATACCCCATCTTAGCACCAGACCTTGCATGGTAGACAAAATAGAAGTAGTTGATTAGGAAGTGTGTAGAACAAAGGAAAATAATGACAAAGAAAAGAAAGACACGGATGGTTTCACGCTTGCCTTAATGGTGCCATCCAACGAGCAGGAGAGCAGAAATGAGTCCCAACAAAGAAGATCCATTACAACATTCGTATGGCCTTCTAAAGTTTGTACGCACTGTACAGCTGCGATTTCCCACACCTGTCAATTACGACAAGAAACTTGAGCACCTTCTTCATACTAACTACCAACCTAGGGGTTGGACTCTACCATGACTAAGGCATGTCTGTAAAGCCATACATACAATTCGCAATTCAAGACATGTACAAAGTAACGATCATGCTTGTCAAGTTGATAAAACTACTATAAAAATCCTACAATCAATGGAGAGGCCTAGACACATGAAAGGGAAAAGGCACTCACTCTTATTGTATTGTCCATAGAGCCAGAATAAAGGCGATTAGCAATCAACATCAGTGTGACCACAGGGCCGGTATGACCGGACATAGATGCCGCTGGCTCAAATTGGTTTGTAGTGGTACTGAACTTCCAGATCAGTATAGTGCCGTCCTGCTCACCGAAATGGAAAGCATACGAAGCGTCAGTGTCCTTGTCAAGGCTTACTTATCAGCAAGTTTACTTATCAACTATGACCGACAATTTTAGCCTAGAGAACAGCTTTGAATATCACTGCTAACTGCAATCTACATTCAACCATGGATGCATACCGACCTCCCTTCGAAATTCCTGAGGATCCTTAGAAACTGCTAAAATGCAGACGGCAAAGAGCATTCACGGCCCCTCGGTATGCACGAGACTGAAACATTAAAAGCTATTCCTCTGACTTCAAGGAGCAAACAAAAGCTTACCTGGGTGCCCGCGAAAAGGAGCCCGTCCTCAGTGACAGCAAGTGCGTGCACTTGGCCTTTGGGACCGCTTAGACTTGCCTGTTGTAAAGTCGCCATGTTGATTACCTGCCAATCAGATTCACGATTTCAGATAACATTCCACAAAATAGTGCCTTTGATGCCCCTCTCCAACACTGTCAACCTAAAAGAAAACAGTTATGAACATTGCACACGATATCTTGCGATAATCAGATCGTATTAGGAATGTACACCAAACCTTATCCACAGAGTAACCCTATCTATCCTAGAAAAATTCCACTCTCAAGGGCTGATGAAGGGAGTTAGGGAGAAAAATAAATTTGAGCATCACCTTAACCTCATTAGGTAATCCTACGAAAAGCCAACCAGCGGCAAACATCAAAGCGCCGACATCTCCTCCCATTGGAGCAACATTGGTGCATTGGCCAGTGGCACAATCCCACACACGCACGGACTCATCTTGACTGCCTGTGTAAAGTTGCGAATGCCCTTCCGGCAGCACAATAGCTCTAATCGCCTTTTCGTGGCCAATAAGCTGCGTCTTCATCTCCATGTCCGGTGCTGTCGTGTGGGCGTGCAGGAAATTGCAAGTCTCCCCCCTAGTGCAGTTTCCCTTCAACCAATACAGACAGGGCTTCGGCTTGAGCGCATGCGACCTCCCACTCTCATAAGCCCTACTATCCCTCTGGTCGTGATTCCCTCTGCCCCCGCGGCCACCGCGACCACCTCTGCCCCATCTTGCAGATATGTTCCTCGGGCGCCCCTGGTTGCTCCCACTATTAAACCCTCCTCCCCCATAGCCCCAGCCTCCGGCATTATATTCTCTGTTGTCTCTCCCTTCTCTGTCACGAGCATCGTAAACGTTGTTCGGCCTTTTGCCACTCCCTGTAGAGGTCCAACGTCCCGTAGAGCCTGCGCTCCCGGGATGCAGCCATTGGCATTCATCTCCTTTGATGCATCTACCTTCTTGCCAATACCGACACACCTGCTGCCCATGCCCTCGCCCTCCTACTCCTCCCGCGACTGCAATGTTCCCTGAGCGAGAGTGATTTCGCTTACTGCCCACCTTCGTCGGCCCATCATCAACCTCCATCCCCGCCATCATCTTCCCGGCTCAATCCTCCACACTAAAACATAACCCTTCCACCAAAACAACCCACCATTCGCTTTTCTACTACACAATTCTCGCAAGTGACCACTATTCTACTCCGCCCTTCCTCCCTTCCTACCCCCCTCCCTCCCTGTTTGAAAAAATAAACACCAATCAGACTTCGCAATTTATGCGAAACCCCGTCTTTGACCCTGCCTTCGGCACCAATCCAGCGGAGCTTCTGTCACACCTTCATCAAACGCGAGTTGGAACGTTGGTGGATCCCAACGCCATCCGCGTTCGGCGATGGGAATTGTTTGCAAGTGTTCGATCGGGTTGGACCACAATGGCGAATCGAGAGGACATGTCCTTTGTAAGCGCTAAAACCCTAATTGCGAATCATATTCCGGTGAAGTTCTTTATTCACACCCGCCGAATCTAAATCTGGAAAGGGGTTAATATTATTCCTTTTCATACTATCGTCTCCCAGGTTCTTGGCTGGTTCCGGTAACTTGCTGTCTTGCAGTATTGGTTCCCTTTCACAAATGAGGTCAGAACATGGTAAATTATGAAAAGATTGGGTCTGGCACAAACCTCTATTATAATATTTTATAGTTTTTAATTTTTAAAATTCATCAAATATAGTACGAGTGCATATGTATACAAATTATTATATTTTTAGCTATTAAACATACAATTAAGTATCTTATAATATATTATGATACCATAATTGAAGGTATTAATTTCAATTTTGTGTTATATACTTAAAGTTAGAGGTGAATTTAAATAGAAAAAAATACTTTAAGTTTTACGACATATATGCAATGTAAATTGTATAGTTAAAGTTAAGCATATTGAGTGCGTTTGATTACAAATTACAATTGTGATGGGTACAAGGTTTGCTCGAAATTCTCTTGTCAAAGAAAAAGGGAGTTAATTCTCCAAAATAACTTTTACATCTTTTTTTGGTAGAAGGAACCATTGCCAAAACTATGCATTGACGGCTTTTGAATCCTCAATTTCATGAATATGTGCAGTATCAAAAGGAGACGTCAACAGAGACCCAATTTATTAAAAAGAAAATTAAATCTCATAAATTCTCCAAAAATAAGTTCTCTACCCATTCTCTTCCTCTTCCTATAATGCCCCAAAATGTTCATGACATGATGTTGCAGCAAGTACCCAAGCTTATAAGTCCAAATTTGACATCCCCCTTATGGGTTTCTCAATGAGGGGGATCGTCGAGGTAGATATTGGCTTCAGAAGGTGCTTTGGATGCAGAAACAAGCTCCATCCCGAAGTTTGATTCCTTCGATGTTTGTTCACCTCAGCTTTTGCACCTAGTCCCCAGTTTTGAACTCGCCTGAGCGCGCAGAACAGGAGATCCGATCTCCTGCTAGATCGCCCATGTGTGTAAACGCTGCGGTTTCCATGAGGTTCAGGTTGCAACAAACTGTAGCCTACCGTCGACGAATTCTAGAAACATTCGAAAGGGTCTTCATATGCACGGAAGGTACCTAGGAGCTCAGAAGGCTCAGGCGTACCTACTCAGCTGGACACCAAGTCGCATTCCAGACACATTGTGGTGACAGGCAACACAAAGAAATGACGCATATGAATAGTCCCCTATGTTACAGAATCGGCAAATTGGAGAAACCCACACTGGAATTCGAAGACATAACTTCTCTTCATGCAAGGGGGTCACATTATGAGCAACGTCTCCAACCTTGTCGAAGGTAGAATGATAATGGAGACATACTAACTACAAAAGTTTCAGTTCCTCTAATTACCAAATAATGAATCTCTGTCCCGTCGATAACGTTATCCACTGGCATCCGCTACTCAATACTACATTGAATGCAAATTTCTCTCTCCTGAAATAAGTACACCTTTAACATATGTAGATTCCTGTTCTAAAATGATGTGAGGGATGAGCAGTTATGATCTACAATTAACCGTTTGTTGCCTCATAAAATTCATGAAGCCTTTTAGGTAGTAACCTCCCGATCTAAATCAGTAGCCAGTTAAGGTGCAGGCATGCGTTTATCATGCAGCAGAAGCTGCCCGGTTTTCTTCAGTATCTCTCGCTAAATTAGTGGACAATTTAGGTGCAGGTATCTGTTTACCATGCAGCAGATAATGCCTGATTTCCTCCAATATCTGATGTCAAAAATATATCAAGCTTCACAAAATGGGATAACAAATGCACGAGAAAACCAGATTTGAAGTCTCAGTTGAACAAAGGTTACAAAAGTCATGTATAACAATGGTTCCAACAGTACTAACTCTGAAGTTCTTTTGAGTATCGAAAAGAGTTGGTAGGTGGTAATATTAACGAAGCAGCAAAAACATACTACAGGGAACTGGGCAGGAGAGTTTTCGAGAAAAATAATAAGCCGATCCCAAATGCAATGTAAAGACGTCTCCAAATATTTCTTACCTGAACTGCAATTGCCGTTGGTGTTGGCTCATGTTCTTCTGTCGACTGGAGGCTTTTTGCCAAATCTGCAGCCGATTCTCAAACTTAGGACAAAACTCAGAAATACAGATCCTGTGTGTACAAAATAGAATACAGAGAAGCTGATACCTGTTTCACATCACCTAATATGATAGAGGTATCATTAAAATGACAATTCAAAAGAATTGCAAGTTGCATTGAGCACTATAGACTACTATTCACAAAGTTCGACGAAACAGAAGATGAACATGCAACACTCCAGGCAGAAAATAAAGAGGCACTGACAAAGCGATGTTATACCTTCAAAGCATACCCTACAATTAGCCTTTGAGTACTGTGCCTTCCTTTCTTTCATCAACGTTGACAATTTTAAGAGAGCACTCTCAAAATCTGCACAACCGTCACCCAAGAGTGGGCGCGACCCAGTCCCGACAGCAGTTACCCGTTTTGCCAGATCCTCTACTGGGACGTCCAACCAAACAGTAATGCCATCGCCCAAATATTTCCTACATATCCCAAAAAAAGCCAAACATCAGGTCCAAACGACATGAAAAAATTAATAGATATCATGTCTCCATAATTTAAGTATTCTTACAATATTATATCAATAGATCAAAGCTATATGAATCAGGCTACACGTGGTCAAATACTCAATTATTAACATTCTGGGTTTAGGGTTTAGAGTTTAAAGTTGCTAGTAAAGTTACAGTAAGGTAAACCTTTGCAAATGAAAGTTGAACACCTTTCAATAAAACCTACGACACCTGACCATGAAAGAAGAATAGATCTATTTTTTATTTTTTAAAAGTAAAAAGTATAATAGTAAAAACACCAGTTGGCTTCGTAAATTACAGCACCACCACCAGTGGCAACCACCAAGTCCTTCTCTTCACAGAGTTTCTGTAGTGCATCAGTCTGAACGCGAAGAAACACAGCAACAAATTATTTATCAGCACATTTAAGTCTTCTTTTTATGACTAAGACACTTTTTCCCTTGATCATTCAGGACAGCTGGCCCTTGTATAACAAATAATAAAAGATGTCCTCCACCATTTTACCAACACAATGGATCACGGATCATATTTCTCAAATGAATTACACTTAAACATGTGTTGCAGATAAGCAAATTACAAGCCATGAGCGTGATATTGTGAAATTTGCACGAATGATCCATGCGTCAACCAACTCATATAAAAATACTCACAGAAGAGTTTGAATAAGATATACCTCAGTCTTCCTGAATTGAGTCTCGCCCTTCAGGCGGAAAAGTTCCTTTACACAAAGACCACCTTCAATCTTTTCGATCTCGTCGTCACTGCACCGTAGCAAGAACCAACATAATTTATCAGACAAATATAAAGTTCCATATAGACCATTTCCTAATTCTCTCACCAGCCTATTTGTTACTGAGATGAATACGCGTTTTAAAGTGGACTCTTTCCAGAAAACAAAGTTTGTCTAGCTGCCTAACAAGAACTGCATCAATGAAAGTAACGTACACAACTCACTTGATATCCTGTACGAGCAGGTTAACTTATCGTTTCAAGTGAGTAATGACAATTGCTTGACACGCTATTCGATAATTAAAGATGTATCCACAACAACTAAAGTGACAATTCCATATACCTGTCACAATACGTGTAGCCAAGGGCACCAGCCAGAATCTTCCCAACGGTCGACTTTCCACAACCCATCATCCCAATCAGGAAGATGTTCTTATTATTATTCAACCGAGCCACTTCCTGACTCAAATCTGTTAAACGCGCCTCGAATTCTGACAAGGATACAGAACCTGCACGAGAAGGTTCTTTCATATGAAGACCATGCAAATATGGAAGTGGACAATATTCTCAGAGGAAAAAGGAAAAAGTAGATTAATTTACCAGGAGTTTCTTTCTCCCCGTTGTAGACTTTAAACGCAGCCTGCAATTTAACAACGCAATCTCATTATCAAGTTTGATAATCGTAATTATCTAATCTGTAGATCAGACAGAGTCTTTAAGGACTTGTACTTGTAGATCTATACGCTCAGCGAATTTCCATTAGGAAGAAGGATTTACAAACTGAAGAAGTAAATCTTGCAGGATTCAAAAAAACCTCCAAGTCTAGTTTAACCATTAGCAATGTGCTGTCACACAGTGTACAACAATCCTGACGAACGCTGGAGTATATAACGAAAACATAAGTAATTAGTTAAGATGAATTCAGCACTAAGCTGCACTGAGTGACAACATGCACGAGTTCAATGCTTCTGACGTGAGATCCTCCCATGATTCAAGCTTGATTGTGAACAGATTAGCAGTGTGCAAATGTTACGACATTATCTTTAAGGTGATTTCGCTAATGGAAATTGCACTGGCACTGACGAAGTTGTTTACCTATTTCAGAACCTAAAAGATTCAACATGATTGAGTTCTGTGCACATTCAACATCTCTTATGCGTCACCTCAACACTCTAAATTTGTGCCCGTGTTGATCATGTATCCCAAGGAAAATGCGGTACGATAAGTCAATTTCCTGCTCCCATTATAAAACCGCAACTGTGTATGTACGTTCGTGATCAATTACAATGTAGCGTGCACTGTTTCACTCGATTCAGGCGAAGATCCTATCCTAGACAAGACAGTCGACGGGCATTCCTACCTACATGTCAGTATTCCGGTACAACTTATCCTCTACAATGCTTACTACATAGTATCAAGGCGAAACACTACCCTCTCCTCATATCTTCCAAGACATGTCCAACGAGGAGGCAAAATCACATTACCCACTCGACAGGTTCATTTTCAAACATGTATATCCTTCCCAGCACCATTCATGGTAGCGCGCATTACCCAGCCTGTCTTAGGTTGTTCCGAAATTTGGAATGAAAGCGGGCGCATGCTGCTAGACTTTAAAGATACACCTGGAAAAATCTGCTTTCCCCTCCGAACAGATTTCCATGATAGAATCGATGTATCTTTCAGCGCACGATTGGGATTCGAGACGCCGTAAGACGTCCTGGGTAACGTGACACTGTGCCCGACTTGCATTGCCATTTCTGCCCACACTCAGTGTGTCTCCCACAGCCGCTTGCCTCCAAATCTTCCCACCACTCCCTCCACTATATCCCTAAAGTCTACAAAAACACAAACACAAACACGAACACCAAATTCTCTGCCTTGCCAATCTCTGGAAATCTTTCCCAATCCTTCGCTTCGCAATTTTCACTCCCACCTTCAAACAACCCAAAATTCTCCAAACCAATCTCAACGCTATCCCTCCCTGAACTCAATCCCCCACGAAATTCCAGTAAGACGCACAAGCCTACAACCTCCTGCAGCAGCTCCTCACTCAATTTCAGCGAATGCCCTACGACCCAAAACCCAGAGTACGGTCAAGAGGAGACGAAAAAAGAAAAGCCGTGCAAGCAATATGGGTACGCGTTGAAAAAACGTGAGAAGGCTCGCCAAAGGGACTCGTGGTGGATTCCGTCAGCAAGAGGACTTAAAGATGAGCCGCGAAAGGCTGAAACTATTACACAGGAATGAACTTTTTGGAATTTCTTTTTCGGGGCTCCCTGGTATCGTGTGTTACCATTCTCGTGGGATAGCTGGGCGACTTGGATGAGACAACGGTCGCTGGTCAAATGGGCTCCAAGAAGGACGGTGACTTGGTCCTTGAAGTGCTGCCGTGCGTGACTATCCTCTTGTGCACGGCTGAGGCGTGGTTGGCACTTTTAGCGGCTGGATCTCCAAAGTTGAAAGTTCGCTCATTGAAGACTCTGAAACTGCAGTAGGATTGCGACATCATGCTTCCAGTTTTGGCCTCCAACTTAGGAAAGAAAGTAAAACGAAGGCATGTACAATGGGTTCTTTGGCTCATAAGATGGGGACGTGTTCATACTTTAAACAAGGTTTTTGTCAGTAGCTCGAAGCGGATATGGTACAATGGAATCCTTCATTAACTATGTTAAACTAATTGCTTCCGTAGGTTGTAGCGGGACTGTTTTTTTATAGTCTTTGAAGCAATACACTCAACTAGCAAATATCCTCACTACAATTGTTTGTGTTGCACAATCTATTTCCACTAGCAACAATCATCCACCATACTATGATCATAATAATTATGTCTCCACTTAGATTACTACAAAAGTTTCTGCAGTGCAATTAATTCTTGCATCGATGTCAGAGGGTGATCTTTAGTAGTTGATCACCGTGAAAGATAGTTCTTACAAGAAATTATTATGGAGGTGCAGGCTTTACAAGAGAAGTATTTTTTTATTGACATGCATAAATGTAAATGAAATCCAAAATCTAAGACAGGGTTAAGGAAAAGCAAATAGGCAGGAGGTCTCCATCTACACAAGAAAGCGCGTGCTATGAACTGCTGAGCATGTTCATGTGGAAGCTGAATCATGAACCTAGAATTTCACAATCAAATACGGTTCACTCTCGAAATCACATTTCTTCGCCTTGCGTTCTTCAATGAAAGCAGGAACAGAGACTAA
Organism: Physcomitrellopsis africana; assembly: GCA_036785485.1. Lineage (NCBI taxonomy): Eukaryota > Viridiplantae > Streptophyta > Bryopsida > Funariales > Funariaceae > Physcomitrellopsis > Physcomitrellopsis africana. Next base: position 311 of record JAWRVF010000079.1, on the reverse strand, counting down.
CACAAATTCTTACCAGTCAAGAGACTTGCTTCACGGACAAACAATGGATCAGCATTAGAGCTGAAAACCAGGATTTGGGAGCCGACTGATTCTGGTGATTCCGATGACCTTTGCTCTGGGAGCAGCAAGACTTACGGCAGACGGAGCGCGGACATAGAAGCGGATAGTGAGGGCGAAGTACGAATTGACCACAAACAATCGAAAGGTAAGGATGCTTTGGGCAGTGGAAGAAGGCTGCGATGTTATGAAATTCATCAGCAGAATAACAATGGACGCACAAACAGAACCAATAGAAGCAGTCTGTGAACACA